>WOXC01009238.1:0-146802 GCA_011680675.1 Gymnobelideus leadbeateri | reverse complement strand
CAACACCTTAAAATAGACTAACTCAAATGGCAAAGGAGGCCCAAAAGGGCAATGAGAGAAGAATGCCTTAAAAAGTCAATTTGCCAGATGGAAAAAGAATCTCAAAAGTTCACTGAGGAGATTCATTCCTTCAGAGTTAGACTGGAGCAAATGGAAGCTAGCGACTTTATGAGAAATAAAGATGCTGTTAAGCAGATCCAAACAAACGAAAGATTAGAGGCAATGTGAAATATCTCATGGGAAAAACCACTGACCTGGAAAATAGATCCAGGAGAGACAATTTAAAAATTATTGGACTACCTGAAAGCCATGATCAAAGAAAGAACCTAGAAATCACCCTTCAAGAAATTCTCAAGGAAAACTGCCCTGATGTTTTAGATCCAGAGGGCAAAATACAGGTTGAAAGAATCCACCGATCACCTCCTGAAAAAGATCCCCAAAAAGAAAACTCCCAGAAATATTATAGCCAGGTTCCAGAATCCCCAGATCAAGGAGAAAATACTCCAAGCAGCCAGGAAGAAACAATTTCAATATTGTGGAAACACAATCAGAATAGCCCAGCACCTGGCGGCTTCTACACTGAGGGATTGAAGGGCATGGAATATGATATTCAGAGGGCAAAAGAACTGGGAATGAACCCAAGGTCACCTACCCAGCAAAACTGAGTATTTTGTTTCAGGGGAAAACCTATGGTCATTCAGTGGAATAGAGGACTTTCAAGCATTCTTGAGGAAAAAACCAGAGTTGAATAGAAAATTTGACATCCAGACGCAAAGTAGAGATGCCTGAGAGGTAATCAGGGGAAAAGAAATCAAAAGGAACTTATCAAAGTTAGACTATTTATTCCTATATGGAAAAGCAATATCTGTGACTGATGATATCTTTCCCACCATGAAAATAATGGAAGAAGGGGGTGGTCATACGAATACATATGTGAATGTGTGTGTATATGGTTACAGTTATATATGGATAGAGGGCATAGGTTGATTTTGTTGGGAAGGGAGAAGTACTCAAGGGATGAAATTATGAGGTGAGAGAGGAAAGTGGCAAGGAGATGGGGAGAGACATGGTAGGGTAAACTATCTCATGTAGGGGAAGTGGTTGCAAAAGGAGGGGAGAATAAGGAAGGCTAAAAAGGCAAAACCACATTCACATTGAATTTGGTTCAGGGAGAAAATGACATACATACTAAATGGGATATCTCAACCTGCAGCAGGATGGGGGAAGGGGGATGAGAGGAGAGATGATGGATGGGAGGGCATCCTTGGGGTGAGGGGAGGTTGGAAGTACCCACTATAGAAGAGGGACAGGATCATGTAGGGAATGGACCGGGTGGGGTGTGGGATGAGTGGGAGGGAATTATAAGCAGCCTTGTACAATATATCTACTATGACAATGTTTTGCATAGCTAGACATGTACAACATATACTGAATTACTTATATCCCAAAAAGGAATGGGTGACAAGGGAGGAAGGAAATGGATCTGAAATTCAAGGTCGTAACATTAAATGTTTCAAATATATATATATAAATACTATTATTAATACTCTTTTACCTATAATTGGGAGATAAGATGTGCAGGCATTGGGACACAAAGATTCATCTTCCTCTAATGGAAAAGTCGATGGGGGTATGGGAGAAGGTATAGGAGAGAGCAGATTGGAGGAAGCGATATCTTGTGGGATTACTGTTCTGGGAGGTTGGGTAGGGGAATAATGGGGGGAAAATGATTGTAACTCAAAATCTGGCGGAAATGAATGATGTAAAACAGAAGTTAATAAAGTATTTGTTTAAAAAAAAAAATAAAAAAAAAAAAAAAAAAAACATGTAATTGGGGGAGAATAAAATATTATATTTAAAAATTAAATTGAGGTGGAGCTTGGAAGACAGGAGAGGGTTTATAATATCATTTTTAACCTAGACCCTAGATCACTCCCAGTTCCACTAACTCTCCATTCTTCTTTACCTTGCTGATGGAAGCTTTGCCACCTTCTGCTCTGAGTCCCATTTTCCTAATTGCTGAGTTCCTAGCCTGGATTGTCAAATCATGATGGGCCCAATCTATGTTCATTTCACTCACAGCTCCACTCAATTTCTAGACTTCACCTCCTTGCCAGCATCTTTCCCCCTCTCTTCCCTTTCCTGTTCCCCTTAATGTGTTGTCTTCTCTGTCAGAATGTAAGCTTCTTTAGGGTAAGGAATTACCTTGTTTGCTTGCAATTGTATTTCCATGGTTAGCCCAGTGCCTGGCACATAGGAATGACCTAAAAATGTTTTGTCTCTCTATCATATCTGCATCTATCTAACCACATATGTGTGTATACATATATATGTGTCTCTGTATATGTGTGTGTGTGTGTGTGTGTGTGTGTGTGTGTGTGTGTGTGTGTATCCCAGTTCTATGAGTGGGGCAGGAAGGCAACAAGCATTTATAAAGTCAGTCAGTCAAATAGTATTTATTAAATGCATAATATGTATTAAGCACTGGGGATAAAAATGAAAGCAAAAAAGAAGACAGGCTCTTCCCTCAAGAGGCTTCCATTCTAATGGGGGAAGACAGCATATAAAAAGGAGGAAGAGAAGATACCTAAAAAAGGGAAATGGTGGTGACGTTCAGAGTCAGAAGCTCACTGGCCTTTCACACTTTCTCTAAATCTAAGTCAGTATCACTTATATAAACACCTACTCCCCAAATTCCATAACTTCAGCAGAAGGGAAGGGCTAGGACTCACCCATTATCAGTGGGTCAGAGGAGAAACAGATGCCTAAGATCGTGTGTGGTCAGTCAGTCACTCTGTAAGCATTTATTAAGTGTCTGCTATGTGCCAGATACTATGCTAAGTGCTAGGGATGCAAAGAGGCTAAAGTAAGTCACTACCTCCCAGGAGCTCGAAATCTGAAGGGGTTCAACAAACATCAGAAATCAGAATAAATAGGAACTCATTGAGAGGGAAGGCATTTGTTTTAAGAGGTATTAAGGAAGCTTCCTGCAGAAGATTGGAACCTGAAAGAAGCCAGGGAAGAGAGGTGGAAGAGGATTCTGGGCACTGGGGACAACCAGAGAAAATGCCCAGAACCCAGAGTTGGATTGTCTTGTTCATGGAAAAGCCAGAAGGTCAGTGTCACTGGATCAAAGAGTATGTGGTGGGGAGTCAGGTGTAAGAAGACTGGAAGGGTAGGTGAGGGCTAGGCTGTAAAAGGCTTTGAATGCTGAACACAATATTTTTTGTTAGGTTTTAGAGGTGAGAGGGACCTACTATAGTTTATTGAGTAGGGACATGACAGAGTCATGCACTTTAAGAAAATCACTTTGGTAGCTGAACAGAGGGAGAAATGAATCCCCAGGCAGACCCACCAACAGGATATTGCAATAGTCCAAATGTGAGATGATGAGCACCTACATCAAGTGGTGTCAGTATTAGAGGAGAGAAGGGGGTGTGTTCAATGTCTGGAAGGTGAAATCAGCAAGCCTGAACAACAGATTGGATGTTAGGGGGGTGAGAAATAGTCACTTAGGTTGTGAGCCTAGGGGACTAAGAGGATGGTGGCCCTCTAGACAGTAATGGAGAAGTTTGGAAAAGGGGAAGGTATAGGAGGAAAGAGAATTAGTTCAGTTCTTTTACATGTTGATTTTAAGATGTCTACCAGACATCAAGTTCAAGATGTCTGAAAGGAAGTTAGAGTTGCAAGAATGAAGATCAGCAGAGAGATTAGGGTAAGATACATAGATTTGAGAATTATCAGCATAGAGGTGATCACTAAATTGATGGGAGCTGATGAGCTCACCAAGTGAAGTTTAAAGGGAGAAAAAAAGGTGGGGAAGAGAGCGTAAAGGAGGGAGGAGTAAGGTATCAGACCCCCCCCCCCCCCTTGATCCTAGCCCATTAACACCAGTAAAACCGTCACTACCCAGTAACTATGACCTCATCAACTTCATTCCACCCCAATTCTCCTTGGGGGTGATATAACATAAGTGCATAGTAATTCATTGTCCCCTTGTCTTTCTATAGTCAAAGTGTAAATGGGGATTGGGGGAAATAGATAAACCACTGATTAATTTGATTCAAAAAAGGAAAGAAAAAAACAAATTATTAGTATCAAAAATGAGAGGGGTGAATTTACCACTGATGAAGAGGAAGTTAAGACAATTGTTAGGAGCTATTTTGCCCAATTATATGCCAATAAATTGGACAATCTAAATGAAATGGATGAATATTTACAGAAATATAAACTACCCAGACTAGCAAAAAAAGAGAAATAAAATGCTTAAATAACCCAATCTTAGAAAAAGAATGAACTTCCTAAGGGAAAAAAAGGACCAGATGGATTCACAAATGAATTCTACCAGACATTTAAAGAACAATTAATCCCCAAACTATATAAACTATTTGGGAAAATAGGCAAAGCAGGAGTCCTACCAAATTTCTTTTATGACATAAATATGGTGCTGATACCTAAAAGAGGAAGAACCAAAACAGAGAAAGAAAATTGTAGACCAATTTCCCTAATGAATATTGATGCAAAACTTTAAATAACATACTAGCAAAGAAGTTACAACAATATACAGCAAGAATCATACATTATGACTAGGTTGATTTTATACAGAAGTTCAGGGCTTGTTCAATATTCGGAAAACTATCAGCATAATTGACCATGTAAATAACAAAAGCAACAGAAATCATATGATTATCTCAATAGATGCAGAGAAAGCCTTTGACAAAATATAACACCCATTCCTATTAAAACCCCTAGATAGCATAGGAATAAATGGAGCTTACCTTAAAATGGTAAGTAATATATATCCAAAACCATCAACAAGCATTATCTGTAATGAAGAGATGTTGGAAGTCTTCCCAACACAATTAAGGGAGAAACAAGGATGCCCATTATCACTTCTATTAAACTTAATATTGTACTAGATATGTTAGCTATAGCAATAAGAGAAGAAAAAAATAAGAAATTAGAATAGGCAATGAGGAAATAAAACTATCACTCTTTGCAGATGATATGATGGCATACTTGGAAAATCCTAAAAAATCAACTAAAAAACTACTTGAAATAATTAAAAACTTTAGTTAAGTTGCAGGATATAAAACAAATTCACATAAACCATTGGCATTTCTATATATTACCTACAAAGTTCAGCAGCAAGAGATAGAAAAATTCCATTTACAATATAAAATACTTGAGAGTCTACCTGCCAAGACAAACCCAGGAACTATATGAATGCAGCTATAAAACACTTTTCACATAAATAAAGTCAGATCTAAACAACTGGAAAAATATTAATTGCTCATGGGTAGGCCAAGCCAATATAGTAAAAATAACAATTCTACCTAAATTAATCTATTTAATTCCATGACAATCAAACTATCAAAAAATATTTTACAGAGCTTGAAAAAATAATAGGAAAATTCATCTGGGAGAACAAAAGCTCAAAGATATTAAAGGAATTAGTAGAAAAAATTTGGAAGAAGGTGGTCTAACCATACCAGATCTCAAACTGTATTATTAAGTATTAATCATCAAAACAATCTGGTGCTGGTTAAGGAATAGAGTGGTGGAGCAGTGGAATAGATTAGGTACAAATTACACTATAATAAATTACCATAGTAATCTAATATATGATAAACCCAAAGATCCAAACTTTTGGAACAAAAACCCATTATTTGACAAAAACTGCTGGGAAAACTAGAAAACAGTATGGCAGAAACTAGCTAGGGAGCAATGTCTCACACTGCATACCAAGATAAGGTCAAAATAGGTACGTGACTTATACATAAAGAGTGACACCATAAGCAAATTAAGAGAGCATGGAATAGTTTATCTGTCAGATTTGTGGATAAGGAAGGGATTTAGGACCAAGGAAGATATATAGAGAGAGAGCATTACAAAATGTAAAATAGATAATTTTGTTTATGTAAAAGATACATTTTTGTGCAAACAAAACCAATGCAACCAAAATTATAAGAAAAGTAGAAAACTGCAGGAAAATTTTTGTAACAATTATCTCTGATAAAGGTCTCATTTCTCAAATGTACAGAGAACTGAGTCAAATTTATAAAAAATACAAGTTACCCCCCATTTGATAAATGGCCAAAGGATATGAACAGGTAATTCAAAGCTATCTATAGTCAAATGAAAAAATGCTCTAAAACACTATTGAACAGAGAAATGCAAATTAAAACAACTCTGAAGTAGCACCTCATATCTATCAGAATGGCTAATGTGACAAAAAAAAAAGGAAAATGTTGGAAATTGGAGGGGATGTGGGAAAACTGGGACATTAATGAGCTGTTGGTGGAGTTGTGAATTCATCCAACAATTCTAGAGAGCAATAGTCTCAAACTATTCCCAAAGGGTTATAACCCTGTGCGTAACCTTTGATCCAGCAATACCACTGGTAAGTCAATATCCCAAAGACATCCAAAAAAGAGAAAAGGACCTATTTGTACAAAAACATTTATAGCCCCTCTTTTTGTGGTGGCTAAAACTTGGAAATCAAAAAGATTTCCATTGGTTGGAGAATGGTTAAACAAACTGTGGTATATGATTGTAATGGAATATTCTTATGCTGTAAAAAATGACAAGCAGGATGATTTCAGAAAAACCTGGATTTACATGAATTAATGCATAGTGAAGTAAACAGAACCAGGAGGATGTTACACACAGTAACAGCAATATTGTTCAGTGAAGAATTGTGAATGACTGATACTATCTGAATATAGACTGAAGTATACTATTTTTCACTTTCGTTTTTTTTTCTTTTATCCCAGTCTTCTTGTACAAAAGGACTGATATGGAAATGTTTTACATAATTTCATGTGTATAACCTACATCTGATTGCTTACTATCTCAGGGAGGGGAGAGGGGAGGAAGAAAAGGAAGGGAGGAGAGAGGGAAGGGAGGAATAGAATTTAGAACTCAAAACTTTAAATAAAAAATGTTTAAAAAATTGAGGAAAAGCAGGGAGGGAATTGGGGGAAGCTGGATGAGATTGGAGAGCAGCCATATAGAAAGGTGGCACCTAAACTCCATTGTTTCTATATTACTTAATGATTTACAAAGTACTTTTAACTTCTTCTAAATTCAGAGCCTTGGGGATGGTCATCCCACGCTAGTTGCAGCTCTGTAAACTAAGAAGACTGAGTATATGTCTTTTCTAACTTTAGCTCTAATCCAGTTCTTAGATTATTTCCTCTTCAAAGATGGTGGCTTTCTGGCCACTCCCATAAACTTCTGGCATCTGTGCTTCCAGACATTATTCTTCTTGCACCTTTATGATGGTGGGACAGGCTGACAGTTACAGTAACCAGTTAAACATCTCATATTTATCTTACTTCGTTTTATGGTATAATAGCTCAGATTGCTTTCCCCAAATAAAGAAGGGTTTACCCAAGGCCTCTTCCAAGTTTACAGTCCCATGGTGTAGTTACACATTCACTAACAGTAAAGTAAAGGCTATTCCATTCCAGCTTCTTCTCTGAAACTTAATTTCTGAGTTTCTGCTCATGATCTGATAACCTGATCTTGACTCCTGATTGCTCTCTCCTTTGGTTTAACTTTCTGCTCAGTTATGATTGACCCAATAAAAACTACTCAGAAAAATAGTACCTGGACTCTTTACCTGACACTGTTCTCCTCATCATTCTGGGTTGAGACCAAGAGGTTGACTGTAGGATCCTAGACCTGGATAGATTCTATAGAAATGTTGTCCTTTTGTCCTAAACCCAGAGAGCCTGCCTGAACAAATAGCAAAGGCTACTACTGTTCTTAATATTCTATGGGCCAAAACTGTTCCATTGTCTCAGTACCCTCAGAGTCTGTCATTCAGCCATGGTGGTTAACCAAAATCTCTCTTATGACCATTTTTCCAAGATATTTTTCTTCCTGCTCTCTTTATTTTTAATTTAAAAAAATAAACATTCTATTGATACTTCTTTCTAAAAATAACTGCTGTGATTTTCCAATAACTCCTACCAATAACTTCTACTCTCCAATAGAACCCTTTGTAAAAGAAATACATCTAACCCAACAAAGAAAATATAAGCCATGAACAACAATGTGTATTTCATTCTGCCCTTGTAGTTCCCTACATCTTTTTGTTTTAAGCAATTGGGGATAAGTAACTTGCTCCAGGTTACACAGCTAGTTATTTATGTGTGGGTGCTAAGTAACTGAGGCTAGACTGATCCTCCCAACTTTGGGCCGGTGCTCTCACTGTGCCACCTAGCCACCCAGGTTCCCTACATCTTTACTAAGAGGAGGAAATGTCAGTTTAGTGAAGCCACTCCCCCATTGATAAGAGTTCTGAAGTCTTTTAGTGTTACTGGGTTTTTTCCTTTTCATTACTATAGTCATTGTGTAAATTGTTTTCCCGGTTCTGCTTGCTTCCCTTTGAATCTGTTCACATAAGTACTTCCAAGGTTCCCTGAAGTCGTTTGCATTTTTATCATTTCTTATAGCACAGCTGTTTTTTTTTTTTTTTTCCAGCCCTTTCCCAACCACCACTCCCTTTCCGATGATAAATTGTGGACCTCAATTGGCCTCATTGCACCAGCCCCTTCCCTCCCCCCAAACTCTGGTGCTCCAGTTGTTTAAGGAAATGATAGTGAATTGAGGGAATCTCTAAAGATCAGTGAAGTCTGAGTTTCCATACATGAAGAAAGAAATGAAGGTTTTCATTGCCTCACCGGGCTCTCTCAGCCAACTGCCAGCATTAGGAAACACCTGGTAAACTTATCTCCACTAACATGTTCTATACACACACACACACACACACACACCCCTCTCCAGGTACATCACATCTATGCCCTTGTATCACCATGGCCCTCTTGCATTCAATCCAAACCTACCCCCTTGTGGTTCAGTAATTGGGGTGATCTCTGCCTCATTTGCCTCTTCAGTTGAGTTTTCATTTGATTCCACTCTATAACACTTGAATAAAAGCCTACTATTTTTGGTAAGGAGTGGTAGGCCTCCCTTCTCCCTGCCCCCAGGTGTCCTGTGGAAACCAAGGAAGAATATTGTGTCTTAATTTTTTTTTAATTTTACATTAAAAACCAGGATAAGCTGGGTTAGAATTAAATCACAGACTCAGAATCAAGAGAGCTTTTGCTGTCACCAGGTTTAACCTCCCTAAAGTATAAATCCCCTTGATTCCAGTCCTATATTATAATAATAATAATGATAAAAGTAATAATAATAAGTTAACATTTCTACAGCTCTTACTTCGTGCCAGGGATTGTATTATCTCATTTGATCCTCACAACAGCCCTGGGAGGTAGGAGCTATTATTATCCCCATTTTATAGATGAGAAAACTGGGGCAAGCTACCATACCCAAGAGCTATGGCCTCAATTTAGTCATTTAACCCACTAAGACTGAATAGCCTTCAGAACTCAAAGGAACAGAGTTGTGATAGTGGAAATTTCAGGCACTAATTAGGAAGGTATATATATATAATTTCTACCATTTTACTAGAAGTAGCCACCTATACCACCTAGGAATAAAGCCTTTCCAGGCTCAATTCAGTTTCAAGTCAATGGTTGTGAAGCTAAAGATTCTATGCTAGGCACTGGGGTATAAACGCCAAAATGATACATTGCCTGCCCTCAAGTTCCCTTACATTCTACTGTGTGCCACAGGCACCAGATACATAAATATAAAATTTTAGGAGGGAGAAAACACCAAGAACTGGGGGAGGGGGATCAGAAATGAGTTCCCATTGATTAGAGGTGAGGGGCTATCTTTTTAGCTGAAACCACCACCCCTAAAAGCTGCAGAAAGGATCTAAAGCCTCCTGGAGCAGTAGGGGCTAGTGATTCACCGAGCTGGCTCCTTGCAAAGGTGGAGTGACTTCTTCACAACAGAAAATCCTGAATGGTTGTCTGGTTCTGTTCTGTGTCACTTTGAAATACAGGGAGAAAAGAAAGCTGTAGAGGAAGAGGATTTCCCTTTCAGGTGTCCTCCTTTCCAATTTCTCCCATTGAATCCTCACCTCCTCTCTTCCCTTCACACTGTTTCTCTAACCCCACCCCAGTCACCCACCACCCACTATCTCAAAAGTAACCTTTCCTTGTTTTCTTGGTGAAGTCTATTGGATGCCCAGCTATAGAAGACTGTTAGGGATTAGCATGAGTGAAAGTGATCCTTTGTACACTGGAATCTCATTCCTAAACCTACTCATGGTCCATAAAGTCCCTTTGTTGAGGGGTTTAAATTGCAAGCCAGTCAAGCTCAGAGCCTGGCCCCCTCCTTCCATCACAGCTGCTAGCTCACAGGCCAGTTTCAACAAGCCAAAGCCCTAGGAGTTGGACAGGTTTTTTGTCAAATGCTTTCTGGACACAGAAAAGAAAGAAAAGCTATAGGTATGGTGAGCCAAAAGTGAGCAGACTCAGCTAGAGGGCACTGATCAAGCATCCAGGGCCCTAGCACAGCCATCGGGTCGACCAGAAATTTCATCTGGGTTGACAGTTTGGAGCCCAATAAAAGCTTCTTGACTATGGCAGCTGATCTAAAAAGATTTTTCTTTGAATTGCCCCTTTTGAGTTATGTGGGCCATTTTGTGAAACACACCCAAATGCCTTAGAGCTCCTAAAGGACCATTTACTATTGGTCCCATGGTTTACAGAGTAATTTGTCCTTTCTGGCAGCGGTGCAGTGGTTAGAGCACGGGCCCTTGAGTCAAGGAGACTCATCTTCCTGAGTTCAAATCCAAACTCAGACACTTACCAGGTATGTGACCCCAGGCAAGTCACTTAACCCTGTTTACCTCAGTTCCTCAACTGTAAAATGAACTGGAGAAAGAAATGGCAAACTACTCCTGGGTCTTTGCCAAGGAAACCCCAAATGGGGTCATGGAGAGTCAGACACAACTGAAACAATTCAACAACAACAAAATTGTCCTTTCTGAGCCAGGAAGCAATGGGAGTCTGACACCCTGACAACTATACCTGGTATCATGGGAATTTGCCATGGGAAGTCCAGAGACCTAGGAAATGGAGGGGAAAGGGGCTATACAGAGAGCATGCAACTCCTTGAAGACCTGCCCCTGGAAAGGAAGGAAACTGGCTTTCCATTGTTCAATCTCAATTGATGGATAATATCCCCGCTCTGTACCCCAATTCACATACAGATTCAGGCTTTTTTTCAGCTTCCCCTGTTCTCTGCCATTTATATGCCACATTTCCATGATCTCTCTACCCTGCCCTGGCACCAAAGTGTGCCCTGGCCCCATCAAGGAGCCTCCTGCAAGTGATCAGAAGTCACCCACATGGAAACACCAGATGGCAAAGCAGATGCCATGGTGTCAGTGATTGCGACCACCTGTTGTCCAAAATTTGCATCAGTGATGAGAGACACACAAGGGCCAAGGTCTTGATATGAAATTAAGCCATCTCCTGACAAGTGCAGACCTGAATTCTTCCCTCAACCAGGAAGATCTTCCCTTCACTTTTCTTACTCACATTCCTGACCTAATCTGGTTATAAGGTTAGCTGTCATACTGGAAAAGCATTTTATAAGTACTATCTCTCTTGATCCTCACAACAACCCTGGGAGGCAGATGTTATTATTATCTCCATTTTAAATTGAGGAAACTGAGGCAGACAGAGGTTAAGTAACTTGCCCAGGAACAAACAGCTAGTACATGTCTGAGGGTGCTTGTTGCTGAGATCCCCTTAAAACAGACTCACACCACTGCAAGTTCAGAAGGCCAAATAGGCTTGCCTTTGTTGCGAAGAGAATAAGAGCAAGGTGAGATCTGGGTTTTAGATAAATTTAGATGTGGATTTATTGATCAAGCCCACAACTGCCTGGAGTATACACTCAAATCAGGCAGCCCCTAACTGAGATACAGGCAATGCTTATAAAGGCAAAAACCACAATTGGGGAGGGGAGCTGGCGTAAGCAATGACATTCAGAAGCCAAGAACAGCCATTGGTTGGATCTATAGCTCAGGGCTAATTTGGGAAACATGGCGCAACGGTATAAGGGTGCAGCCAGGGTCCTTTCTAGAACAGGATGGAGGGTATAGGATGGAGGGCACAGGGGGAGTGGAATTCCCTGAACAGGGTGGGGTCATGGAACAGGTCAGGGTCATGTTCTGGGTGAAGGGTGTGGGGGACCCTGCTTGGTCAGCAATTCTGGGTGAAGGACCTTGCTGGGTCAGCATCCCAAAACAGGGTGGTCTCTTGCATAGGATAGACTTGCCCCATGATCTCTATATAGGCTTGCGCCATAATCCTTATACAAAATGCTGCTTCAAGGCTTAATGACTTAGGGAAGTACTAACTTATGGGAAAGATAAAGGATCAGAGGACTATGCCTTGGGTGATACATTTACCCAGGACTATGCTTTTAAGCTGTTATAAGCAGTTACAGGGTTTCAGATAAAGACAAAGACAAATATAAAGGGGCTTAATGGTGGGCTCCAAATCAGGTGGCATGTGATTTGGGTTACCTTACAACACCTTCACTTCCTTAGTGGAGGTTCAAAGGAAATCCTACCTCAGGTAACAAAAATGTCTAGTGGAAACCATTGGTCTCTATACTTGTTCTCTGAAGAGCTGTATAAAACAAAGAAAATCCTAGATTCAAAGAACATTTTTTTAAAAATGGAACATATTGCAGATTAAGGGGAGAAAGACCTATACAAGGAAGTTTGCTGGTATTCCTACCTATAGATTGGTTTAGATCAAGCCTGTCTGGAAGCATGAGAATAGACCAGAATCATAGAATGTCATAGCTAGCAGGGACTGTATAGATCCCTACTCCAATTCTTCTATTTTTACAGATGATTCTGAGGCCTTAGGGGTGAAATTATTGGCCCAACATCCCCCAGCTAATTATTGGAAGAGCCAGAACTAAAACCCAGGGTGCTTATCTTTTTCCACTATACCAGTCTCTCTCCCTCTCCTTTAAGGCCATATGGATCCATTGATCCATTCAACCTGTTCTCTGTTCATAACTCTGCTGGGAACTAGAGGACTAAAAAAGAAATTCAAGACTTCTAGTTGGTGAAACAAGATAGATGCATACAAAAACATTTAAATAAGGCCATTTAGACTAGAAATAAGTGCTCAAATGGCACAGCTGTCAATGGCTATAGAGGTTCTCATGAGAGGTAGAGAGGAGGAGAGAATCAATAAGCCATCAAGGAAGGCTTCACCAAGGAGGTAAGACTTCAGCTGTTCTTTTTTGTTTTGTACTCTGGGTTTTTCTGGAAAATGAATAAGATTTGGATACTCAGATAGCAGTACAGAGTTTGTTTCTGTGTAGGTAGACAGACAAGGAAGTAAAAAATTAGAGGACAATGAAGAGATTGTTCTGACCGGGTCATGGTTAATATATGGGTGTGGTGGAAAATGAGATTGGTGAGTCAGACCAGGAGCCTAAGACTTGTTTCCTGTGGTGATATTTAATAGGAAGAACTATCTGCTTTCCTGAAAGGAGAGTCTGTGTCCAGATCAACAGAAAGAGACTCTCAGAACAAAGAAAAGGATGAAGCTTTTCAGAGAAGTCAACTCCTCAGAACCCCAACATACCAGAGAGAACAAGAGCCTAGGAGGGTGATGGCAGGAGAAAGGCTTGTTGGTCTAGAATTTGTTGTCTGGATGGGGATATTGTAGATACCCAGGGTGATCTTTGTTCATTTTTCTTACTGTTTACAAATCCAGGACAGAATAGAGATGTGAGAACTTTTGCCTCCCTTGACACACTGCTCCATAGCTTTATTATGACCTCTTTCCATCACAACAAGGAAAAAAAACACCTGAAATACTCAAATGACTCTCTGATCTCATTGATTTGGAAATTCCCTCCAATGATGAAGACCAGAACCCATCCATTTCTGCCAATTTTGTGGGATTCATGCCTGTGTCCTACCGTAAGTTCTTAAGGAAGGAATGGGGAGAAAGTATGGAGTTAAAATGGGGGAAGGGAGTAACTGAATATGCTGGAACCTTTTCTTGCTTTCTTCTGACATCACAAGAGTACTGATAAAACACTCAGGTTATCTACCTGTTATCCTTAAACCTCACCAAATGCCTAGCCCTTCTCTACTTCATATCATGCATTTCCTTGGTGATTTAACTTATTTGCCCCTGTTCTCCCTAAAGTTCCTCATAAGTTTTTTCTTTTTTTTTACTTTCTTTTTTATTGAAATATTTCTTTTTAGTTTTCATCATTTGCTTCCATAAGTTTTCAATTTTCTCCCCCTCCCTCCTCAAGGTGGCATGCAATCTGATATGGGCTCTACACATACATTCCTATTAAACACATTTTCGTATTAGTCATGTTGAATAGAAGAATTATAACAAACGGGAGAAACCATGGGAAAGAAAGAAAACAAAAGAAAATCGTCTGGTTCATTCTGAATTCCAACTCCATAGTTCTTTCTCTGGATGTGACTGGCATTTTCCATCATGTGTCCTTTGGAATTGTTTTAGGTCCTTGCATTGCTGAGAAGGGCTAAATCTATCCAAATCAGTCCTAGCACACTGTGGCTGTTACTGCACAACATTCTGGTTATAAGTTTTAGAGTTTTTTGAAAGAAAAATCAGAAGTGAAAGTGGTTATGGAGAAAGTGGACAGAAAGACATCAGGCTGGCTAGGGTGCTCTCAAACTTATATAAACCAAGTTCTTAAAGGTATACCTTTAATTTAACCCTTTGTAGCTCTGCAATCCTAAAAGAGACTTAAAGTTTCCTATCTTATTTTGGTTCCAAAAAATCTTTATAATTCTATATTATTTTGCTTCACAATCACCTTGTGCCATAGTGGGGATGCTGTTATCCTTTCGTCTTATAAAGAGAGTAAATAACTATGGTAATGAGTTGATGACATTTGTTTGGAGTTATTTAACTAATAGGTGAGTAGCATAAATAGACCTATAACCAACTCTCCTCAATGCTCTATCAGATGACCCTATCTCTCAGTCACTACATACCGCCTGGATCCTTCTGTTTTCCCCCTTTCCCCTTTTTAAAATTTCTCTTTAGGCCCTGTATGGGACTAGAATGAGTGAGTGTGCCATTTATCTTGGACAGCCCACGTGGTCCCCAAGTGATTATAAATCCCAAGCCAGCTGCTCTAGGGAGCTCATTTGGTTTGGTATGTGAACAGCTGGTGTTGTTCAGGTCTTCTGAGTGTGAATTATCGGTCCCTTTGGGGCTGGAAAGCAGAAATACCACCACTCCACCCCTCTGAAAGCCCCAATCACTCATTTCCTTGTCAATGGTCCCCAAGTACCTGGTAAGCCATCCACATAAGGCATGATGAATCACAAGGAAATATACTGATAATAGGTAGTCTCTGTGATGGAGTGTGAGAATGATAGGTGAATATTTTTATAAGTGGAGAAAAAAGTACAAGGACATATACTGGCAATGGCAGCATCAGTGGCAAACCTGAAACTCCTTAGGATTCCTAACTCTTAGTCAAAGAGAAGCCTGGATCCTCTGCCTTGTATGAGGATCATTCAAACTAAAATTAACATTAATAATAGAAATCAGTCATATTTGTATACATTTACCTGTTTATGACTTACATATTTTCATAATAATCCTTTTAAGTAGGTAGAGTAAGCATCCCATCCTACTGATGAAGGAATTGAAGTTCAGAGGAGTTAAACTTTCCTCTGATACCAAGAGGTATCAGAGCCAAACCTCAGACTTGTTTTCTGGTCCTAAGCCCAGTGATCTTTTCACTATACAATGTTAAAAATAAGTTCAAAGCCTGCCCAATAAGAATAGGGTAAATAGAGTAAAGCAATGATGCCCATTATAACTGCAATTATTTTATATTGTACTAGAAATGCTAATTACAACAATAAGAGAAGAAGAAGACATTTGAGGAATTAGAATAGGCAATGAAGAAACAAAATTATTACTCTTTGCAGATGATATGATGGTATACTTTGAGAATCCTAGAGAATCAATGAAAAAAACTACCTGAAATAATTAACAACTTTAGCAAAGTTGCAGCATGCAAAATAAGCCCACATAAATCACCAGCATTTCTATATTTTACCAACAAAATCTAACAGTAAAAAAAAAGAGAAAGAGAAATTCCATTTATTTTATTTTTATTTTTTGCTTTTTGGAGGGCAATTGGGGCTAAGTGATTTGCCCAAAGTCACACAGCTAATAAGTGGGTCAAGCATCTGAGGTTAGATTTGAACTCAGGTCCTCCTGACTCCAGGGCCAGTGCTCTATTCATTGTGCCACCTAGCCACCCCAAGAAATTCCATTTAAAATAATTGTAGACTGGAGAAACATTTGGGAGCCTACCCACCAAAACAAATCCAGGAACCATATGAACATACTAACAAAACACTTTTCATGTAAAAAAAGTCAGATCTAAACAATGGGGTAAATATTAATTGCTCAAGGGTAGGCCAAGTCAATGTAATAAAAATTGCAATTCTAGCTAAATTAATTTACTTACTCAGTTCAAAACGATCAAACTACCAAAAATTATTTCATGAAGCTAGAAAAAAATAATAACAAAATTCATCTGGAAGGAAAAAAAGATCAAAATATCAAGTGAATCAATGAAAAAATGTGAAGGAAGGTAACCTAGCCATATTAGATCTCAAACTCTATTATAAAGCATCAATCATCAAAACAATCTAGTACTAGCTAAGAAATAGAATGGTAGATCAATGGAATAGGCGAGGTACACAAAACAGAGTAGTCAATGACTATAGTAATCTACTATTTGATAAAACCAAAGACTCCAACTTATCTTATGCGGTCTGGAATAAGAACTCACTATTTGACAAAAGCTGCTGGGAAAACTGGAAAATGGAATGGCAGAAACTAGGCATCAACCAACATCTTACACCATATACAAAATTATGTTAAATTCAAAAGGTTTTGTACAAACAAAACCAATGCAATCAAATTTAGAAGAAAAACAGAAAACTGAAAAAAATTTTACAGCAAGTATTTATGATAAAGGCCTCATTTCTCAAATATATAGAGAACTGAGTCAAATTTATAAGAATACAAGTCATTCCTCAATTGGTAAATGGTCAAAAGATATGAACAGGCAGTTTTCAGACAAAGAAATCAAATTGATTTATGTTCATATGAAAAAATGCTCTAAATCACTATTGATTAAAGAAATGTAAATTAAAACAACTCTAGGTACCACCTCACATCTGTCAGATTGGCTATTATGACAGAAAAGGAAAATGAGAAATATTGGAAGGGAAGTAGGGAAAAGTGGGATACTAATATACTATTGCTGGAGTTGTGAATTGATCCAACCATTCTGGAGAGCAATTTGGAACTATATCCAAAGGACTGTAAAATTGTGCATACCCTTTGATCCAGCAATACCACTACTAGGTCTGTAATCCCAAAGAGATTTTAAAAAGGACAGGGCTGGGGGGTAGGAGAAAAGGACTTATTTATACACAAAATTTTATAGCGGCTCTTTTAGTTATAGCTAAGAATTGGAAATTGAGTGAATGCCCATCAATTGGGCAAATAGACGCTCAAGTTGTGGTATATGATTGTGATGGAATATTATTGTCCTATAAGAAATGAGGAGCAGGATGGTTTCAGAAAAACCTGGAAAGACTTACATGAAAACTGATGAAGAATGAAGTGAGCAAAACCAGGAGAACATGGCATACTGTAATAGCCATATTGCATGATGATCAACTGTGAATGACTTAACTATTCTTGGCAATACAATGATTGAAGACAATATCAAAGAACTCATAATGAAAAGTATCATCAGCCTCCAGAGAAAGAAGAGATAGTATCTAAATACTGAAGCATACTATTTTTTTCTTCCTTCCTTTCTTCCTTCTTTCTTTCTTCTCCCTCTCTCTTTTGTTTTTTGATTCAAATTTTCTTCCACAAAATGACTAATATGGAAATATGTTTTATGATTACACATGTATAACCTATATAAGATTGCTTACCATCTTAGGGAGCAGGAAGGGGAGTGAGAAAGGGATAGAATTTGGAACTCAAAACTTAAAAAAAGAAAGTTAAAAATTATTTTTACATGGAATTGGGGAGAATATTATTTTTTAAAAATACTCTGAAAGTTTTGTATTTTATTCTAAAGATATTGTGGAGACATTGAAGAGTTTTGAGTAGGGGACTGTCATGATCAGAACTATGTTTTAGAAATATCAACTTGAAAGCTGTGCAGAGCACTGGTTGCCTCAGGAAGTAGTGTTACCCCTCACTCAAGGTCTCTAAGTGGAGACTGGATAACCACTTGTCAGGGATGTTATAGGTATGGTTTTTGTTTAGGTACAGATTGGACTAGATAACTTTTAAGGCCCCTTGCCATTCTTAGATGAATCCATGTAGAGGTGTATGGGGGCGTTCAGTACCTCTGATGTGAGAATTTGCCAAACCCTTTGGTGTACATTCACCTCTGGTATCCACCTCTCACCCAACTCTCACCTATGACTCCAAGAAGTATGCACAGTGACCATAGTCCACTAAAACTGTCTCAGCAGGTAAGCCAAACTAGCTTGAGGGTAACCAACAGGCATCAAACTCACTGAAGAGTTAAAGGATGCCTACGCCAAGCATGTAAAGACTTCACTTGATAGAATGGGAGTATGAGAACAATTTGCTCCAATGGTCATGAAGGTGGCTACTGCTTACAGCATGGTCAGACATGAAAGATACCAGGCATCCATTGAATCCTGGGCCATTGCCAATCATCTTGACTTTTGTCTTGTCCCTGAACTTTGATGATTCTAGAAAGAGAGAGAGCAAGACTGATGACTCTGTGCAACTCTGCCTCACTTAAATTCAATTTATGTGTGAGTCAAAAGACATGACCCATACCATTTTATTATTTTACTATTCAAAAATTTTATTATTTTAGTATTCAACTATATTATTATTTTACTGTATTACTATTTTACTGTTTTACCTTCCTGAAAGTCCTGTGGCAATGGGCTAATGATAAAGCAGCAGGTATAGATACAATGGGAACTATAGTTACAACCCTGCACACAGGAGGCCAAGGACATAGGGGCATCTTCTCACTCTCCTGAAGCAGTAGTGGGATTTGGCAGCCCCCTGAGTGTCTGGGCAGCCTTTTAAGGACTTCACTGCTCACCTCCTGGCATGAGGAAGGGCCTAGAAAAGGAGCCCTAAAAATTGTTTGCTTCACCTAACCCTGGCCTGCTTACTGTAGCAGGCAGAGATACCACTCTGTGGTTGAAACACAAGTATTGACAAAAATTTTTATGAATATCATTCCACTCTCTATTGGTACATGGAAGGTGTTTACTCTTATGGACAACAATAGACCTAAAATCCATTAGACCTGAAAGATGAATATCTCTTGTTTCAAGAGAATTCAACAGGTGTCTCATCCAAATGGTATCCCTGAGTGAAACAAGGCTGACAAATAAAGGTCAGCTTACTGAAGTCAGAGATGGATACATGTTTTCTCTAATGTGGCCACCATTATGAGGAGCACTGTGACACTGGTATAGGTTTCACAATCAAATCTAATTTAGTCAACAAGCTTGTAGGCCTCCCAAAAGAAGAGAACAATAGGTTTGTGACAATGTGACTACCTCTTGCAGGAAAGTGCCACAGCACCATCATCAGTGCATATGCTCCACTATGACAAACCCTGATGAGATCAAAGAAAAATTTTGTGAAGACCTGAATATCCTCAACATGAATGTGCTTAAAAAAAAGACAAGCTTTTAATTCTGCATGACTTTAATGCTAGAGTATGCACAGACTATATCAGACATGACCGGGAGTCCTTGGGAGGAATGAAGTCAGAAACAGCAATAGCAATGATTACTTACTTCTGAAGACTTGCATATCTCATGACCTTCTAATCACCAACACTGTCTTCTGTTTACCTAAGTGCAATAAAACTTCATAGATGTACCCTTGCATAAAATGTTGGCATTTACTATACTCTATCACTGTATGGAGAAAAGAGATAAAAT
This sequence comes from Gymnobelideus leadbeateri, assembly GCA_011680675.1. Classification (NCBI taxonomy): domain Eukaryota; kingdom Metazoa; phylum Chordata; class Mammalia; order Diprotodontia; family Petauridae; genus Gymnobelideus; species Gymnobelideus leadbeateri. The sequence continues at coordinate 126,839 of WOXC01009238.1, read as the reverse complement.
GTGAGAGTGATGAAGACAATGTGTGGTGCAAAGTGCTGGACCAATCACAGATTCAACCTTTAACTTGAAAAGGCTACAAACTGGAGGAGGCTAGATGGTACAGCTAATAGAGCACTGGCCCTGGAGTCTGGAGGACCTGAGTTCAAATCCAGCCTCAGATACTTGATACACTCATTAGCCATGTAACTAACCTTGGGCAAGTCTCTTAGCCCCAACTGCCCTCCAAAAAAAGAAAAGAAAAGGCTACAAAACAAGACTAAAGTGGAAGGTGAATTGGTGTGTGACTTTTTGTTCTCAGATAATTATGCACTCAATGCAGACTCTCAGACTGAGATGCAACAGGGAATGGATCCATTCTCTGACAACCGACACCAAGAAACAAAGTTTCTCCACCAACCAGCACCAAACCATCTATATGTGGAATCATCTGCTACAGCAAATGTAGAGATGTTGAATGTTGTGGCAGTTTACTTTCTAGGGATGTACATATAGATGATGAGGTTGATGCACACATGACCAGAGCTAGCTCAGCTTTTAAGAGGCTCTGAAAAAAAGTGTGAGAGAGAAAAGGAAGACTGCTTACCAAATGGAAGGTCTACAGAGTTGTTGTGTTGTATGCTTGTGAAACCTGGACATGATACCAGCACCACGCCAGAAAAATGAATCTCTCCTGTTTGAACTGTCATAGGAAGATTCTGAAGATAACCTGGCAAGATTAAGTAGAAGATACTGAGGTTCTTTCTTGAACTCAAGAAATAACACAACATTGTAATGTCATTTTGGTCCTCTTCAGTTATGAAATACAACAATGAATGAATCTATGATTCTATAAAGTATACTTAGAAAAGTACATACAAGGTGCTATCAGAGTTCATATGAAATTCGTAATACTTTGAGCTGGAGAGAATCAATGAAGGCTTCATGGAGGAATTGGCATTCAAGCTGGACTCTAAGAGAGATGTAATGAAAGACAATCAAGATATAGAACCTAATAGGGAAAAGCATAGAAGGTGGGAAATTTAGAATCTGTTTGGAAGCTGGTAGATAGTCCTGGTTGGTTATGACATAATCTATAAATGGAAGCAGTGTGAAATAAAGCAGGAAAGTCGGTTGAGCTATACTGTGGTTTATCTTGAATATCAGACAAAGAAAGTATATGTCCCATTTAGTACACAGCTAAAAGGAACTTTAGATATCAACCAGTCCAACATTATCATCTTATAGATGAGGAAACTTGTGCCCAGAGAGAAAGTAACTTGCCCAAGGTGACACTTCCCTTAAGTGTCAAAGCTAAGACTGGAACCCAGGTTCTCTGACTCCAAAATCAGTAAGGTGATAAGATAAGAACTATGCAACAAATAGGTGTGATTAATCCAGGAGTGGTGAGTAGGATATCACCTTTGGGATCAAATAGAACTCTACTTCTTTTCTTCATAGACTGGCCCCTTCCTAGCTTTACACTATTCTTACAGTTTACCTCCTGCCATGTACTCACTGTATTATGTGCCTACATTGCCCTTCTCAATGCTTTTCACTCAGGACATTTTATCTCCCTTCCCTTGTTTGAATGTCCTCTCTTGTTTTCATATCTCTTTCCCATTGTTTGAATCTCATGTCTGGAATGGTCTCCTTCTTTTCACTTTTCTCTCTCTTCCCAACTACTATGCCTTCCTATATGATATGACCTTCCATTTACCCTGTATATAACTCATATGTACCTAGTTATTTATGTGTTGTTTCTCCATTAGAACATGAACAAGGAGGCAGAGTAAAGGCAGGAACTCAACTAAGCTCTCCCCCAAACCCCTCTAAATACCTTTAAACAACTTCTATAGCAGCAGAACCCACAAAAGGACAGAGTGAAACAATTTTCCAGCCCAATACAACTTAGAAGGTTGGCAAGAAAAATCTGTTGCACCAGAGTGAGAGAGGAGCAGTCCAGCACAGGCCATGCCAGTGTAGACCAGGCCCCAGGAAACCAGAAATAAGCCTTGGGGTCACTGACTGAGTGGCAATAGAAGTAGTTCCCAGACCTTTCAGCCCACAGACAATAAGGTGATCAGAAAAAGGTCAGAAGGAGATTTGCGGGGGTCCATTTGCTGGCACAAGAGGCAGAAACTCTGTTGTGTTGCCTTTACTTGGATCTTAAGTCTTAGTCCTGGGTCTTAGTACCAGTGCAAGGAGGAACACAGAGTTCCTCGCACAACAGAGTTTGTGGCCACAGAGGAGCAGGGACCATGGTTACACTTCCAGGGTTAAAAATAGAGCTTATGGTCACTTACAAGACAATGCACAGCACAAGGAGAGTAGTAAACACAACTTGGAAGAGCCAAAAACTTACAGGTAATCATAATTACCTTTGAAAATAGCTGCACAACAGATTACCTCCAATCTATATAAAACGGGACTCTGAACAACTTCTGAAGCCCCAGCACCCACAGAATGACACAGAGAAGCTAACCTCCCACTGAGGACAGCCCAGCAGCCCTGCAGGAAGGACCAGCACAGTGCTCTGGGAACTGGCAGCCCAATTTCTTTAAAAAAAATTAGAATTGTACAAATGGAAGCTATTGACTTTATGAGACATTAAGAAACAATAAGACAAATTCAAAAGAATGAAAAAATAGAAGAAAATATGAAGTATTTCATTGGAAAAACAATTGACCTGGAAAATAGATCCAGGAGAGATCATTTTAGATTTATTGGATTACCCAAGTCATGATCAAAGAAAGAGCCTATACATAATTTTTCAAGAAATTATCAAGGAAAACTGTCCTGCTATTCTAAAACCAAAAGGCAAAATAGAGATTGAAAGAATCCATTGATCACCTCCTGAAAGAGATCCCCAAATGAAAACTCCCAGGAATATTATAGCCAAATTCCAGTCCTTCCAGATTAAAGAGAAATTACTGCAAGGAGTCAAAAAGAAAGAATTCAAATATCATGTAGCCACAGTCAAGATAATACGAGATTTAGCAGCTTCTACATTAAAGGAGTGGAAGGCTTGGGATATGATATTCTAGAGGGTAAAAAAAGCTAGAATTACAACCAAGAATAACCTACCTAGCAAAACTGAGTATAATCTTTCAAGGCAGGGAAATGGAAATTTAATGAAATGGAGGACTTTCAAGCATTTCTGATGAAAAGACCAGGGAAAATTTGACTTTCAAATACAAGCTGTAAAAGAAGCATAAAAAGGTAAAAAAGAGAAATCATGAGTGATTCTATAAGGTTAAGCTGTTTATATTCCTACATGGAAAAAGATATCTATAACTACTAAAAACTTTCTCATAATCAGTGCAGTTAGAAGGAGAATACATAGACAGAAAGCAGAGGTATGAGCTGAATGTGATGGTATAATTATCTAAAAAAAATTAAGGGATGAGAAAGAAGAATGCACTGGGAGAAGGGAAAATTGAGAGGTAGAATGGGATAAATTATCTGACATAAAAGAGACCTGAAAGAAATTTTACAGTGGAGAGGGAAATGGGAGAAGGAGGGAGGGGAACACATGAAACTTACTCTCATCAGAATTGGTTTAAAGAGGCAATAGCATACACACTCAGTTGGGTATAGAAAATTTATCTTACCATAAAGGAAAGTAGAAAGAGAAGGAGATAAGAGAAGTGTGGGTGCTGATAGAAGGAAGGACAGTTTGGGGGAGGTAAAAGACAGAAGCAAAACACTTTTGAGCATGGACAGGGTAAAAGGAGAGAAAGAGAGAGAGCAGGATAAACACAGAAAATAGAATGGAGGGAAATACATAGTTGGTAATCATTACTGTGAAAAAAAAGTTTTACAGTGAGTTTCTCTGTTAAAGACTAAATTTCTCAAACATATAGAAAACTGAGGCAAATTTACAGGAATAAGAGCCATTTCTCAATTGACAAATGGTCAAAGGATATGAATAGATCATTTTCAGACAAAGTAATCAAAGTTATCTATAGTCATATGAAAAAATGCTTTAAATCACTCTGGATGAGAGAAATGAACATTAAGACAACTCTGAGCTACTACCTCACACCTTTCAGATTGGCTAATATGACAGAAAAGAAAAATGAAAACACTAATGTACTATTGGTGAAGCTGACCAAGCAACCTTGGTCAGACCCCTCAATTGACCATTCAACCATTCCGGAGAGCGATTTGGAACCATACCCAAAAGGCTATAAAACCATGCATACCCTTTGACCAAGTAATACCACTACTAAGTCTGTATCCCCAAAAGATAAAAAACAAAAAGTAAAAGGACCTATGTGTACAAAAAATTTATAGCTGTTCTTTTAGTGGTGGCAAAGAATTGGAAATTGAGGAGATGTCCATCAATTGGAGAATGGCTAAACAAGTTTTTATATAATTGTGATGGAATGTTCTTGTGCTTTAAGAATTGATAGCAGGATGCTTTCAGAAAAACATGAAAAGACTTACATGAACTGATGTAAAGTGAAATGAACAGAACCAGGAGAGCATTGTACACAGTAACAGCAATATTGTATGATGATCTATCTACTATAATTAGCTTGGCTATTCTCAGCAATACAATGATACAAGACAGCTCTATAGGACTTATTGATGAAAGGTACTTTCCATCTCCAGAAGAAAAAACTGGTAGAACCTGAATGCAGATCAAATATACTTTTTTTCTTTTTCTTGGGGGGGTTTTTTGTCTGTGTTTTCTTTCACAGAATGACTTACATGGAAATGTGTTTTGCATGACTGCACGTGTATAACCTATGTCAAATTGCTTGCCTCCTCAATGAAGGGGCAAGGGCAGTAGGGAAAGAATTTGGAATTCAAAATTTGAAAAATAAAAAGAATGTTAAAATGTTTTTACATGTAATTGGGGAAAATAAAATATTAAACAAAAGCAAAAGAAAATGAGCACAGTAAATACTTGATACTAAGTGATAATTAATTCTTGTTTACTAACTGGATGATAGAGATTATAGGTGAGGATGTCTATATGTTACAGTGGAAAGAGCATTGGTTGAGCATTGGTTCTTGAGTCAGAGGGCCTGGATTCAAATCCTACTACTGACACTTACTACTTATGTAACTTGGGCATGTCACTGCCTCCCTGGGTCTCAGTTTTCTCTTCTATAAAATGGCAGAGTTGGACTAGATGCCTCTTCCAGTTTGAGATCTATGTGCTTTTGACAGTAGTCCAAACAAAATGAAGACTGGAAATAGACAATGGCAATGTAATAGAGAAGGCAGGACAGAAATAATAAGACTTGGTCACTGATTATATGAGGTGCAGAGAGAAGTCAAAGCTGAACCAGAGACTATTAGCCTAGGTGTCTGGAGTAACAGTAAAGTCATTAACAGAAGAGAGAAAACCAGATCAAAGGTAGGTGTATTGGGGGTGGGGATGGGACTAGGAGTAGGGGCAGGAGAGAAAAGCATAAGGGGTAAGTACATAATGGCCTGGGACAACTATATAGGAATTTTGGAAGGTGAAGGTCAGTGCTGGAAAAGGGCCACAGTGTGAATATTGGAAGTCATTAGGACAACAGTGCTTCCATGAGTAGGGGTATGTGGGGGGGGGGGTGTACCTGGGAAGAGAGGAGTGGCAGTCAGGGATCTGTGGTTAGGATGTACAGCAACTTGGATGGTTGCTAAGACCATTAGAAATATGGCTGAAATGACAATTTTACCCAAACTAAATTATATATTTAGTGCCATACCAATCAATTTACCAAAAAAAAACTACTTTTTAGAGTTAGACAAGATAATAACAAAATTTATTTGGAAAAACAAAAGATCTAGAATATCAAGGGAATTAATGAAAAGAAATGCTAGGGAAGGTGGACTAGCTATGCCAGATTTTAATCTGTATTCTACAGCAGCAGTCATCAAAACTGCTTGGTACTGGCAGAGGAGTAGAGTAGTGGATCAATGGAATAGATTGGGCGCAGGAGACGCAGCAGTTAATGAATATAGTAATTTATTGTTTGATAAACCCAAAAACCCCAGTTTTTGGGATAAGAATGCACTATTTGACAAAAACTGCTGGGAAAACTGGAATACGGTGTGGCAGAAACTGGGCATAGATCATTATCTAACACCATATACCAAAATCAAGTCTAAATGGGTGCATGATCTAGGTGTAAAGGATGATACTGTAAGCAATCTGGGAAAGCAAGGAATAGTTTACCTGTCAGATTTGTGGAGAGGGGAAGACTTTAGGACCAAACGAATTAGAGAGCATTATAAAATGCAAAATGGATAATTTTGATTACATTAAATTGAAAAGCTTCTGTACAAACAAAGCCAATGTAACTAAGATCAAGAGGGAGGTGGGAAATTGGGAATTTTTACAAACTATGTCTCTGATAAAGGACTCATTTCTAAAATATACAGAGAATTGAGTCAAATCTATAAGAATACAAGTCATTTCCCAACTGATAAATGGTCAAAGGATATGAACAGGCAGTTTTCAGAGAAAGAAATTAAAGATATCTATAAGCATATGAAGAAATGCTCTAAATCACTATTGATTAGAGAAATGCAAATCAAAACAACTCTGAGATACCACATCTCTCCAGTCAGATTGGCTAAGATGACAAAACAAGAAAGTGACAAATGCTGGAGAAGATGTGGACAAATTGGAACACTAATACATTGCTGGTGGAGTTGTGAACTTATCCAACCATTCTGGAGAGCAATCTGGAATTATGCCCAAAGGGCTATAAATAATTTCATACCCTTTGACCCAGCAATACCACTTCTAGGGTCATATCCCAAAGAGATCATAGAAGTGGGAGAAAGACCCAAATGTACAAAAATATTTATAGCAGTTCTTTTCGTGGTTGCAAAGAATTGGAAATTAAAGGGGTGCCCATCAATTGGGGAAGCGAGAAGAGTAGAATCAGAAGAAATTTGTATACAATCACAGACACATCATATGTGTGATGACCAACTATGACAGACTGGACTCTTTCCAGGAATGCAGTGATATAAGTCAATCCCAAAAGACTCATGAAGGAAAGAAATGCAACATCCAGAGATATATAACTAGAAAGAACTGAGCCTGAATCCTGATGGAAGCACACTAATTGATCTTTTTCATTGTTTGGTTTGGTTTTATTGTTTGGTTTTATTTCTTCTTTACCATTTTTCATCCCATCTAGTACAATATGCCTTTGTAATTGGACTAATGTCTAATATGAATGTATTTGCAGATCCTTTACTGGACTATATGCTGTCGTGGGGGTGGAGGGAGGGAGGTAAAGGAAATTTGAAATTCAAGGAACTATAGAATTGAATCTTGTTAACTGAAACTAAACTAATAAATTAATTTAAAAATTTTAAAAAGAAATATGGCTGAGACCAATGACTCACATCATGAGAAGTTCTTTCACCTCTGTCTCTGTCACTTCCTCTAAGCATCTTTATGGAACTTAGAAATGAAGCGCATTTCCCTGCTAATGCTCTAACATCTCTTTTGTCTGAAGGTGACTAATAGGTTGAATAAAGAAGAATAGGGAGAAGGAGGAGGGTGAGAAGGGGAGAAATGCATCCTTTGTTAGAGCAACCTTGGTCAGCCCCCTCAGTTGACCAGCATTTTATATCCACTTATCACCAGGGAGTGCAAGATAACCCAACAACAGTACTGTTAATCTGATTCACTTATAGTCCACTAGGGAAGAAAGCACATTCAGGGAAAAGATAAGTGATAAAATGGTACAATGATTCAAAGGGGCAGAGTTTCAAGTCCATTCAGACATTATCTGTAGAGGTAAGGGTTTTGAGCAGAACTCTGAGAAACAAGATATGGAAGCATAACTTTTCCCCAAATCATCATTGTCATCAGCAGAAGGAGCACCAGCTTAACCATCATCACTCTTCATCATCCAAAAGCTCTTATTTAGGTACACCTAATTAGGTGAAAAATCTTCGTGATTAGACCAATAAGCCCAGACCACTAGGAGTTTACAATTTCCAACCATCCCATTCAGCTGAAATAGACAGCCAGTGCCTCTTCTCTGACTGTGGAAAGGTGAAGGGGAGGTGTTGTCATGGAAACAGGTAATGGCCCTCTTTCCCAAGTCCCCAAGAGAGCCAAGGTGACCTGGCTAGAAAGAATGAAAAAAATGTTGTGTTGGTGAAAATACAAATCAGGTAAGTAGAAAACTGCCTACAATTGGAACAAGAACTACAGCCTGCTAGAAGCAGCACAGGCTAGGCACCTCGTACACGCTAAATTAATACTTACTGATTGGTTGATTTGAAAAGTAGGTAATTGGCAGGTACACCTCCTCTTCTTGTCCAGTTATCAATTATCCTTTTCCTGAACTTTACTCTTTCCAAACTGATTAAGTGTGTTCATACCTAATTTATGCCTTTCATAGAATGACTAAGTCAACAAGTCTGGTCCTTCTGCTTTTATTTAAGATGAAATGGACTTCACTCTTAGAGAATGGAGGAAGGATTTATAGTTGGAAAGAGTCTAAGAGATTACCTGGACCATGGATTCTTATGCACCCCCTTCAGGTCTATGGATTGGCTTCAGGGAGAGGAGGGGAATGAACTTAGTTGGAAAAAATACCTATTTATTTTAACAACTTCTAACTGAAATTTAGCATTTCCTTCAATTATTTAAAAATATTATTCTGAAAAGGGATCCACAGGCTTTACCAGACTGATGAAGGAGTCCATGACACAAACTAGGCTAAGAACCTCCTATCTAGTTCAATCCTGTCATTTTATAGATAAGAAAACTAAGACCTAGAGAAGTAAGATGATTTTTAGGCCCTTGGAACCCTCCTCACACCCTTCTTATCCATCTTTTATGTCATGAACCCCTTTGGCAACCTGATAAATCTTTGAACTCCTCAAACTGGTTTTAAAATGCATAACATAAACTACATAAGATTGCAGAGGAAACCAATTACATTGAAATACAGTTATGAAAATAGTTTTTATATAAAACCAGGTTTTTTTCTCCCAGACTTAGAATCCCTGCTCTACAGAATACTTGGTGTGTTAAAATTTTGTCTTGTTCTGACCCTTCAAACCACTCCACACCCTTTCTGGTTAGTATAGTAAATAAATTTATAAGTAGCCAGTTTAAAGTGGCAATAGCAGGATGTAAGATTCCAAAGGAGACCTAGAAGCTACTTACAGACTTTTTCATAAACAAAGGGAACACAACAGTTATTTAAAAACTGTCTCATAAATTAACTAAAAGCCATATCCTGAGACTATGTGCAAAATCAGGGGGAACCAGCTAGGCCTTACTGTAAGGACCTTTTGGTCCTGCTACTTTCCCATTGTGAACTAATAAGAACTCCTCAAATTGAATTCTGAAGAAGCCAAACTCATTCATTAATCCTTATTTCCCAAATCTTTCCCCTCAAGACCACCAACTATTATTAGAGCCAACATGATACTATGTTGACCACGATCATAACTTCTGGTTTATAGGTTCAGAAATTGAGGCAACTTTTTCTAAAATTAAATTATATTGCTAGCAAGGGTCAGTGGTACCTCATTATGACTCATATTCACAATTATGCTATGTGATTCTTTCTTCCACTATCTCCTCTCTAACTCTCTCACATAATGAAGGGCCTTCCTTCATACCAAGGCTAACCTCTACTCATTCAAGTAATTCCATTCCAGCCCATCTTCTTCAACTGACTGCCCCTCTTTCATTTATTTTCAATCTCTCCCTCTCTACTGGCTCATGTCCTTCTGCCTACAAACATGCCATGTCTCTCCCCCATTCAGAAAAAAAAAAAAAAAACGCTTACTTAATTCGCCAATACCCAACAATTATTATTCTATATTTCTTCTACCAGTTGTAGCTAAACTCTGAAAAAGTTATATATAAGAGGTGCCTCTGCTTTCTCTCCTCTCACTCTCTTCTGAAGCCTTTACAATCGGGCTTCCAATTTTATCATTTCATTGCAACTACTCTCTCCAAAGTGACCAGTGATCTCTTAGTTGCCAAATCCAATGGACTTTTCTCAGTCCTCATTCTGCTTGACTTCTCTGGCCTTTGATACTGTTGATGTCTATCTCCTCCTTGCTATATATTCACTTCTCTCTAGGTTTTTGAAGCATTCCCTCCTGGTTCTCCTCCTCCTACCTGACAACTCCTGTCTCCTTTGTTGGTTGTCGCTTCTCCTTCTCAAAGAGAACCATGACATCAGTAAGATTCTGCTCCTACCCATCTGACCACTCCTTCTTTGTCTTCTTGTTGATGGTTGCTCCTCCTTCATTCTCAAAAAGGACCATGACACCAAGAAGTTGATGTCATGAACTGCAAGTGAATTGGATTAAAGTGAGGGAGGGTTGTGCAAAGTCACCAGCCTCACTTTCTCCCCCATTGCTGAATTTTCTTCCAGATCACACCCTCTAACTGTTGGTGTAGCTCATGGTTCTGCCCTGGGTCCCTCTTCTCCTTGCATTCTACTGCATTTGGTGATCTTATCAGTTCCTATAGATTTAAGTACCCCCTCTATGTTAATGATCCTCACATCTGCCTATCTTACTCCAAACTCTAGACTGGTCTCCAATTTCTCATCTCCAACTTCCTTTTAGACATCTCGAAATGAATGTCCAGTAGACATTTTAAACTAAATACTTCCAGAATATAACTCATTATCTTTTCCCCTAAACTATCCCCTGCAAGCAACAACAGTGCACGCACACACACACACACACACACACACACACACACACACACACACACACACACATACACATCCCTTCCCTATTAGTATAGAGAGCAACACCACCCTCCCAGTCCATCAGGCTCACAACTTAGGAGCCATCCTGGACTCCCCATTATCTTCCAACCCTGATATCCAAGCTGTTGCCAAAGCCTGTCAATTTCAGCTCTGCAACATCTCTGGAATATGGTGCCTTCTCTCCTCTGACATTGCCACCATTCTGGTGCTTGCCCTCACCACCTCATCTCATTGCAATAGCCTGCTGGAAATTATTTCCTATTTATCCTGTATGTAGCTTGCTTGGCATATTTGTTTACATGTTGTCTCCCTGTTAGACTGTGAGTTCCTTGAGGGCAAGGACTATCTTTTTCCCCTCTTTATATCCCAATGCTTAGCAGAGTACCTGGTATATGGTAGGCACTTAATAAATGTTGACTGATTGATCTTATTTGAGAGCCAGATTAAAGTAATGAATTTTCTACTCATTGATAAAAGTGTAGAATATTAAGGCAGCTAAGCTTAAATGATACCACTAAATATTTTATTTAAATATGATACATGTAGAACAAGCTCTTAAAGAAAAAAATCTAAATTCAATTTGGTATGACTAATTCTAACTTATTGTCAATCATTATACTAACCCATATATCAGAAACAGATTTTAATTAGAATTTGTTTTTCTAGCTCATCTTGAATTCTATGTTTATCTGAAATCCCTCCCAGGAGTGGTACAGGGCTTTGAAACTTCAGATTATCTTGAAGTCAATATGCCTGGCAGTTCCTCATACCTAATGATGTTCCTCCCTATTCTTATTCCCCACTATAGCTGGCAGATGCCAGTAGCCACAACAGCAAACAATTGTTAGATTTTATGTTGTTGAAACTTGCATTTCTCAATTGACCTTGAGATTCAAAATCAAACATTAATCTATGTAGTATATGGCCTGCAACTGGTAATGGGGCTTCAGGTGGTACATTAGCTGAACCACAAGGCACATTCTATTTGACATTCAGATTAAAATCACAAATTTAATCTAGCTACATGTCTCAGCAGGTTCAGATATGCAATCTCCTTCCTTGACCTTGTTAAAAGATGACTCTCTCATGCCCTCCCTCTCCCCTATTCCTTTTAGAATTGAGCAGGAAAAAAAATTAGGTTCAACAATGTCATGATAAAAAGGTGTGCCACGTGTCATCTCTGGGACATTTTCCCATTTTGCCCACTACTGTGTCATTTTCCCTTTTGAGCTATAAAATGATAGTTCTTCTTGTCTTCTTCAACTACTGAGTGCATTTAAAATAAATTATTTCAAAATTTTCAAAACTACTAGGGATTTTTCTGTGTTTTTTTTATTAGACTACTAGCAAGCATACTTTTACAGGAGAAAACGTTGCTTGTAGCTATGGATATGAGGATTTCAGACTATAGGATGATCAGTCTAAGTGATGCCATCACCATCACATTTTCCTCCCCCAACTTCCCCATGTAGGGCACCCTCTACTCTTTGTTGTATTAATCTCGACTACTTGGATAGCTTCAATTATCACCTCTATGCAAGTGACTCTCCAGTTTATAACTCCAACCCTAATTTGTTTCCAGAGCCCTAGTCCCAAATCCCCAGCTATGTGTTAGACATTTCAACCATGTCCTGCTATCATATTAAACTCATTATCTTTTCTTCTAAGCCCGCCCCTCTTCCTCAGCAGGTTAGGCTCAAAATCTTGGAATCATCACGATCTATTCTATCTCCTAAATAACAACAACAACAACCACCACGGGTAATATTTATACATGTATCTCTGCCAAGGACTGAAATGACCAAAGAACGACAAAAGCATTTATATAGTGACTTTAAGATTTACAAAGTGTTTTACATATATTAATTCATTTGACCCTCAAAACAACCCTGTGAGGGGGCAGAGCCAAGATGGTGGAGTAGAAACAGCACTTACAATGTGCTCTGACCCACACAACTTCCAAAAAACATAAAAGGGGACTCTGAACAACTTCTGGAGCCCCAGCAGCCACAGAATGACACAGAGAAGCTAACCTCCTTCTGAGGACAGCCCAGCAGCCCTGCAGGGAGCGGCAAGGGAAGTGCTCTGAGAGCAGGCAGCACAGTGCTCTGGGAGCTGAGCCCAGGCTCGCTTGAGCTGGTTTTAGCCCCAGGGCAGCCGGGCCAGCAGCACTCTGAGAGCAGGCAGCACAGCGCACTGGGAACAGACAGCGCGCTAGGGGAGCTGAGCCCAGGCCCATATGAGCCGCAGTGTTAGCCCTAGGGCGGCTGGGCCAGCAGCCGGCTGGAGGGACCCCAGAACACCAGCAGCTGTGGCGATTCCAGAACTATCAGCACAGATATGCCTAGGACAAAATGAGAGGTTAGTGCCCTATGGACTTTGGGACCAGTATTCGGGGAATGTGCCGGCTTCCTTCCCTGGAAGAGAAAAGCTGCTGAAGAAACTGCGGCACAGAAGCCATTTTGCAGCGTCAGTGGTGGCTCTAGCTCCTGGTCTACGAACCGTAGAGAGATCCAGCAATCAGTCTGGGGGTTAATTGCTCTGCTTTAAACTGTCTGGATCTGGATTGTGGTCTGGGGGGGAGGTCTGGGGTGGGTATCCAATTTGCCAGAGCAGGTGGAGGCTTTACAGAGGCCACCCAACCTGTGGAAGTTGTGAATACTCCGACGTTTGGGACGGAAGCTCTCTTGTCTGGTCGCAGAGTCCTACTGTGGCAACAAGCCCAAAAATCAAGTAATTAAGTGGCAACATGCCTAGGCAAAAGAAACAAAATAAACAGAAAAATTCAACATTGTACTCCTATTTTAGGGGCAAAGAGGATCAAAGCATGGAGGAGGACTGTGAGGTCAGAACTCCTGCACCAAAAGCCCCAAATGAAAATACAAACTGGCTACAGGCCATAGAGGACCTTAAGAAGCAGATAAGAGAAGTGGGGGGAAACTTGGGAAGAGAAATGAAAAAGATGCAAGAAAAGTATGAAATGACAGTCAACAGCCTGACTGAGGAAAATAACACCTTAAAAATAGACTAACTCAAATGGCAAAAGAGGCTCAGAAAGACAATGAGCAGAAGAATGCCTTAAAAAGTCGAATTTGCCAGATGGAAAAAGAATCTCAAAAGCTCACTGAGGAGATTCATTCATTAGACTGGAGCAAATGGAAGCTAATGACTTTATGAGAAATCAAGATGCTGTTAAGCAGATCCAAACAAATGAAAGAATAGAAGGCAATGTGAAACATCTCATGGGAAAAACCACTGACCTGGAAAATAGATCCAGGAGAGACAATTTAAAAATTATTGGACTACTTGAAAGCCATGATCAAAGAAAGAACCTAGAAATCACCCTTCAAGAAATTCTCAAGGAAAATTGCCCTGATGTTTTAGATCCAGAGGGCAAAATAGAGGTTGAAAGAATCCACTGATCACCTCCTGAAAAAGATCCCAAAAAGAAAACTCCCAGGAATATTATAGCCAGGTTCCAGAATCCCCAGATCAAGGAGAAAATACTACAAGCAGCCAGGAAGAAACAATTTCAATATTGTGGAAACACAGTCAGAATAGCCCAGGACCTGGCAGCTTCTACACTGAGGGATAGAAGGGCATGGAATATGATATTCCAGAGGGCAAAAGAGCTGGGATTGAAGTCAAGGGTCACCTACCCAGCAAAACTGAGTATTTTGTTTCAGGGGGAAATATGATCATTCAGTGGAATAGAGGACTTTCAAGCATTCTTGAGGAAAAAACCAAAGTTGAATAGAAAATTTGACATTCAGACACAAGAAGCAAGAGATGCTTGAGAAGGTAATCAAGGAAAAGAAATCAAAAGGAACTTATCAAAGTTGAACTATTTACATTCCTACATGGAAAACAATAACTGTGTCTGATGAAGCCTTTCTCATTATGAAAATAATTGAAGAAGGGTATAGGGGCATATGCTTACAGGTGTATATGGATAGAGGGCACAGGTTGAATTTGATGGGAAGGGATGATACATAAGGGGTGAAGTTAAGAGGTGAGAGAGGAAAGTGGCAAGAGGAGATGGGGAGAGACAGGGTAGGGTAAACTATCTCATGTAGAAGAGGCAAGGGGAAGTGGTTGCAGGGGAGGGGAAGAACAGGAAGGCAAAAAGGCAAAACCATATTCTCATTGAATTTGGCTCAAGGAGAGAATCACATACATAATAAATGGGATATCTCACCTTGCAGGAGAGTAGGGGAAAGGGGGATGAGAGGGGGTATGATGGAGCGGAGGGGGGGTTGGAAGTACCCTCTTTTGAAGAGGGACAGGATCAAAGTAGGGAATAGACCAGGTGGGAAGTGAGATGGGTGGGAGGGAAATATAAGCAGTCTTTTACAATATATCTACTATGGTAATGTTTTGCATAGCTATATATGTACAACACATACTGAATTGCTTATCTTCCCAGAGGGAATGGGTGACAAGGGAGGAAGGAAATGGATCTGAAAATCGAAGTTTTAAAATTAAATGTTTCATAAGATGTCCAGGCATTGGGGCTTAGAGATTCACCTTGCCCTAATAGCTAAGTCGAAGGGGGTATGGGAGAAGATATGGGAGAGAGCAGATTGGATGAGGGGATATCTAGTGGGACTGCTATTCTGGGGTGGTGGGTAGGTAAAAATGGGGGGAAAATTGTAACTCAAAATCTGGTGGAAATGAATGATGTAAACCAGAAGTTAATAAAACATTTGTTTAAAAAAAAAAGAACAGCCCTGTGAGGCATGTTAGTATTACCCCCATTTAATAGAGAAGAAAATGAAGTTAAGTGATTTGCCCAGGATCACATATCTAATAAATGTCTGAAGCAGGATCTTCCTGACTTGACAGTAGTTTTTGTATCTGTCACCTACTCTTTTCTCCCATTGATATCCTAATTCAGGCCCTCATTACCTCTTCCTCTAACTCTTAACAGTTATTCTCTTTCTTATCTCTCCTTCACATTTCTTTCAGAATTTATTTTCTAAACACACAGGTCTAACCAGATCACTCTTGATCAAAAACTTTTTTCTGGGACTCCCTATTGCTTGATCAATAAAATATAGGCTCCTTACTCTGGCATTCAAGAACTTTGGCAATCTGACTCCAATTTATCTTCTCTGTCTTTTAGTATATAATCTCCTTCTTATAATCTACATTCAAACTAAATCGCTCTGGTTCTTTGCCCTTTCCTGATCTTGTCCTCTCATTTCTCACCTCTCTGTGAGCACCTGACTCATTCCATGTGAGTAGAATGGACTTTCCCAATATCTTCAGTTGCCAAAATCTTCCCTTCCTTCAAAATTCAGCTCAGCTCAGACACTACCTTTATTTTTTTCTTTTTGGAGGGGGAAAGGCTGGGCAATTGGGGTTAAGTGACTTACCCAAGGTCACACAGCTAATAAGTGTTGAGTGTCTGAGACTGGATTTGAACTCAGGTCCTTCTGACTCCAGGGCCAATGCTCTATTCACTGTGCCACTAGCTGCCCTGACACTACTTTTTTTATAAATGTTCTGACAATTGCAATATAATTGGGTCCTCCCCCCCTTTTTTTTTTCAAAATTTCACCTTTGACCTCCCCTACCTATGCACTTAGGGTCATAGCCACTGAAAGGAATTTAAAAATCAGCAGGCACACACCCTCTTTTTAATAGAGAAGAAAACCGATGCCCCAAAAGATTACATGACTCCCCAGTCACACTGGTAGAAAATAGTAGAACCAAGATTAGACCCTGTTTCTTAAGCCCACGTCCTCTGTTCTTTCTACTGAACTACAGTCACCTGAGCTTATCACGCTCTAACTTGTATTAGAGTTATTTATGTATTTGTCTTTTCCTGTACTACATTCTAATCTCCTTGAGGGCAGAGATGGTGTCTTGTTCCATTATTGTATCCCCACCTATTGCACAGAGCAGACACTCAATAAATGCTTGTTGTTCTCTCACAGCCTACTATTGAAGTCATTCCCCACGGGATTCAGTTCTCTCTGAGACCCTTTATCCTCCTTTCCATGAAGTAAATGAGAGAGACAGAGTAAAGCTGTGTGGTGTGCATCTATACTGAGACAGCCAAAAAAGTTCCGGAATTGGTTTCTTATCAGAAGGAACTACTTTCCTAGTAAGCTTTTAAAAGAAGAAATATGATCCTCTCTCCACAAATATTTTTAGATATTACTTTAAATTTTAAGTACTCCTCCTGAATAATGGCAACGATTTTTACAACTTGATTCAGCAAGAAAATCCCTGCAACAAATTGACACCTATACCAGAACAGTCACTCAGTTTATAAGCTTCTATTAAGCACTCATTGTTTGTTAGACACTGTGTTAACAGCTGGGAAAACAAGGAAGAGCAAAAATAGCCCCTGACCTCAAGGAGCTTACATTCTAATGGGGAAAACAACATGTAAATTAGGTATATACAAGATATATAGATGACACAGTGAATAGAGCACTGGCCCTGGAGTCAGACAACCTGAGTTCAAATCTGGTCTCAGACACTTAACACTTACTAGCTGTGTGACCTTGGGCAAGTCACTTAACCCCAATTGCCCAGCCTTCCCCCCTCAAAAAAAAAAGATATGTAGAGTCAATAGAGAGAAGGAAGTGCTATCAGCTTGGGGGATTGGACCAGATCTCTTGCAAATGAGATTTGAGCTAAGTCTTGAAGGAAGTCAACAAAACTAAACACCAGATTGGAACAAGGCTTTCTGAACATCAACTTGATGTGGTTTGATGACACCTTCAGAATCACAAGACCTCCACTTAGAAGTGAAATGGAGCAGGGTAGTTCTCCATTTGTCCTCCATCTTATTTTGCCTCCTGGAGACTTTGAAGGCTTACTTCTGGCTTAGTTCTCTTCTTTTCCCACCCATTTTATGTCTTTCAAGTTCTTCAGTTCTGTTGCAGATCAGAGAGTTTCCCATCATGCTTTCTGATATGATGCTGCAATGATTGAAAGAAAGAAAGAACTACTCCTCCAGGACAGTTTCTACTAGTAGAATGGGATTTTTTGTAGAATATTTTTTTTCAGTTTCATGGCTAAGTGAGAGTCAGGAAGTGAGTTCAAATTTGTGAATTCAAATCTGGCCCCAGACATTTACTAGCTGTGTGACCTTGGACAAGTCACTTAACTGTCTCAGTTCTCTTTAAAATGAGCCAAAGAAGGAAATAGAAAAATCACTCCAGTATTTTTGCCAAGAAAACCCAAAATGGGGTCATGAAGAGTAAGAAAACCACAACAATGTATAAAATGTTGAGACTTAAAGTACACCTACTTAATAGCCTTTGGAATTGTGCAAATTCCCCATGATTAAGAATGACCAGGGGTAGCTAGGTGGTACAGTGGATAGAGCACTGGGCCCTGGAGTCACGAGGACCTGAGCTCAAAAGTGGCCTCAGACACTTACTAGCTGAGTGACCCTAGGAAAGTCACTTAACACTAATTGCCTCAAAAAAAAAAAGACCCCTCTTCCTGATTATACTCTCAGTGTTAACATATTCTAATAAAAACATATGCAGTTCAAGAGATGCCTCTACATTCCCAAAATGAAGGTGCAGGTATCCTTCATATATCAGTGTTATGAATGTACCACCAGGTAGGTAAATTTTCTACCTCACTTCCATTGTCTCTTCTCTGGACCTTGTCCTGAGAATGAATCAAGGTGAAGTGGTATTTCCTGTCTAATCCTCAAACTCCAAGAGTCTTTGATTGCTCTACAGGTTTAACAAATATGAAAAGCTGATAGGACAGACTACTCCTTTAGAGAATAGCCCAGTGAACCCCCTTTGGTCTATGGTAGGGGGGGAATCTGAATTTCATATGTTTTAGGTGGTGAGAAAGAGCAGCAATGATTTGAGTTTTTGCTTTGTTTGTCCAGTGTCCTGCCATTTGGGTAATACACTTATCCTCCATTGGGAAGGGAAAGGAATAAATACAATTAAGACCCTCTATCTGCCAGGCACTGTACTAAAGACTTTACATGTATCTCAGTGAAGCTTTGAAGAATCTTGCAATCTCATACTGTCCTTTATATCAGTGGTGTCAAACTTAAATAGAATTAAGGGACACCAAACTATACAAAAAGCTCCTTATAGGCTGCATATTGGCAGTTTTTAAATGTAATATTATCTAGGTTTTCCTATATTTTTATCTATTTTGTTAAATATTTTCCAATTATTTTCTAATCAGGTTTTTGTCTCACTTGGGAGCGTTGTGTGCTGGGCCACATGTTCAAAATCTCTGTTCTCTTTCATAGGTTATAGTGAAATTATTCTAGCATCGCTGCCTTTGCCTAGATTGCAAGCAGGGTTTACCAGCAAGCTTCTAAACTCCTACTGGCTTCAGACAGCACCTTAAGTTATGAAATCATCAATATCTTACAAAAATTGGGTGGTGGGACCTTGCCTGTCTTATATGCACTGGATTGATTTCCTTCTGGAGATCAAGATAACCATATTGGGATTGGATTGGCCCGAGGGGGTGGGAGGCAGGGATTACTGCTGGAATTATTAAAACTTTAAAGGTTCCACCTATTGGGATCTACTCCTTGAGAGGTTTTTATGGAATTCCTATAGCTGTGCAGGTATGCTTTCCTGCTAAGAGAAAATGCTGATAAAGAGGTGGAAAGGGGTAGCATTTAATTGGATTTTAGTTAGGAATTGTAAGCTTTTAAATCTTACCACCAAAAAAGTTGCGGGGGTTGTTTTTGTTTTGCTTTGTTTTTGTATTGTGTAGTCCATAAGTACTTCATGGCTTTCTAATCCTGAGCCTGAATTACTGGACTGTCCTGAGCCAGGCCTGGACCTAGATAAAATATAAAAAGGAGCTACCAAAAACATGTTCTGTTCTAGAATCGTTGTTCACTTTAGACACTTGGGAACAGGAAAGATTGAGGAGCCTAGGATAAGATGAATAAAGGCTAAATTCAAATGCCATCTTCTATATGAAGCATTTTCTGATACTCTCAACTTCTAGTGCCTTCTCTCCTCCCCCAAATTATTTTGTATCTATTTTACATTTATTTATATATCTACATGAAATCTTTCCTGACTACACTCAAAATTCCTTGAAGTCAGAGCCTGTTTCTCACTGGCACACAGTAGGCATTTAATAAATGTTTGTTGGTTGATTGTTAAGATGGGTAAATATAATTAGATAGCTAGTTACAGATTCTATTTGTTTCTCCTTTGCCTTGTGTCATGTATACTGTGTCTCTTGCAGTTTGTTTCCTTATGTATTAGTACACCATGTTTTCCGTTTGCTAAATAAATAAGCCTTGTAGCCTTCACCATGTAGGAGCAGAGAGTTTAATGGCTAGAGAAGTACAGGGAGAGAAGCAGATCTAAATAGAGAATCAATATTCTCCTGGTAGATGATCTGTTTACTACTGTCTGGATTAGAGCATGGCTAGAACATAACTGCTGGTTAGAGGCATCTGAACAGATTGCATTGTTCTATTGCTAGAGGAAGTGAAAAGCCTCACTCAAGAGCCCCAGAGGCTGAGCCACAACGTCCTGAACAAGCAGAGCAAATAGTCAGTTTGCCATAGCAAGTAGCTCTCAAAAGATAATCACCCATACCATTTTACCATTTGAGTTGTACGGTGTCTTCAAAGAGGACTAGTGCCTCTGGTATAAGGGCTGCCAAGACCTTTTCAGGGCTGCTTTCCATCTGTTGGAACAGGGCCACCTAACTCTCATCTGGGCTCCAAGAAGCATGCGCCCCAGCCACACCCCGGTAATCCATTCCCACAGAAGGACTAAAGTAGGTTTGAGGTTAACTGAAGGTTAACCAAACCTATTGGTGAGTTGGAGGGGAGAGGGGGATGTCTACCCCAAGCATTCCAAGATTTCCCCTGGGCAAATAGGCAGATAAGAACAATTTGTTCCAATGGCCATAAAAGTCACTGAAGTAGGTGCTGCAGAGTGCTGAGAGCTTGGTTAGACATCAAAGATGCCCAGGTCAACTGCTGCATCTTTTTTTGTTTGTTCGTTTGCTTGCTTGCTTTTTGGAGGGGGAAGGTAGGGCAATTGGGGTTAAGTGACTTGCCTAAGGTCACACCCCTAGTTTTTCTGTTAACTGTCTGAATCCGGATTTGAACTCAGGTCCTCCTGACTCCAGGGCCAGTGCTCTATTCACTGTGCCACCTAGCCACCCCATCAACTGCTGCATCTTGAGCCATCACCAGTCACGTTGATTCCATCCTGCTACTGTACTGTGATGACTGGAGAAGAGAGTGAGGGTGATGACTTTGTACAACCCTCACTTAAATCCAATTCATGCATGAATCAAAAGACATCACCCATACCATTTTAGCTGCAAAGGTTAGCTAGGAGAGTTATTAAAAATAAAAATTTGAAATAAAAAAGGCCAATGAATCTCACTTAAAGCAGGTATGGAGGCCAAGAATTTTTCATTGACCTGCAGAGAATTTACTAAGAGTTTTTGGTAGATCTCTTTTTGTGGCGATGAAGAATTGTACATTGAGACGGTGCCCATCAAGTGGAGAATGGCTGAACAAGCTATGATATATGACTGTGATGGAACACTATTGTGCTATAAGAAATAACAAACAGGATGATTTCTGAAAAACCTGGAAACACTTACATATACTGATGCAAAGTCCAATGAGCAGAACCAGTAGAACATTGTACAGAGTCACAATATTGTGTGATCAACTGTGAATGACTTAGCTATACTCGGCAATACAATGAATCCAAGCAAGATAATTCCAAAGGATTTATGATGAAAAATGTTCTCCACCTCCAGAGGGAAAAAAATCTTAATGTAGATTAAAGAACATTTTTTTACTTTATTATTCTTGGTTGGGTTTGGGTTTTTTTTTCTTGGGGGGAGGGTTAGTCTGTGCTTTCTTTTGCCACATGGTTAATATAAAAATGTTTTGCAAAATAATCTATATAAAATTGCTTGCCTTCTCAGGAAGGGGGGAGGGGAGGGAGTGAAGGAGAGAATCTGGAACTCAAAATTTTTAAAAACACTGGCTAAAAAAAAGTTTCTGCTAATACCACATAACACTTAAATTTACAACTAGGTGGTTTGATAGAATGCTAGATATAGTGTCAGAAAACCTTGAGTTCAAATCCAGCCTCAGACATTTTAATAGCTGTATGAACCTAGGCAAGTTGTTTAACCTCCCTCGGTTTCCTCAACTATAAAATATAGATAATAACAGCACTTCCCACTAGAGATTGTTGTTAGGATTCAATGGAATAATAGTTGTGAAGTGCTTTGCAAACCTCAAAGGACTTTATAAATGCTAGCAATTATTCTTTTTCTATACTGTATCTTAAAGGAGAAAGGACTAGAGACATGCCTCTCGCTACACCCCAGATTGTCAGGAAGAATGAAGTGTTCCTTGAAAGATTAGAAGAAATGCTTCATGAAGCAAACAAAAAAGAAAAAGGAAATGAAGAGAAAAGAAAGGGATCCTAGCCCATATCAAGAGATTGTAAGGTAGAACAACATGTCAGAAAAGAAAGGGAAGAAGGAGCACTGAACAGTTGGAGATAATACGTAAAGTTATTGTTGTTTGTCCTTCATTCTCAAAGAGGACCATGACATCAGGAAGGTGATGCCATGACTTGCAAGTGAATTGGATTTAAGTGAGGAGTGCTGTGCAAAGTCACCAGCCTCACTTTCTCCTCCAGAGCCATCTGGGTCTAATTGCAAGATATAAATCAGGATGACTGGAGATGGCCCCCAATATGTAAAGTATTCATCCTGTATAGGCGGATGGGACGCTGGATCAGCTGAGCAGGAAGCAGCTTCTTGTGTCCTAAAAATGCTGATGTGGATCCACAGATGTCATCAGCTGAGAGGTCTTCCAATAATGGTCAGAGTATCACTCCTTACTGAAAGGTATCAAGGAAATGTTTGATCAGTCTGATAGAAACAACACAGAGATTTGCTGTGTGTCTGGGTTGTGATGGAGAGTCTCTCTTGAAATTTGTCCCAGCCAGCATAGGGCTGCACTAAATCACCTATGGGTTCTCTTCTAATCTTAGGCCTTTGATTCTAATGCTTCTGAGATGTTGGCCACTACTTCACACTTCTGGTAGTTCATGTGAACAAATGACACCAGTGGAAGAGCCTTGAAAGCATTGCTAAAAATAGTGAAGTCCGAGGCAAAAAAAACCCAAAAAACTGAGGACCTTAAGAGCTCAGGTGTTATTTCCATCACTGCTGCCAAGCAAAAAACAGAAATAGAAGACACTAAATGCCCAAAAAGAGGACAGCCAAGAACAATATTTGAAGTCCTGGACCTTTGCTTAAAATATAGGAATGAAGGATTCTTGGCCAGGGTTCTTAACAATGACTAGTAAAAACAACAACAACAACAAAATAAATTTATGTGAAATCTAAGTTTAAACCAAAAAAGGAGGGGAGGAGCAGGGAGGGAGATAGATTCAGGTGCAACATAACAGTAGCAACAGAAAAGTAGACCAATAATTCACAAGATACAGTATCCAAGAAGTCAGTCAATAACAAAAACCTAGGACTTCAGTCTAATGTCCCAGCATAAAAGCACAAAGCATGGATTAACAAATGGAGAACCGGAAGAGAAGAAAGTACTCATAGGTATCATTGAAACTTGATGGGATGGGAACCTGACCAGGAGGAGACTCTGCAGAGTATGTCTTATGGAAAAGCCACAGAAGAAACCAAATAGACAATGGCATAGTATTATAATGTAAGAATATGAGAGGAAATCCAGGAACATGAGGATGGAAAGAACTTAGGTAAAGGAGGAGAAATACAAACAATACATCATTGGAATATATCTAGAGATGGGTAACCAGAATAATGAGGGACAATGCCTACTTAAGAATCTGTTGAAAAAAATGGGGGGTGCCTGGTCTGGGAGGGTTTATAGCCATCTTCAGAAATTTAAAGAAATATCATGAGGCAGGTAGGTAGTACAATGCATGAACTTGCAGTTGGAAAGTACTGGGCTTAGATCTAGTCTTTCAGACATTTACTTACTGGAGTGACCCTGGCCAAGTTGTTTAATTTCTCTCAATTTCAGTTTTCTTTTCTCTAAAATGGGATTAATGATACCATCTACCTCACAGGGTTCTTGTGAAAATCACACATATAATACTTTGTAAACATTAAAGTAATATATTTTTGTTGTGTTTCAGTCATGTCTGATTCTTAATGATCCTGTTTGGCATTTTCTTGGCAGATACTGGAGTAGTTTAGCCATTTCCTTCTCCAGGTCATTTTGTAGATGAGGAAACTGAGGCAAACAGTTAAGCAACTTACCCAGGATGACACACCTAGTACATGTCAAACCTGTTTTGAGCTTAGGAAGATGAGTCTTCCTGACTCCAGGCCTGGCACTCTATCTACTGTGCCACCTAGCTGCCCAAAGTTCTATATAAATGATAGTTATTATTAAGCAGAAGAGGGATTACATTTATTCTTTGTGGCCCCAGAAAACAGAATCAGAAGCAATTTGAAGAAATTTAAGAGACATAGGTTTAGACTTTCTATAAAGAAATCTCCCAAGGGTGGCTAGGTGGTGCAGTGAATAGAGCATTGACCCTGGAGTCAGGAGGACTGAGTTCAAATCAGGCCTCAGACACTTAACACAAAACCTAGCACAGCAAGTCATTTAATCTCAATTGCCCTCCAGAAAAAAAAGGGGGAAAAAAGAAATCTCCCTAATAATGAGAGCTGTGCAGAAGAGATAGAGGGTAGGAGGCTGGTTTCACATTAACAAAGGTCTTCAAGCAAATATTGGGTGTTTTCTGGAGTCACTGAAGAATGAATTCTTGATCACTTTGGGGAGGGGGAGGGGCTAGATGGCCCCTGAGGGCCTCCTAGTGCCTACATTGGGTAATGAAGCCATCCTGTGAACCCTGGTCTCTAATGCTTCTCCTTCAGAAGCACAGTGTAGTAGGAAGCACAATGTATTTGGAGTCAGCAGACCTGCATTCATGGCCTGACTCTGACACTTAACTCTGTGATCCTGGGCAAGTGATTCAATCTCTTTGACATTGAGATTCTTCACTTGTAAAATGGTGGGGGGGATGATATTTGTACTGTCTTTTTCCTAAGGTTGTTGTTAATGATCACTTTGAAAACTGTAGAGTGCCTTATAAATGTGTTATTGTTATTAATACTGACCCCCTCACTTTCTGGACACTTGAACTTGAATGGCTCTTTGGAGCCCACATAGATGGCATATATCTGCTTTTCAAAGCTTTAGTTGACCTCTCTGGACATGGTCCTTTTCCTGCCTCTCGGTAGCCCCTCATTTTTAAACACTTTCTGCTCAAATTGAATTCCCAGCCCTTACCTTTCTGACCAGCCTTGTTCAATTGTCACACATGTCCTGCCTTAGCAATCAAAGTTCTGCCCTTTCCATCAGTAGAACATACATTTTGAATTGTCTTTCTAACAGTAGTGATAGGTTGTCTCTGCTCTACCCATTCTTTGTTACCCATCCTACTTGCAATCCATAATATACATTCTCTTTTTAAATTTTTAAAATTACATTAAATTTTAAAATTCTTATTAATGTCTTTTACTATTACATCAACTTTATTTTCAAATCTTTCCTTCTCTACTTGCCTCCCATAACAGTCATCCACTGAAACAACAAAAAAAATTAAAGAAAGAAGAAAAAATAAAATCAATTTGGCAAAACTAACCAGCATATCAACCAAGTATATCAACCAGTATATGCAGTGTTCTATAGGACCTTTGGTTCCCCAACCTCTACAAAAAAAGGGAAAAAGGCATACTTTTTTTCATCTCCTCTTCAGGGCCTAACTTGATCATTATTGAACAGAATTCATTTTTCAGTTTCTTTTGTTGTTCTTTGTATTTACACTGTAGAAGTCATATGGGTATTACTTTCCTTACTTCTTTGCATTGATTACTATATTAAGGATTTCCATGCTTCTTTATATCCTTCATATTCTTATTCCATAGTAATACTCTTATACCACACACCACAATTTGTTTAATCATTCCCCAATCACTAGGAATTTCCCTTGTTTCCAGTTCTTTGCTTCTTACAAAAGATATTGCTATGAATATTTTAATGTATATGGTTTCACTCTATCATTGACTTATTTAGGACATATGCCTAGTGGTAGGATCTCTGGGTCAAAAGGTACAGAAATGTTGGTCACCTTTTTTTAAGTATAATTCCAAATTGTTTTCCTGAAAGGTTGTACTAATATACAGCTCCATCAGCAGGTATACGAGTTGCCCTATATCATGCACTTTCAAGATGGCTAGCCCTTGTTTCTAGTACACTTGTCCTGGCAAAATCCCAAATTGATGAAACCCAAAATCTTGCATCCAAAGTAAGAAACCATAGTAACCAAATGAATTAAACAGCCACAGTGTGTCCAGATTCTCCATAGCTAAACTTACAGGAGCAGTTCTTTCTAGCGCCCTGCCACATTAATTTGTTAGCTTTTCCTAAGGTTCTCACATTCCTGGATGCAGTATTTCCCAAAAAAATATGACTGAATCCAGTCTCAAGACTTATGGACTCAGGAGACTAAAGGCTCAAGTCACTGATGCCAAAGTACAAAGGAACCAAGGCATATGAAGCTTCAGCTTTTCCCTGAGGCTTTGGACCAACAGCCCAGAAGCATGACCAGCACTGGGAAGCTGTGCTAATCACCTCTGTAACCTTGATGAATAGCTATTTCCTTTTATCATTAAATAATGATCCTCTTGTTAACTGCTATGGAGTGTTCAAAGAGGACTAGCACCTCTGGTGTGGGGGCTTGTTGAGCCCTTTTAAGGGCTACTCATCCATCTTTATCATCTACCTCTCAGCCAGCTCTCAGCTGTGGCTCCAAGAAGCTGTAGGATGCACTGTGGGGACACTATCTAGGCAGATGAGCTAAACCAGGTTGAGAGGAACCAAAGGACCTCAGACCTGTCAGTGAGTAGTTAGGGGGATGTTTATTCCAAGCACATGAAGACTTCCCCTGGAGAATGGGTGAGAACAGGTCTTTACAACAGCCATGAAGGCAGCTGAAGCAGGCACTGTGGAGCCCTTAGAGCTTGTTCAGTCGTTAAAGACACTAAGGTCATCTACTGCAACTCCAGCCATCTCCAGTCATCCTGACTTTTGCCTTGCCATTGGACTCCAATAACTCAGGAAGAAAGATGAAACTGACAACTTTTTGCAATTCTGCCTCACTTAAATCCCACTGACAAATCAAGACTTTACTCCATGATGTTGTTGGTCCTCTTTGAAACAATGGACAAACAGCAAATGTTACACGAACATCTAGTTTAATTTCATTCTCAAATCTGAAGTACTTGCCTGTCCTAAGCCAGGCCCGGCCTGGCCTGTTACAGCAACAGGGGAAGAAGAGAGAATGGTTTGAATGCCAGGACCATAAAAGTATATTATCTCAGCCAGAAAACTTTTTATGAGACAAATCCTCATCCTCTGATAATTTTGTTTTCCCCTTAATAATGTTACCTGATCTTTTCTGTGCCACTTTTCCTTTATGTCAACCAGATCATAACCGGCCTCTAACAGCAGCGGGTGACCAGAGTCAAACAGAGCAGGCGAGACAGGACAGTCAAGACACAAACAGAAGTTTAATTAATTTCAGAGTGAGGAAAATGACAATATGTAGAGGGAAGCTCCCCCTCCTAAGAAGGAGGGCTTAAGGCTTCTAAGCCTGGGGCCACTTATATGCATGAAAGGGGTTGGCCCACAATGCAATCATTCTTACATCTTGGAATAATTCTAGCAGTTGGCATTTCTTGGGACAATGCAGATATTCGCTGGTTCAATGGGAACAGTCATTGTCTCAAGTCTTAGGGCTCATGGATACCCTTCCAGGTACAGAACCAGAATTCTGTGACAGGAATGGGAGTACAATACCTGTCAGTGACAAGGAGCAGGGATTGTGAACATGTGATGAATGGTACTGGGAAACAAGGGGAGCTAAATCCCTAGTGATTGGTGCTGGTCCAAGCAATACAATTTGCCAGAGGATGATATCATCCTGACTGCAAAAGATTATTGTTATGCCAAGTTCAGGGAATTGACTCCTTGCTAAGCCTTAGCTCTGGAAAATAGAATATCTCCAAAATATTTTGACACCTATCTTTAGAACATTGGTCCAGCCTTAATTTCCTGACTGGTATCTAGCCTTCTGGATATGTTTACCCTTCTAAATAAACCTTTTGGCTTGATCAAATCATTCTAGCTATCCTTTGTGATCACAAGTCTTCTTCTAGCCCTCCCTTAACCTCTGGCCTGTTTTTTAAATCCCATTAATTACCCTTAATCATCATAAGAAACAGTCTAATTATCTATGTTTTTTGTTGGACAAATGTGATACTTTCTTTCCACATTTTCCCTGTCCCCAAATACGGCAAATTCTCATCATCTTTAGTATCTCAATCAGCCCGGTCAGGACAAGCCTCTGAGTATCTCTATTGTCACAAAGAAACCAGTGAGATTCTAGCAGGGAATTTCAGTTTCTCACAGATTCAGTAAATAAAATGTGCTTTCCCTGAACCAGAGCCTAGCATACTGGCCAGAAAGGGGGGGGAAAAAAAACCATGCACACTCATGACACTAGGTATAAAAGTACCTGACATCAGCTTCTTCAGGGACAAAACTGCCCAGGATGGCACTTCAGAAACCCACAGTCTGTTCTAGAGGAAACTCATCACCATGATGATTAACTCAGTTTTCAATAATAAACACCTTCTCAATTCCTTCAGTTGCCTCTCGTCCCTGATTGGAGGACTGAAGGTAGAGCAGTAAACTCCCAAAGTCTTTCAGAACTTTCCAGGCAATTCTCCCTTCACCATCAATGGCTCTGCTTAGTTTTGACTCCATAGAACATCATGCCCCCTGACACTGGGTACCCCAGTTTTAAATACACACACGTTTTTTGTCTTCCTTTTGTGTGTTGTCCTTCCCCTTTAAATCGTAAGCTTCTCGAGGGCAAAAATTGTCATTCTTTTTATTTGTATCCCCAGTGCTTAGTACAGTGCCTGCACATAGTAGGTACTTAATAAATATTTATTAAATTGAATTGAAATGAGAGGCCAAATCAAGATTACAAGTAAATTGTGTAAGTTCCTTACTGAGTCTTAAAACTATCTGATTCTTGGTATAGTAAATAAGATGCTGAACTTAAAGTCAAGAAAAACTGGGTTCAAATTCTTATTCTGATGCTTGTTGCCTGATGCTTGAGCAGGTTACTTAATCTTCCTGGGCCTCAGTTTCCTTGTCTGTAAAAACAGGGAGATGACTATATATAGCCTTTAAGGTCCTTAATAACTTTAGAAGTATGAGCTTATGAAATCTATTTCTGACACTTACTAGCTATATAACCATAAGTAATTCTCTGAACTTCAATTGTCTCACCTATAAAATATTGATAGATAATAAATTTCATTAGTATAGGGAACTCTCAAATGAGGAGACTCCCTTTAACAGTGTAGGTTGGCACCTTCTCTGTAATTTACAATCCCAGAAAATTGCCTAGAGCACTCAGAGATTAAGTGATTTGTCCAGAGTCACACAATCAGTACATGTCAGAGGGAACATGCACCCAGGTCTTGCTGGCTCTGAGGCCAAAATATTATATATATATATATATATATAAAATGTATTTTGCATATATTATATATAAACATATTTACATATGTTTATATATTTTATCTATAAAATGAGTCATGATTTATATGGAACCTGACTCAAAGGGTTGTTGTGAGGCTCAAATGAGATAAAATATGTGAAGTACTTAGCAAACTTTAAAGTACTATTATAAATGTCAGCTATTAGTGTTATAATATCTTGAGGGTGCTTATTTGCAAGCCTATTTGCAAATCATGTCCCTTCCTACTCAATCAGTCAGTGACTTCCTGGTGGTACTTCCAGATGGATAAGGCTTTAGAAAGTAGGACCTGATCACCTGATTTGGCTGGAGGGGGTGGGGGGGGAGAGGCAGGGAGATTTGTTTAAAGCAGTGGTCTCAAACTCAAATAGAAACAGAAGTCAATAAAACATACATAAGTATCCCTGTGGGCTGAATGTTGGCTTTAAAAACCACATATCATCATTATGTTCTATTGAATTTTTATTAATTTTGTTATATATTTCCCAATTATAATTTAATCTGCTTCAGGCCACACCTGGGAGTAGGCCCATTTGATATCTCTGCATAGGGGTTCAATAAAAGTCAGAGAACTCTCAGCTGATAGACAGGAGAATCAGTTGCCTTAGCAGCCTCAGAATCTGCAGACAGTCCCAGGTGGCTGTAAACAGCTGAAAGTTCTGTCTATTCAAACATAATCTTGAAGGATCTGTCAGGTCCTCATCCTTGCCTTGATCTTGAAGAAGGTCTATGAGGTTTTGTTTTCTTTTGTTTGTTTTTTAAGGAGACATGAATAAAATGATCCTTCCAGTCGCTGCCTGTGATTTAGACATGGTTCCTGAACAGCTCTCACCTTGGAATCCCTCCTCATATCCCCTCTTCAAAGGAGAATTCTTTCATCTCAGAGAAGCTGTTAGGTTAATTGCTTGCTCCCCACATGAATACTAGCTCCAAAAAAATGAATAAAGGACAAGGGACTCAAATGAGTGACAGAAGACAATACTAGAAGTGATGTCTGACAAAACGGTAATGACACCTCTGATAACAGACTGGCACAGTTAGCATCTTCTTCCCAAACACCACAAATTACCCAACTTGGGGAGGGGAGGGAACAGGCAAGGCAGAAATAATCACTACCTGCAAAACAATTTCACACTAGAATAAACAGAGAAGAGATAACATAATAAATGTATTTAGTAGTCCGGTTTATAACCTGGGCCTTGATTTATTTTTTTTAAAATAAAAGTCAATTAATTTCAGCAATGACTGAAAATTCATTCACTTTAACAAAAACAACCCGAGGTCACAGGGAGAACTAAGTATCTGATGGGAGACATCCTGAGATGATAAATACATCATGTCATGCCTTAACTCACCCGGCAGGCTTCCGAAGGATAGATACCAACCAACTTGGTTACATCTGAGTGAGCAAAGGAAAGAGGAAGCACAGAGGAGAATATTAGAAGCAGGAAAGATAGATCAGACACTTGGGGTGGTCATAAAATAAAGAAGCAAAACATATAAACATACATTTATTTTTCCATAAAAGTGCCCAGTCTCTCTGTGGGATGGTTTAGCTTCTATTTTAGTATTCTACACAGTGTTTGGAAAAGGCATCTGGCTTTTGGCAAAGAATAAAACCAAGTAGCAGGAAGAAGTATTTTGTTTGTTTATTTGTTTTGGGGTTATTGAGGTTTTTTTTTTTTACAAGATAAAATGGGTTTCTTTTCCCCAAACAGTACCAAATGGATTGACTTTCTGTATTGATTAGAAAATACAATTTTAAAGAGATGTAGACAAAGTTCTCCCTTTGTCCTGAGGGCATAGGAGCATGAATCCTTTTCCATCTTTATAAATGAAGAGAAATTTTATGGGTTTTGATCCTTTGGCTTTTGAACCCTGGAGTTCAAGTTACATTGGTAGAATTGATTCCTGGGCATTCTAGCATCACAGAATTAGAGCAGGTGACTGAGGGAGGCTATGGAATCACCTTTCCTTCAATGGGAGTCTTTGGGGTCTATATGCAGTCAGTCATGCCTGGAGACAGGGAAATGAACTCAAAAACCTCTCAAGATTTCCCAACAGACTAAAGATTCTGTAGTTCTGATACCAAGAAACTTAAAGCTTCTTATCTATACTTGATTGCCCATGGATCTGAAAGAAGGTATTTATCTAAGCTGCATTAAGACTATCTTAGAAAAGAAAATTAATTTTAAAAAATTAAGATAGAAGTCTACTCAGAATAGGGGTTGGCAACCTCTGGAACATGTCAAAGATGGAGAGCAATAATTTTGATAGGTTCTAATAGCATTGGTCTTATTAAGGGCAAGAAAAAAAGTTCTAGAGGCGGCCAAGTGGCACAGTGAGTAGAGCGTCGGCCCTGGAGTCAGAAGGACCTGAGTTCAGATCCGGCCTCAGACACTTAACGCACATACATACAAACAAACAAACAACAACAACAAAAAAAAAAACCTAGCGGTGTGACCTTGGGCAAGTTACTTAACTCCAACCTTCAAAAAGAAAAAAGATAAATAAAAAAAAGAAAGAACAGTGAAATAAAAGTCTGAAGACCTACATTTTAAAAAAAAGTTCTAATGAAGGAGTGCTTAAATTTTGTGTATGCAGTCTGGTGAAAACTA
Source organism: Gymnobelideus leadbeateri (assembly GCA_011680675.1). Classification (NCBI taxonomy): domain Eukaryota; kingdom Metazoa; phylum Chordata; class Mammalia; order Diprotodontia; family Petauridae; genus Gymnobelideus; species Gymnobelideus leadbeateri. The sequence goes on along the minus strand of WOXC01009238.1, from coordinate 94,874 downwards.
TAGACCCTTTCTCAGAATAGAAGGCTGTATATATCCTTTCTCAGAATATATAAACCAAAATACATAGGATTGTAAAGAAAAGGAATAATATTGAAATATGGTTATCAAAATACTAAGAAAACAAATTTACAGACCCCAGGTTAAGAAAATCTATTGCAAAGGAAATATCCTATCTAGATTTATTTATCCCACAAAGATATGTTTCATGGACAAAGAATGTATATTATTTAAATGATTTTATTCATTGATGGGCAGCTAGGTAGAGCAGTGGATAGAGTGCTAGGCCTGGAGTCAGGAAGACCTAAATCCAAATCTGATCTCAGACACTTACTATCTATATGACCTTAAGCAAGTCACTTAAGCCTGTTTGCCTCAGTTTCCTCATCTATTAAAATTAGCCAGAGAAGGAAATAACAAGCCACTCCAGTATCTTTGCCAAGAAAAGCCAAAATCAGGTCACAAAGAGTTGAACCTGACTGAAATAATTGAATAATATTCATTGCTAGAAAAGGTTCACCTTTCCATCTTCTCCTTTCTCTTCTCTACAACAAATTTTTCATAAATGAGAGAAATGATTATTAATAATCAATTATTATGGAATCTTAATGTTCTGTCTCTTTTTGCTTCCTCATTCAAGGCCCAGACCTTGTAGGTCAAGGCAACCTTAGAAGGACAGGGCTGAGAATGAGGTTAGCCTAACCCTGGAAGCATTCTCCTCCATCTTGGGTCGGACCCCACACAACTGGGATAACTTATTTCTGACAAAAGTGTAAAAAGAATCTAATCTAGGTGAATTCTATCCCTAAAAAGCATTGGGCTCATGCCCTTAGAAACCCCATTATTTAATTTCCATGGTCTGGATGGAGCATGGATTCTTTTGTCCTGATAGCTGGAGGCAGCTGAATTTCATGATCAAGTCAAGTTCTCTTTGGGAAGAGCTGAAGACTTCTGGCCCACCTCCTCATTAATACATCCACCCCTTCATTGATTTTTCTCCAACCAGAGTTGATCTCCACCCATCCAGGCCACCCATTTTTACAAGGATATTTAAACATTGCTGTTCTCAGTGGTCTTTTGTCTTTGGTTAGCAAAGAAACTGCTGACCATCAATTCATTTGATCAAATCAATTGATTAATTGATAGCTTAATTAATAAATTGGTTATTAAGTACCCAGAAACTCCAGACTTCTCATTCCTCTCATAAATAATAAAACTAGGTGAGGAAAACAAATTTAAAATATCCAAAAATAAAGTGGGTCAGGAAGTTAAGATCCAATTCAGGTATTTATTTACTGCCCATTCTGTTCAAGACACCATGTTAACAACAGGGATGAAAAGATATATGGGTCACAAACCCTGCTCTCAAGGAGCATAGAATCTAATGGCAAAAATGACTAATAATCATATTGCTGTGAAACAAATGATAGATTGATAAACAAGTATTTATTCAGCATTTACTGTGTACTAGCACAGTGCTAAATCCTAGGAATACAAAGATAAAAGCAAAACCATCTCTCTCCTCCAAGAACTTACATTCTAATGGAGAAGAATGGAGAAGTTAAATAATAGAGCTTAAGTATGTGATCTTATAAATGCAAAGAGGAGGTTCAATCAAAGTGCTATGAAAAATAAAACAGAATCACCTGGTGGGGTCAGGGAAAGAAATCTGTCCTGAGAAAGAAGCCCTAGAGCTGAGCCCTGAGTATAGGAAGAGAAGTATTTCAGGCAGGGGAGCAGAGGAAATGTTTTCCAGGACTGGAGCATAGCCTGCAGAAATGCACAGAAGTAGAACTGGATGAGCTGGATGAGAATGGCAAATAACTAGTAATCCAATTTGGCTAAAACACAGAGAGAGTGAAGAAAGAATGTGTGTGTGTGTGTGTGTGTGTGTGTGTGTGCGCGCGCTTCTTTAAATGCCAGACTAAGGAGTTGGTATTTTACTCTTTAAGCAAGAGCCCTTCTAAATGTCCCAGGGTATTCCTGGCAAAAGCTCAGCATGATAAATGAATACTTGGACACCATTCCTGAAAGGTCACTGACTCTTCACTTAGGTGAAACCCTGGGAATCGTTCAAGTAACAGTGCCAAGGGAAGTGAGGCTACCTTATGCATATCTAAAATTGGCAAACGCAGCCAACACAGTGTGATTAGAGGCCAAAGTGCTGTCCTATTACATTTCCTGAAATTTTACTATTAGATTATTATCTTTTGTCACTAGCCAATCTGAGAATTTTCTTTTAAAATGTAAATGTTCATAGAATGAGTAATACATTAAGTCTTTATCACGAGTTTATTTGATCTCTTCCCTAAGGACACTGCCCTGAGAGCCAGGACTAGAAACAGCTAAATTTTAATGTGAAAGACGAGGGAGAGAACAGTCCAGAACTGCGGAAATATTACCAGGGAGAACAATCCTGGAGAAAGTACCACAAAGCTAGGGCATGGACATCTGAGGGGGCAGCAGCCAAGCAGAGAACAGGATGAATGCTGATAATAATGCCTTAAGGGTAGTAAAACAGTTTACATATATTATTTCATTAGTCTCATAACACCCAAGGAAGCAAATACTTCCTTTCTACCAATGAGGAAACTGACTTTCCCTAGCAAGTGTCAGAATTCAAACACAAGTCTTTCTGAATTCAAGTGTACAGTTTCATTCCCCTTACTGTGCTGCCTCTCCAAACAAAGAGAAAACAATAGGAAGGGAGGTGGAGGACACTAAAGAGGGGCTCCAATCTATTACTCTTCCTCTGAATTACTATAATGTTCAGTCATGTCCTTTTATTCCATTTTTATTTACTTACTTTTGCCACTTGCCACAGCAAACATTCTGAGCCTCTCACTCCCCTCAAACTCCCACCTCCTTGACACCTCTTTATTCTTCACAGATGACCTGTGGAATCAAGACTGTAAGCTGAATAGACACTAATTTTGTTATTTTGCTTTTTGAAGCTTGGCATTGCTTCGAAGGACTATAGCTGGATTAGCTTTTATGAGCATGAAGGACCAGGAGGATATGATTTCACATGGAAAATTCTGTTTTCTTCAGGCAGAACAATAGAATTGTTTGTGCAATTTGATGTCACCAATTCTCCATTCCTAAATCGGGACTGCTTCTAGGAACGAGGAGGTGATACTCTCGTTTTATTCGAGGAACTGAATGGAATGGAATGAACATTTATTAAGTGCCTACTATGTGCCAGGCATTGTACTAAGTGCTTTACAACTGTTATCTTATTTGATCCTGACACCAACCCTGGGGAGTAGGTGCTATTATTATCCCCATTTTATAAATGAGGAAACTGAGGCAAATAGAGATCACACCTTGCCCAGGGTCACACAGCTAGTTAGTGTCAGAGTCTGGATTTGAACTCAGGTCTTCCTGATTCCAGGTCAATCCACTGCATCACCTACCTGTCAAATCTTTTATTGTTTGATCCTCTAGCCTTGTCATACCTCATCTGGTAAACTGTGTTTAGTTTTGGGGTAGTGTGGGTCAAAAAGCTGGAGATAAGCTGGAGTGTGTCCAAAGAAGGACTACAAGATGGTGAAGAGTCTTGAGTTCATGACACATGAGGGTGAGATGAAGGAACTCGGCATGTTTAGCCTGGGTGTAAGGAGATTCAGGGGGCACATGATAGCTGTATTAAAATATCTGAAGGGGATTCACATAGAAAGAGGATTAGACTTGTCCTTTTCAGCCCCAGAGGGCAGTATTAGGAATGTTAAGTGAAAGTTGCAAGGAGGATAATTTAGGCATGATGTCAGGACCAACTTCCTGGAAGTTAGAACTGTCCAAAAGTGGAGTAGTTTGGCCCAAGAGGTGGTGGAAGTCTCTCTTGAAGTTCTTTAAGCAGAGGCTAGATGCCCACCTGCCTTACATGTTATAGGGGGGATTCCTTCCTATGTTGATTGGACTGGAAAGCCAATCTCAAGTTCTGTGATTCTTTCCCATTTGTCTCTATCACAAAGGTTCTAAACCCATTCGGCATCATGGACCACTTTAGTAGATTAATGAAACCTATAGATCCTTTCTTAGAATAATATTTTTGATTGTGCAAAATAAACTATAAAGATTATAAAGGATATGGTATCTCATTTGAACCATATAACAACCCCACAAGGAATACAGATGAGGAAACTAAGGCTAGCTAGCATCTGAGGTAAGATTTGAACTCAGGTCTTCCTGACTGTAGATCCAGCGCCCTATCCACTCTGCCACCCAGGTTCATTGGATTGAATTTGTATTGCAATACTATAATAATGTATATAGTAGACACTCTACTTAGCAGCTCTAGGACACACAATAAGAGAAGAATTCTGGGATGAACCAGAAGATGGACAAGATGATAATCAGATAGTGACTTAAGACTTGCATCTATGAATTTGGAGTCAAAGAACCTGGGTTTGTGTAGCTGAAAGAGCACTAGATATAGAATACCACTCCTTAACACCAGTCCAATGCCTTAACTTACCTGCTGGACATTTCCACCTAGATATCATCCTAAAAGCATCTCAAACTTGACATGAATGAGAAAGAACTCATTAAACTGTACATACCCTTTAGCCTATTTATACCCCTACTATGTCTATAATAAGGGTATCATGATCAAAGAAAGAGAAAACAGTCCCATAATTTATTTTTAAAATGAACATCCATTTTTGTGGTGGCAAAGAACTGAAAACTAAGGAGATGCCCACCAATTGGCAAATGACTAGACAAATTATGTCATATAAGTATAGTAGAATGCTACTGTGCCCAAGAAACAATGGAGATGTTTTCAGAAAAACCTAGGAAGAGTTGTATGAATCGAAACATAAAGACAGGAGCAGAGACCAGTGAACAATCTATACAGTCACAACAACATCGTAAAAACAAACAACTTTAGTGACTTAACTTATCATTGAGTGATGATCAACTGTGATTCCAAAGGACTATTGATGAAGAATGCTACCCACCTTCTGACAGAGAGATGTTAAATCAAATGTGCAGAATGAGACACATTTTTGGATATGGCCAATATGGAAGTTTGCTTTGCTTGATGAGGCATATTTGTTACGAGGGTTTTGTTTTCATGTTTTTTTTCTAGTTAAGGTAAAAAAATGAGAGGTAGAGAAAAGCAAATTTTTATAAATTAGAGGGAAAATATAATTAAAAGAATGGCTCTGCTGGATGTGAGTTGAACAGAAGTTGATAATTCTGTTGTACTGTCAATACTCCTTTGCTCACTCATAGGAGAATCAGTCTTGATAGATATATTTTTTAGAACTTCTGTTTTCATGGTGGACCATATTCTATTTAAAAGAGACTTCAAGAACACAGCAGAGAAGTAAATATTTCATTATGCATTGGCTTAATTGTTATTAGGTATTACCATATTGTTTTTATTGATTCTATGTAAAAAGTAAAGTGCTTTATTCAGGTTTCAGGAAAACTGGTCTATCACTGTAGAAAGTCAACTCCATTATGTCAATATCACATTACTAAGGGAGATGAAAGAGGCTGGGAAGAAGCAGGATTTTCTTTTTTTTTTAATTTCCTCTTTTATTCTCTTTTATTTTATTAAATTTGTTTATCTAATTTTAGTTTACAACATTCAGTTCCACAATCCCTTGAGTTCCAAATGTTCTCCTCCTCCATCTCCTCCTCCCCCACCCCCCATGGCAGGAAGAAGCAGGATTTTAGTAGGATGGGAGCTTGGATACAATTCTTTATGGGTAAATCCACACTAATCCAGACTCTCTAGATAGGAAAGTAGCCTTGGTCCTCCCAGGTGGGAGTTGACCTAAATGTTAGAAGTTTGTTCACTCTTTTAGAAACTATAGAATGGTTGGCATTTCTTCCCAGTGGAGTGAAGCACTTAACCATTCAGCATGAATGTGGGACTCCCTAATCTTGATCCTTACTCTTGAATAGAATCATATTAGTGACTAGCAGAGCCACCTAGTGGTTAAGTTTATACCCAAATCTCTATCTCCATTCTAAATTCCTTTCCTTACTTCCACACAGTCCCCCTCACCTCACCCCCACCCCATTACCAACTATTTATTGGACTTTTCACAAGCACTCCAAAATTACAAGAGCTAAATCAGAAATTATGATCAAACCAGTTCCTATTTTGGTTGCCTTTATTTCTGATAGTGGCACTACCATCCTACTAGTCACTCAGGCTCAAAGTCAATCATTTTTTTAAAATTTCCTTTCTTATGATGAACTAACAATTGTCAACAAACATAAACCCTTCATTATACAAAGAACATAAATAAGACTGAATATAAAATATATTAAATATGTAATATAAAATTATATTGAATATATATTACACTGAATATATAATTGAATATAATAATAATACAGAATTACATTTGTTGTTGTTAAGTTATGTCCAACTCTTTGTAATCCCATTTGGGATTTTCTTGGCAAAGACACAGGAGTGGTTTGTCATTTCCTTCTCTAGCTCATTTGACAGATGAGGAAACTGAGCAAACAAGGTTAAGTGACTTGTCCAGGGTCACACAGCTAGTATCTAAGGTCAGATTTGAACTCAGGCAGAGAAGTCTTCCTGACTCCAGAACTGGCACTCTATCACTGTTCAACCTATTTGATCAACAGAATTATATAGCTTTTAAGTGTGTGTGTGTGTGCGTGCGTGTGTGTGTGTGTGTATACACACACCCACATACATGTATGGATATATCTATGTCTATAATTTAACATGGCATTAACAAAATTGTCCTATTTGTTTATTGAAGCAAAGAACTAGAAATAAAATTAGGTTTCCCTCAATTGAGGAATAGCTAAAAAAATTGTGTTATATGAATGTAGTGGAATATTATTGCACCATAAGAAATGAAAATTTTGATGGATTCAGAACAACATAGAAAGACTTATATGGACTGATACAGAGTGAAATGAAAACAAGAAGAAACATTCACATGATGATAACAAATTCATATAGCCAGGCATAACAGCAAGTGCCCTAGCATACCCAGGATGACCCACTAGCATAGAAATCTTTGATCTGCTTTTCTTAAAGGAAAGGCAACTTTTAAGGGGTCAATAATCTTCTTTAATTACATTCACTAGTTCAGGGGAAAGGTCAGCACCCTGAAATGGAGAAAATACAAGCAGAGAAATTAGCACAAAGACCAGCAGACAGGGTTCCAGCTATCTGAGCACAGCAATATTGCTATATACTTTACATACATCACTAGATCAAGGGAGCACAGACATCTAAGTAGTCAGGGAATTAAAAGGTCCTTCTCATAAGCAAACCCCCAAAGCAAAATGCCAACCTCCCAGAATATGTAACAAAGACTAAGCTTCTGACTGACTGAGTGCTGAAGAGTTTGAAAATCCCCATGCTCCAGCACTTACTCAGAAATTCCTAGAACCCGATTAACTCTGGATCAGGGCTCTATGTACCTATTAATAGGCAGGGAAGATCTTCAAATTCTCTTAACATTACACCAGGTAGCACAGTGGATAGAGCTCTGGACTTGGAATGAGAAAGACCTGAGTTCACATCCTATCACAGGCACTTACTAGCTGTGTCACCCTGGATAAGTAACTTAACTTCCATTTCCTCAGTGTCCTCAATTGTAAAATGGGGTTAAGAATAACAGCTATCTTACAAGGTTGTTGTGAAGACCAAAAAGCACAGGTAAGATGCTTTGCAAACCTTAAAACATTATATAAATGCTAGCTATTTTTTTAAATTCCTCTCTCTTCCTTGGTGACATCTAGTCACCAAGGCTTATTGAATCTTCCTTCTCAATGTCTCTCAATAAGTCTCTGTTTTAATTTCCATAGCTACCACCTAGATCCAAAAAATATTCATATTATTGCATTGAGCTCCTAACTTGTTTCTTTGACTCTATTTCATTTAGAAGTTGAAAAAGGAGAAAGGAATATGTATTTAAGTACATACTATGTAGCAGACACTGTAAGCACTTTATAATCCTTATAACCCCTGAGACGTTCTTATTATCATCATTTTGTAGTTGAGGAAACTGAGGCAAAGAGAGTTTAAATGACTTGCCCAGGGTCACACAGCTACTAAATATCTCGGGTCAAATTTGAACTCATATCTTCCTGACTTCAGGCCCAGTGCTCTAACCACTGTTTCATCTCACTGCTTCTAATTGATTCACAGATTGAGAGCTGCAAGAATTTGAGAAATCAAACCAGTTCAAATCCCTTATTTTTTTAGGTTGGGAAAATAAGGTCATTGTGTTTCTCTTCTCCACACCCAGAACCATAAGGTTCGTATATCAAAAGATCATAGGATCACCTATTTAGAGTTCAAAAGGAACTTAGAGGTCATTTGGTCCAATCCCCTCCCTTCACAGGTGAGGAAACAGAGTTCAAAAGGGGAGGAGCAATTGACCAAATTTTATATATCAAAACATAAATAGAAATACCAAAACTTATATAAGTAATAAGCTGAAGAGTCAGGATTTGAATGCAGATTCTCTGAGTTCAACAAACTCTCTCCACTAAGTGATCATGTAGTTAGAAAGACGAACTTAAAGTCAGGAAGACTCTAATGCAAACCTAGTTCTCTTTTCAGGGGGCAAGCAACATCCTAATTAATTTCTTTGATCACAGAATCATGGAAATATAACGTTGCCAAAAGCCTCCAAGGTCATCTCATCTTGTCTCCAGATATCCAGCTCTTGTTCTTAAGAGGCTCCACTCTCACCACCTTCCCTCCTTTCATCATCCAACTCAGAGAACTCTCCAAATCCAATTCCTGTGGCAGGAATTGGAAGACCAGCTTGCCTTGCTCTCAGAATGGGTCATAATGATAAAGGCAGTAGCAGTAATAGCACACCTATGCTTATGTTCAATATTCTTCATAGCAATTTCACACACATTCTCATAGTCACCTTATGAACTAAGTAGAAGAGAAATCGTTCTCTCCACTTGATAGATGAGGAAACTGAGTCAAATAAAGGCCATGACGACCAAAGTCACATAGATAATTGGTCAGCAGCCTCTTTAGACATATAGACCCTAGAACCTGGGTCTTATGATTCTTTCCTGGTTCTCTTTCCATGGCAGGTAAAGGCCACTTCCAAAAAAGAAAGCCTTCCCACCTTTTGCTAAGCCTTGGTATATTCTGTATCATGAGCCAGTGGTTTAATTTGACTTGTTCGGTGGAAACCAGAAATCCATTCTGGCTTGGAGTTAAGTTCCCCAAGGTATTTGCCTGGCCTCGTATCTTGTGTCTGCTGAGGCAGCCACATGCATGAAACACCTTGATCCAGCCCTATAAGTTACAGAGCCTGGAAGAAGCCATTTATCATTTTAATGGGATCCTCAGATTCAGATATTAGAGGCTTCTAATTTATTGGCGCTTTAGGATAAAAGACCCAAGAAATCATTACTGCCTTGGATGGACAGGTTGCATGAAGCCTTTTAATGTCACATCTTTGATAAATCATCTGCCTGGTGAGATTCTTCTAGCCACTGACCTCCTCCTTTCCTCTCTGTATGCCAAGGGGCTTTCTCTCATCTGGGAACGGGCCAATGACCCCTTAGCACTTTCAGGGCCTCTCTGACACCAATATCTTGTCATTAGCTGGGCCAGAAGCCCCTGGGACTGTGGCCCAGTTTCCCTGGTTTATTGCTGCAACAATCAGGAGTATATCCCTTAATGCAGCCCCCTCACAGAGTTTTCTTCCTCCACCTGCCTTCCTCAGTTTATAGTCTTCCTCCTGGCCCTTATGTCTAGGCTAATTCCATACAGCAGGATTATTTAGAACAGAAGTTCTTAATGAAGGGTCCATAGATAAATTTCAGAAGGTCTACAAACTTGACTAGAAAAAAAAATGACATCTTTATTTTCACTAACCTTTCACTGGAATTTCATGCTTCCTTCAATCATAAATTTAGGCAACAAAAGATCATTTTGAAAACAGGTCAATATGCTTTGCCAGACTGCCAAAGGGATCTCTGATAGAAAAAAAGATTAAGAATCCCTGATTTAGGCAAAAGAAACCCCACGTAGCTGTGGCAAGCTAAACTTCCTTTCCCAAATCCCAGCTATGAGCCCACCAACCATCTCACTGAGGAGGCAGTACATTGCAGTGAAGGGAAAGTTTTCTGAATTTTCAAACTTCACATTCTTAGCATCTCATTGTTTTCTTGAAACCAAATACAATGTTTTACATGATTGTGCATGGATAATTTATATCTGACTTCTTACTGTCTCAGGAGGAGGAGAGGGAAGGCAGGAAGGGTAGAATTTGGAACTCAAAACTTAAAAAAAAAGTTCAAAATTATTTTAACATATAACTGGGGGGGATATCATATTAAAAAAACAAAAACAAAAAAGCAAACCCCAAAAGACCTCTCTCTCTTTTTTTTTCTTTTGAAATTTTGAGACTGAGTCTCCATCTCACCCAAGCTAGAAGTAAGAATACTCATGGCTGGATCTTGGTGCTGATGAACATAGAAGCTTTGACCTGAGCCAGTTCACCTCTGCCTTAGGCAACATAGTAGACACCTACCCCAAGAGTTCACCATTTTAATGTCAAACAGTGCAGAAGCCAGATCACCTTTAGCCTACTGTAGCTCAGAATTCTTAAGCTTAAAATATCCACCAGCCTCAGTCTCCCCAGTAGCTGGTATTACAGGTGTGCATTCCCAGCTTCATCTCATTCTTTTGGCATTTTTTTGGAGGGGGGAAGCAAGGCAATTGGGGTTAAGTGACTTGCCCAAGGTCACACAGCTAATTAGGAGTCAAGTCTTTGCAGCAAGATTTGAACTCAGGTCCTCCTGACTTAGGACTGGTGCTCTAATCACTGCATCACCTAGCTGTATCATATTTCAGTACTGTTTAAGCATTACTTATCCATGCAACAGGGTTGGGAGGCCATAAGGAAGAGTCCTTGGAATAAATCATAGATTTAAACTTGCAAGTGACCTTAGAGGTAATTTAATCTAATCATTTTACAGGGGAAGAAACTAAGGCCAAGACAGATGAAGTAATTTGCCCAAGGTCACACAGAGAACAAGTGACAGATTCTGGAATCTGAACCCAGGACCTCTGCCTCCTAATCTAGTTCTCTTTCCACCATACTGTGTTGCTTCCTGAGGTATGGGCTGTGGAAGCCAAGCCTCCTGTTCCCAGGCTAAACTTGGATGCTGAATCAGACAGAGAGGGAGAAAGAATGCCAAGGTTTGGCATGACCATAGAGTGTTCATAGGCCCATAGGATCATAGACCTAAGGCTATAATGGACCTCAGAGTCCGTTTAATTGAATCCTTTTATTGTACAGGTGAGAAAAGTGAGACCAAAGGAGACAGAGTAACTTTTCCAAGGTCACAGAGGTAGTAAGTATCAGTTCCATAAGGGAAATTCTTCCTTGGAGGTCTCCTCAGCCAGGATGTATAGGAGACGTTGATGCCCTCCCAAAAATGCACTCCAGGGAAGCGTAACTGCAGCTTCTAATGGCATCATCGTCTATATAATCCATTTGGCAATGAATCCTGCACTGCCTTGTGACATCATAATAACTCATTGTTTTATGGAAGCCTAGAGGTATACAAAGTACTCACCTTACAACAACCTTGGTAGATACGATTATGGTACCTACAGCTGGAAAGAGCCTAAAACACCATCCAGCCAAGACCTCTTATGTTGCAGATGAGAAACAAAGTAATCAGAAACGGGGCCTGGAATCAAACTTAAGTTTTCTGAGTCCAAATCCCAGTTCTCTTTCCATTGTATCTATATAGAGAGATTTGGTTTCTATCTATCTATCTATCTATCTATCTATCTATCTATCTGTCTGTCTGTCTACCTACCTACCTATTTACCCATCTATTTATCCCATCTAGCTAGCTAGCTACTAGCCATGTGTGTATTTGTGTGTGTGTGTGTGTGTGTGTGTGTATACCTATATATAAGACCCGAGTTCAAATCCCATCTCAGACACTCACTTAGCAATATGACCCTGGTCAAGTCACTTAACCCCTTTCTGCTTCAGTTTCCTCAACTATAAAATGGGAATAGCCTTTAACTCCCAGGGATGTTGTGAAGATCAAATGAGATTTTTATAAATATATCTGTATTTATAAAGTATATTACAAACCATAAAGATTATCTTTAATAGCTATTTATAAAGCACCTCACAAATCATATAGCACTATGTAAATGATGTCATCGTTTTTATTATTATATCATCTTACTTTTGTTAATACAAGTATTTTTATCCCCATTTTGAAAATGAGAAAACTGAAACCCAGAAAGGCCAAATGACTTCCCAAAAATCATCCCTGTGTTAGAGGTAGGATTCAAACACAGAACTGCTGGCTCCAGGTTTAATGCTATTTATACTATACTGCCTCCCTTCTACTGTTGCCTTGGAATATTACTTCAATATTTTATTTAATATTTCATTGCATTTATACTAACTGTAATAATGACAAGCATTCATGTAGTGCTATAATATTTGCAAAGCACTTTACGTGTTGCCTCATTTGTTCCTCACCACAGTCCTAAAAGGAAGGTGTTATTATTATTCCCATTTTATAAATGAGGAAACTGAAGCTGAGAGAGATTAAGTCACTTGTCCAAGGTCACACAACTAGTTTGTGTCTGAGGCAGAATCTGAACTCAGGTCTTTGTGACCTCAGGTCCAGTGTTCTATTCACTGTACCACCTAACTGTCTAAGACATCTAACTGTCTAAGACATCTGTTAAAAGCTCCTTGAAAAAAACATACCTTACATTTCTTTGTAGTTCAGTCTTGCACTTGTATACATTGTAGGAACTGTACTTAGAAGTCCTGGGAACCACAATTACAAAGAAATTCTGAGAGGTGTAAGAGGAAGGGCACAAATAATGGAAAAAATAAATAACTCAAGTCTAGAATCTATGGATTTGGAGTCAGAGAATTCTGAGTTTGCATAGTACAAAGATCGTGAAATTAAAAACAGATAGGTAGATACAGACAGGCAGATGGATATAGATACAGTGACAGAGATAGATAGATAGATAGATAGATAGATAGATAGATAGATAGATAGATAGATAGATAGATAGATAGATAGATAGGTAGATGGATGAATAGACGCAGATAGACAAAGACATAGGCAGATACAGACAGATGGATCGATACAGACTGACAGATACACACATATATACATATAGCATTATTAAGTGCTTACTATGTATTAGGAATTGTGTTAAGTACTGGGGATGCAAAAACAAGAAAATAAGATGGTCCCTGTGTTCCAGAAGCTTATATTCTAATAGAAAAGGACAGTACATAAAGAGGAGCAGAGGAATGGGTTGGGTGGGGTTGGGAGAACTGGCATGAGGCAAAGCAGCTGGTGTGTAGGTGGAGCAGTCTAGAGAGTGTGATGAGAGGGAAGTGAGCAGCATAGCAAAGACTTCTGTGATGTGGCAGTTCTGGTTGGACTCCTCAGCTGTCTTGTCATTCCCAGGCTGGTATCTAGATGTGGAATTCTGCTCCTGTACACAAGTCCTGCACCTCCAATTACCTGCAGGACAATTTCTACCTGGATATCTCACAGGCATCTCAAAATGAATATATTCAAACTACCAAAAATAATTTGAAAGAGCTAGAAAGATAATAACAAGATTCATCTGGAAGAACAAAAGGTCAAGAATATCAAAGAGAATCAATGAAAAAAATGTGAAGAAAGGTAACTTAGTGGCACCACATCTCAAACTGTATTTACAAAATAGTAATCATCAAAACACGCTGGTACTGGCTAAGAAATAGAGTGGCAAATCAATGTGAATAAATTAGGTACACAATATACAGTAGTAAATGATCAATAGTAATCAATTGTTTGATAAATGTAAAAATCCCAGCTTTGGAACAAGAACTCAATATTTGGCAAAAATTGTCAGGAAAACTAGAAAACTGTTTGGCAGAAATTAGGTATAGAACAATATCTTACACTGTATATCAAGATAAGGTCAAAATGGACTAGAAATAGTGATACCATAGACAAACAAGGGGAACATGGAATAGTTTACCTGCAAAATCTATAGAGAAGGGAATAATTTATGACCAAACAAGAGATAGAGAGCATTATAGGATGTAAAAGGGATAATTTTGATTATATGAAATAAAAAAGGGTTTGCACAAGAAAAACCAATGCAGCCAAGATTAAAAGGAAAGCAAGAAAACAGGGTGGGAGAAGGTGTGGAATTTCACACCAAGTTTCTCTGATAAAGACCTCATTTCTCAAATATATAGAGAACTGAGTCAATTATTTAAAAAATACAAGTCATTCCTCAATTGCTAAATGGTCAAAGGATATGAACTGTCAGTTTTCAGATGAAGAAATCAAAGTTGTTTATAGTCAAATGGGAAAAAAATGCTCTAAATCAGGAATAGTAAGAGAAATGCAAATTAAAACAATTCTTGAGGTATCAGATTGGCTAGTATGACAGAAAAGGAAAATGACAGATATTGGAGGGGATGTGAAATAATTGAGACATTAATGTACTGTTGGTGGAGTTGTGGACTGATCCAACTAGCCTAGAAAGTAATTTGGAACTATGCTCAAAAGGCTATAAAACTGTATAGCCTTTGAACCAGAAATAGCACTACTAGCTCTGTATCCCAGAGAGATTTAAAAGGAAGAAGAAAAGGACTTATATGCACAAAATACATATAGTGGCAAATTATTGGAAATTGAAGGGATTCCCATCAATTGGGGAATGGCTAAACAAGTTGTGATAAATGATTGTGATGGAATATTATTGTGCTATAAGAAATGATGAGCAAGATGCTTTTAGAAAAACCTGGGAAGACAAATGAATTGATGCAAAGTAGAGTAAACAGAACCAGAAGAACATTGTTCACAGTAACAGTAATGTTGTATAATGATCAACTGTGAATGACTTTGCTATTCTCAGCAATACAATGATCTAAGGCAATTCTGGAAGACTCATGATGAAAAATTCTATCCACCTCTAGAGAAATAACTAATAGAGTCTGAATGCATATCTAAGCATATTTTTAACTTTCCTTTTTTGGCCTGTGTTTTCTTCTACAATATGACTAATATGAAAATATGTTTTGCATGACTGCACATGTATAACCTATATCAAACTCCTTGTCTTCTCAATGAGAGAAGAGAGAAAAGAGAGAGGAAGAGAATTTGAAACTTAAGATTTTTTTTAAAAGAATGTTTAAAATTGACATGTAATTCAAAAAAATAAAATAGTTTTTAAAATTAATACATCCAAAATAGAACTCATTACTCCTTTCCCCAGACCACCACCCTCCAACTTCTCCTCCTGCTAACTTCCTTACTTCTGATAAAGACAAATTAGAAGTCATTGTCAACTGTTCAACTTTCCAAATTGTTTTCCAGAGTGATTGCACCAATTGACAGCTCCACCAATAATGTATTAGTTTGTATGTATTTCTAAAACCTCTCCATTGTTGACTATTCCCATATTTTGTCACCCTTGCCAATTTGCTGGGTGTGAAGTAAAACTTCTGTATTGTTTTGATTTTATTTTCATGTCTCTTATTAGCATTTCTGGTCATATTTCATATGGTTGTTTAGAGTTTGCAATTCTTTTAAGAACTTTTTGACATTCTTTATTCTTGAGGAATGGTTCTTGGTCTTATATTTGTTTTAGATAACTTTTGTGTATCAGGGCCCTAGTGATATTTTATGCTAAATAATTTTTCCCAATCCACATATTCTTTTCTTATCCTAGTTGCATTAATTTTATTCATGCAAAAGCTTTTCAAATTCATATAATTGTATCTTTCCCTTGTATTCTTCTGCTAGACTGAAAGCTGATAAACTGCCCAGAAGAAGAAAGTCTATACAAAATAACATAGTATCAGGGCACTAGTAAACTAAAAAGGTTTTAGAAAAACACTGAAAGGAGATATGAGAGAAGACAAAATGCACCTAATTCAGTTTTCCTTTGTCACATGTAAACCCTTAAGGGAATTGAAGTCTATGTATATCAGACTATCTCTTCTATGGCCATCTCAGCTCTAATTCTCTCCCTGCTTGACTGCTCTTCTTTTTAAATGTTAAATCCAAAGCTGACAGGTTGATGAAAATAATTCCTAACTTAATTGACAAAAAAAACCATCATGAGTCATTTGTTAAACAACTTCATTGTACATGGCGTTGCTGGGAACTGTGTGAAGACTTCCACAGGCATGCATCCCATTCTCCCTAGAGTTCCCTGTTCTGTCCTCCCCAGAGTCGCCTATCTTCCATAGGATCCCAGAAACACATTGCTGAAATAAATTTAGGACTCTGCTCTGATTTGACAACTTGCCATTTTACCTTTATTTATCTGTCTTGGCTGTAGTAACTTTCAAAGGAGTTGGCTATGGGCCTTAAAGATAGACCTGTCTGATTTATATTTCAGTGTTTCATCTTGAAAAAAAATGAAAAGTTCATGAAGGTTTTAAGTAAGCATGTCTTTGTAAGGTTTATGCACTGCCCCAAAACTTGTTCCAAGAGTAGAGTTTGAAGAGGTATGAGGCTGCACAGAGTATGGTCTATAGTTCCTAGAACTAATAGCTATTATGGAACAAAGTAATGTTACCATGCCCATCCTCATTCACCTTTAACTGGCCCACTTTGGAAAGGAAAAGTCTCACTTGAACACACCTGAATGCCATACGCTTGCATGGAGAAAGTGGACCAGGGTTAAGAATGGCCTCTTCCACATTTTCTGGGTTTCAAAGTTTCATTGTGCCATGGATCTACTTTTGTTTTGTTTTTGTTTTTAATTAATTTTTAATTAACAAGCTTCCCCCCCCCCCACTTCTCCTATTCATCCTCTCTCAAGAAAAAGGAAATCCCAATTACAAATAAACAGAGTAAAGCAAACCAAATTCCCACATCAACCATAAATGCGTCTTACTCTTTATATTTAGCTTTTCACCTGTCAGGAGGTAGGTAGCATTCTTCATCACTGGTCTTGTGGAATCCTTGCCATTACATCGATCAAATTTCTGAAGTCTTTTGAAGTTTCTTTTTATTGTGATGGAATGCTATTGTTCCATAAGAAGCAAAGAAGGAGGGGTGGCTAGGTGGCGCAGTGAGTAGAGCATAGGCCTGGAGTCAGAAGGACCTGAGTTCAGTTCTGGCCTCAGACACTTAACACACACAAACAGAATCCTAGCTGTGTGGCCTTGGGCAAGTTACTTAACCCCAACTGCCCTCCAAAATTAAAAAGAAGAAGAAGAAGAAGGAAGAAGAAGAAGAAGAAGAAGAAGAAGAAGAAGAAGAAGAAGAAGAAGAAGAAGAAGAAGAAGAAGAAGAAGAAGAAGAAGAAGAAGAAGAAGAAGAAGAAGAAGAAGAAGAAGAAGAAGAAGAAGGGGATAGCTTCAGGAAAACCTGAGAAGACTTCTATGAACTGAGGCAGAGGAAAATGAAGAAAACCAAGAGAATAATTTATTCTATAATGATAACATTGCACAAAAGGGACAGGTCTTATTAACTCAGGTTATATTATTCAGCAAAAAAAAATACAGGGAGTAAGGAGGGTGTGGAGCAATCAAAGGTACTGGCCAGGTCCTCCTCAGGAAAATTCAGCAATTGTGTAAACTGAGCTTTTCCTGCTTTCCTCTCCTAGGATGATTTTATAGAATAGGAAAATACCCAGGTGGTATAATTTCAGGGGCTGAGAGGACTTCCCTGCCCTCTCAACCGCAAATACTTTGTGTTAGGGAGAGGAGAAAGAGAATCAAAGGGCCCAGAGGCACCTCAGTGGGTGGGGCAAGGATGCCAAATCGGGGAGAAATCATTCAAAATGGAGAAGCTGAGAATGCTAAGGATAAAGTCCCTGTTTCACAGTGTTACTAATAGAGCTAATCCTGCCCTCACTTTCTCCTCTGCTTCCAGGGAGTTCAGATACTGAAGCCCCTATTAGTCCACTAGTGTGGACTAATGTAAAGCAGTCCACAGTTAATGTTATAAACCCATCAGGATGGACAAGGTCATTTTATGGGACTGGTTGGTTATTTTGAAAACCTGATATACAGAAACTGGGAATGGATGGAGTCATTTGGCAAAGAGGTATAGCTCAGCTAAAGATAAAAAGCCCCAAATAGAGATTCTAACATCAAGCTAAAAGTCAGGATCACTTGAAGTGAGAATCAGAAGTTGACACTTTCAGCTGATGTTACACAAATGGGATCAAACATATATAAACCCAAGCGTCAGATCCTAACCACTGACAGATGCACCAGGTTTCTTCTTGGGGAACTCTTTTAATAATCACTGACTCATTTTGCTCATATACACAGTTCCTCTGGGATCAGAAACTGGCTCTCAGAAAAACCTAGCAGACTACTACAGGAGCTAAGATTAACAAAAACACTAACCATAGAAGAAGTTTATTAAAGGTAAGTAAAGAACAAAGAAGAAACTCATCTCCAAGCCCTTTTGGTAGCTTAGGGTCACAGAGCTTCAAAGAGATCATGACTCTGGAGCTGTTATAGCCCCATGTCCTAAGAACTCCTTTTTCTTCACCCATAGATTCAAGTCACAGACTCTGCAAACAAAACAAAAACAAAAACAAAAACAAACAAAAAAACCCATACAGTGCGATGTTTTATGTCATCCCTGAAACAGGAGCAAAGTCAAGAACCTTGAGGAAAAGAGACAGTATCTTGATAACCTCTCTCTGGGGCATGCTCACTCCTTTGTTCTGACATCCTCATACCCACTATCATTCCTGAACTCTTCCTCTCTCCTTCTCTCTCTTCCCCTCTCCCCACCCCCAACCTTCCCTATGTCTCTTTTTCTTGCCCTCCCCCTCTCCCTGCCTCCCCCACTCCCTCCTCTTTTTCCTCTCCCCCTCCCTCTTCTCTCCCCTTTCCTTCTCTCTTTCTCTGTCTCCCTTTTTGTCTCTCTCTGTGTATCTCTGTCTCTGTCTCTCCTTCTCTCTCCCTCTCTCCCTCCCTTCCTTCCTCACTCCCTCCCTCATTTCATATTTCCATCTCTCAGCACAGTTTTACAGCTCTCATGGCACTTAGTCCTCACAACTCCAAAGCCTTTTACAATCTGGTCCTTCCTCTCCTTCATGTTTTCTTATTTTTTATTTCCCTTCCATACTCCATGATCCAATGACACTAGTTTTCTTGTTATTCCTCTAATATTGTGCTCCATCTCTGGACTTCATGCCTTCCCAATGACTGTCCCGCCTGAGATTATTTCCCATTTAAACTATATGTATATATATATATATATATATATATATATATATATATATATATATATATATATAGTTGTGTATGTCACCTCCCAAATTAGAATGTGAGCTCCCTGAAGGCAAGGACTGTGTTTTTGTCATTCTTCATATCCCTGGCTCTTAGCACAGTGGGCAACACATAGCAAATTCATAATAAATGCTGGTTGCCTGGCTGACTGTCTTGGCCCTGGTGTGCCTCAGCATTCACCCATCTTTGTGCTCACTTCTTCCAAACAGCTCCACATTCCTTAAAGGTGTTCTCCCCAGTAATTTTGTGTTCCCCATTTCTAATTCCCCTGCAATTTGCTTCTGTCCCTTGTAGGAGAGAAGAAGGAATTATCCAAGCCCTCTTGGAGCTGCTTGAGATCTTATGTCATGAGTCTTTGGAATGCATGTCCATTACATTCACATTATGTTTATATAACATTCTTTATAACTATTCATCTCTCCATTACTCATACGAAACCAGGGCTCCGTGTGCCATGCATTATCCAAACTAGCTGCACTCCGCTGGACTTTGCTGTTATGCCCCTAGGAACCTCGTCATCCTGCAAGATGACTTCAGCCCCAAAGTTCATACGTTATCTATACCTCCTTCCCTTAGAGCCCTTCTTTCTGATTAGAGGGGATGGAGTTGGCAATCTCCTTCCAGCACCACCACTGACAGTCTGCCCAGGACATCCATGTCTTCATTTCCCACTGGCTGCTCTCCCCTGGATTTCAACACCAAGCCCCTGCACCTACTCTACCCCTTCACCTTCCTTTTTTGTGTTGTCTTTCCCTTTAGAGTGTAGGCTCCTTGAGGGCAGATACTGCCTTTCTTTTTTCTTTGTATCCTCAGTACTTAGCACAATGTCTGGAATATTGTAGGTGCTTAATAAATGTTTGTGGACTGACTGTCCTTTGAATGGAAGGAGAAGAAGTTCTCAAGTCCTTCTGGAGCTTGAAACCTTACGGCATGAGGCTTTTTGGTGCATGCCCATAATATTCACATTATCTTTACATAAGTACTCAACTCTCAATTATCTACACAGAGAACGTAAGGACCAAATGCCACAAATTATTCCAAAGAACAGATAAACTCTAATTCCTTTATATTTGACTCTGTAGATCACCATATTTTTTCTCTAGCATATTTACATTTCTAATTATGTTTTTCTCAGTCTAATATTAAAATGAGTTGGCATTCCCTGAGGACTTACCATCTGACAGGGGGAGGAGATGGCACATAAGCACATTGGGTGGCAGGAGGACACTAGCTTAGAATTATACACTTGCTGTGGATCACCAACCCCTCCCTGGATAATTGAGAGTTTCTAATGATGCTCATGGCGACAGCTCACCTAGGGCAAGAGTATGCCTTACAAAAGCTCCCATCTGTTTCTGTAGAAACCAAATGGAAGCCACTCTCCATCACCCTCCCCCACCCTCCTCCTCACCAAGAGATCTGTTTTCCCCTTCTGCCATCGAAGATGTGCTAGGGAGCCAGACGGGGGAGGAACGAACATGTGGATGCCTGGGAACTTTCCTTCTTGTTTAGGGATGTGTGAAGTGCGACTAGCCGGGGCATCTGTTCTCGGCGGCTCCAGCAGTCCCACAATAGCACTTCGTGGTTGGTTAGGCCCCATTTCAGCTCGTTTTCTGCTCCTTATTATGTCCGTCTTAAACTGTTTTATAGTCTGTGTTGGTCAGTGATTCATTGAGAGGCCTGCCTGTGGGTAATAGGGTATCTGTCCATTAAAACCACATCTCTACAGCAGATTAAAGCTTCACTTAACCAAGGTTCACTCTCCATGAGGGCATCTACAGAACAAAAAGCCAGTCAATAAATATATTGGAGTAGTTGCACCTTGTTTTCAAAGAAGCCCAGCCAGGGATCTGACAAGTCTGAGGCAGGTTGGGGTGAGCCAAAGGTGGGGAGGGCATCAAAGGCAAGTGGCCAGAAATGGCAGAGCTAAGACTCTCTGTATTTCCACATAAACTTCCCTGTATTTCCACATAAACTTCCTCCCCAAGTCAGACAAAAGTGTTTTTATCACTCAGCTATAAAGATTCACTAAAAAATAAAACTCCTACAAGACCGCAGGCATCAGGAACACAGCTCTGTGTGTGAATGAAGATTTGTTTTCCTTTCCAGACAAAAAATAATCTCTAATTTTACATCAAAGTAAGTGCAAGGTCAGCTCTTCTAGTGCCTCGGTGCTCAGATAATTTTAAAAATGAGGCTTTATATGTTTTTTTGACCCACTGGGGCTTCTGCATTCTGAGAAGATGGTCAAGGGAGGCCTTGAATTTGGAACAAAAGCAATTACTTCTTTTCAGAGTTTCTTCCCACTGCCCAAGGGTCTTCTCTCCATTGTTAGATGAAATCTAAACTGTAGAAAGTAGAGTCTTAAGCTATGGCTCTGTGTGTGTCTGTGTGTCTGTGTCTGTGTCTATGTGTGTGTATGTCTGTGTGTATCTGTGTCTGTGTAGCTTTGTATGTGCCTGTGTGTGTATCTATGACTGTGTGTGTGTCTGTGTGTGTGTCTGTGTGTTTGTGTTTGTGTATGTGTATGTATGTCCTGAGCAATGATAGTGGAGAGCTGAATTTCTAAGAATACCCACCCAGTCATGCTCAAGGGAGGGAGAAATTATTCTAGCTTATAAAAATAGCTCATAGCTTTGTTTTGGAAAAAAAATATGACAGGGGAGGAAATAGCATATAAGCACATTGGGTGACAGAGGGACATTGGCCTGGAATTACATATTTGCTGTGTATCATCTACCCCCTCCCCAGATAATTGAGAGCTTGCCATAATGCTGACGGTGACAAGTGATAAGGCAAGATTGTGCCTTGTGTGAAAGTAGCCATGGAGAAGGAAGTGAAATGCCCGGCAGTTTAATATGGAATCTGGTAACTAGCTTCATGGGATTGAGTTGTACTGTTGTTGTTCCTATATAGAAGAACCATCCTTCCTCTGATTCTCTTGCCTCTTCTTCTCTTCTTGTATCTCTTCTCCTCATAGGCTTCTCCTGTTTCTTCTTCCTTCATATCTGTCTCAGGTTTCCTCTGACACTCCAGAGGTGATATAGAAAAATATTTAAAAATAATTTTAGTGATAACTCTTGTTTTTATATCATTTACATTTCCCTCCCACTTCCAGAGAGCCATCCTTTATAACAAGAACTAGGGGAAAAAGAAGAGGAAGGGGAAAAATGTTCAGCAAAACTAACAAATAAAATTTTAAAATATGATGTTATGTTTAGTGGTCCAAATCCATGGTCCCCCACCTCCTCAAAGATGTAGAGGTGGGAAGATTATTCTTGTATCTCTTCTTTGGGACCAAGTTTATAATTTCACAGTACTTAGTTTCACAGTACTTAGTTTCAACTGTTTTCCCCTCACTAACTGGTAAGTACTTATAAGGCTGGAGTATGTAAGTATGTAATTTTCCAGTTCTGTTTACTTTGCATCTGTTCATATAAGCCTTCCCATGCTTCTTATTACTCATCACATCCATCATTTCTTAAAGCACAGTGATATTCCATTAATATTGATGCCATATTTGCCCCACTACCTAATGCCATTTAACTACTCCATCTCAAGAGTCTTATTTTAATAAATCATAATATCATAGAATATGAGAGGTTACAGGGACCTCAGAGGAGGAATCCCCTTGATAATCTCCTTGACAAGCTATCATCCAGGCTCCTCTTGAAGATCTCCAGTTTGAGGGAACTTAATAACATAATGGACAAGAAGTACAGCATGGAGTCAGGAAGACCTGAGTTCTAGTCCTACTTTAGATACACTGTTGTATGATTCTGGCCAGTCAACCTCTTGCAGCCTCTATTTCCCTACCTATAAAGTAGAGATAACAATAGCACCTATTTCACAGGGTTGCTATGAGGATCAAATGTGATAAGATATGTAAAGCACTTTGCAACTCAGAGTGTTATATATATTTTAGCTATCACAATTAGATTATTCTAAGAGAACCCATTCTATTTTGGGAGAATTCTAATTAAGAGAAAAAAGGCAGCTAAGTGGCAGAGTGGATAGAGTGTGGGGTCTGGAGTCAGGAGGACCCATATTCCTGAGTTCAAATGCAGCCTCAGATAGTTACTGTGTGATCCTGGGCAAGTCATTTAACCCTGTTTGCCTCAGTTTCTTCATCTGTAAAAAGAGTTAGAGAAGGAAACAGCAAACTATTGCAGCATCTTTGCCAAGAAAACCCCAAAATGGGGTCATGAAGAGTCAGACATGACTGAAAAATGATTGAACAACAACAATTATTAAAAATTATTTTTCTTATATGAAGTATGAATCTGCCTCTCTGCAACTTCCATTCATTACTTTGAGTTCTTTCCTCTGTGGCCAATAAAATAAGACAAATCCTTCCATATGATAACCCTCCAAGTACTTGGAGACACGATATTAGGTTCTCCCTAAGTCTCCTCTTTTCCAGGAAAACTGACTCCCTGTTCCTTCAACCAATTATCACATAGCATATTTTAGTTCAAGTCTCCCTTCACTGGATGCTGTCTCACTGGTTATCATCCTTCCAAATATGGAGCCCAAACTTGAACACAGCATTGCAGACTGTGCATCTGACTGGTGTATAGTGAGACAATCACATCCCTCTTTGTAAACAATCTGCCTCTCTTAACTGGAATTTAAAACCACATTAGCTTTATTGCCTACCCAACCACATTGTTGACAAATTAAACTTGTAATCCACTAACACCCCGGATGTTGACTTTTTCCCTTACATGACCCATTGTTGAGTCATGCATCCCCCATTTTGTACTGTCAAGTTAATTGTCTAACATAAACATAGGACTTAAAATTTATCCCTAGTAAATCTTACTTTATAAGCACAGAAAGATTGAACTTTTGTGTTGGAGGAGGTAGGCAAGAGATAACCAGAAGGTTTTGTTGCTGGCAGATATGGGTAATTAAGACAGAAATATATCCCAAAGGGATAGAGTATTTTTTCCTTGGTTTTTCCTCTTACTTTTATTCTGACTATAATTTCATTGGTATGCCAATTCAAAGAGGATCCTGGAAGCAAAGCTCCCCTAACATCTCAACTTCCACACAGCTCCTCAGAAGATTTCTGAGCAGGCTCTCAAAACAAATTTGTGGAATATAGACTCACAACCAGAGAAATAATTTGAAGTATAAGGAAATTACCTGGTCAGATAGTTTGGAGGGACCATGAATTTCAAATAAATACCACACACAGAAATTGAAAAGAACAGATAATCATAGCCTGGGGCATTTTGCTAACTCATCAACTGCTATATGACTGGGTTTGGTGGGCCACAGCCCACCATATGCTTTAAATGATCCAGAACTGTCTGAATCCTACTGAAGAGCGGGTTCCTAGCTACTGCTTCCCAGTCTATTATAGTAGAGCAGTAGCCCTGTATAGGCTAGAGGAGAGCCAGCAGATGGTCCAAATGACTTGGTAGCTTAGCCCCTGGAAAACCAATGGAAACACAACAGCCATTAGAGTTGATGCGGCAAATAGAGACAACATGTCCAGTGGAAGGCAAAGACACAATGCCCAGGAGAGAAGAGTAGAAAGTGGTATAATGACATCATCAGAGGACGCTGGCAGGTCTGCAGAGTCAGAATTCTAAATAACCCTGGATTCAGATAATTCCCGAGTGTGTGTGTGCTGGCCATGCTCCACACATGTTCCCTAGTTGTTAGTGTTCTCTGACATTATGACCTTCCCCCAATGGTGATGTAATAACTTGTGACAAAGGACACCCCACTCATGCTTGAAGGCATGTTTGCTTGTCGTTTTATTTGCTGTGCTATTTGAATAAGTGTCTTATTGTTTTGAATTGTGTCTCTGGCTATCTGGTAAAAGTAAACGCATGAGGGGGGGCCCATAAGCTATGGTTTTGAGTACGTGCTAGACCACAGAGTGACGAAAACATGGGCTAGCTTTTCTGGAGGACTCAATGGTTACATTAAATACTTCAGTTCTTCACTCTACCCTGTCCAAATATCCTTCCCAGATTCTTGTCATCCACAGTTTTGTAAAGTGTACCATCGATGCTGTGTGGAACAATGGATAGAGTGCTGGGCCTGGAGTCAGGAAAACTCATCATCTTGAGTTCAAATCCAACCTCAGACACTTACTAACTGTGTGACCCTGGGTAAGTCACTTAATCCTGTTTGCCTCAAGTTTTCTCATCTGGAAAATGAAGGAAATGGCAAACCATTCCAGTATCTTTGCCCAGAAAAGCCAAAATGGGGTCATGAAGAATAGAACATGACTCAAACAATTGAACAACAACAAACCACCTATGTCTTCACTCAAGTGAATGGAAAAGGAAAAAAAAATCCACTAGATAAGAGACCTTCCTCTAGGTTTCTATTAATCCATTAAGCACTACTCTTTGAGTCCTGCCTTTCAATAAATTCCAAAGTCCCCTGATTGGACATCTTCTGGCCCACATCCATCCAGGCCCTGAAAAGCAGCATTTAGTGTAAGATCTATCTTCAGCCAGTCTCCCTCAGGGTTAAAGTGAAGCCTAGAATGTTGGTCACTGCATTCATTGTTTTTAATAGTGTGTGTAACCTCTCCAAAATGACTACAAACTCCTCTAAAGCAGGGACTGGGATCCTTGTTTCTTTTGTTTCTACTGCCCTATCAGTACTGGGGGCTGAGCCCATACACAGTAATACCAAACAAATGGCTTTTTGACCGAAGAATCTCGATGGTTTCCACCTTGACCTTTGTCCTCCAAGGGCATTTCAATTTTGTCTGCAGTTTCCCTTGGTTCTAAAGTGCCAGCATCTCACTCCTGACAGCATTAGATTAAGTTGAATCATTATTGTGCCTATAGTCAGATTGACCTGTGACGTCAAGCTTCCTTCCTGCCCATACAGCAAGATTGCTGCAACTTCTTCATGAACTGGGGAGAAAGGCAGAGTGAAGGGAGTGTACAAGGGGGTGCTGAACACCAACATTTTCTTGTGACCCTCTTGGATGATTTTTGACCGACTGCTTTTTGTGTGTCTGTCTCTCCCTTGCCCTTCACAGAATCTGAAAACTTGGCATCAGATGAGTGCAGTTGTTGTACTAAGCACTCAATTCCTCTGGGTTCATTTCCAGAAGAGTCAGCTCTGATTCACCAAGTTTACAAATCCAATCATTCCGCTGGAGCACCAAGCAATATTGCACTAAGTCAACATCCCTGATTACATTTTCATCTATTTATTTACTTTTGAGCAATGCACAAAGCACGTTTATTAATTCTCCCCTCTATCCCCTCAGGTCACTTTTAATATTGCAGCCACAGATGAGTGTATGAAGGCAATGTTAGCCATCAGCCTAGTTTTCTGATCTGCTTTGGCACCCACACTGGCGGGGCACTGATTGGATCTGGGGCAGCTGGAGGAATTCCAGGATTTTATTGCCAAGGCCCAGCAGGAGGCTAGGGGGCCCCAGAAAAGAGGAAGCAGTCATGAAAAGAGTCCCCTTGAGGGTGTCTAACTGAGAGATAGGGGTCCTGATTCCCTCTCAAAATTGCTACCAGGGTCTAATTTCCATTAATTGGAATGTAATTGTATAATCACTTCAATAAATGCCTCCTGGACATGTTCAAGCTAGACATGTTTAGATGGAACTGTGCCCGCTACGAAAGTTAATTTGGGTAGTAGTGGGGGCTGATGCTGAAAGTGATGTTTTCTCCATGACCACAGGCAGACTCCAGAGAAGACCACAGGCTCCCCTTGGAAAGCTCATCCTCCAAGAAGACCTTGGAGCTAGACGCTCATGTTGGCTATAACTCAACCTTATAAATGGAAAGCTTACTGATCCGCTCACATGTTTTCCCATTCTGCCCCTTGTAAGTGGTGAGAGAAAGAAAATGAACTTTATTTACTTTATTTACCACCATCCTTCCTGGATATGCAGACAAGATGCTATTTACAGCCTCCAAATAAGAGTTGGAAGGAGCCTCATAGACCATCAAATCCACCTAATCCTGAATCAGAATGCCCTCTACAAGATCCATGATAAGCAGTGATAAAGCCTGTTCTGGGAAGTGGTGGGGAACTCACTACCATATGAAGCAAACCTCTCCGTTTCTTTTTCTTAGACTTAAAAACCTGATCCCTCCTTATGCCCACCCAGTACTCTGGTTCTGTTCTCAGGGAGCCAGCATCCATTCTCCAACCAGACCTGCATGGAACCAATCCAAGAGTCCTAGAGATCACTTAGGAGGCAGTGCTTATGTGTGAGGTAGACAACTCACTATGGTACACTGATTCTGGAGTCAGAGGACATTGGGTTCAAATCCTGCCTCTAATGCTTCCTGCCTGTGTGAATTTGGTCAATCAGTCAGTCAACAGACATTTAGAGGAGGAGTCAGGAAGACTCCTCTTCTTGAGCTCAAATCTGGCCTCAGATGCTGACATGTGACCCTGGGCAATTCAGTAAATCTTGTTTGCCTCAACTTTCTCATTTGTAAAATGAGCTGGAGGAGGAAATGACAAACCACTCTAGTATCTCTGCCAAGAAAACCCAAAATGGGGTCACCTTTCATGACTGAAATGATTCAACAATGACAAGACCTTTTTACTTATTTGTAAAATGAAAGAGTTGGACCAGGTGATATGAAGTCCCTTCAAGCTCTAGATGTATAATCCTATGATGAATTAAGTGCTATGAAAAAAGAGCAATTATGAAGGTAGTGGCTGAGGACATTATGCCCCTTACTATAGATGATAATAATAATCACCTAACTTGAAACTTACAGAAATGTTGAATGTATGAATTGAGAATCATTGTTAGATGGTGATGGTTGATTATAATAATAATAGCTGGTATTTATATGGTGCTTTAGGTCTTTTAAAGTCCTTTATATATATAATCTATTTGAGCCACACAACAACACTGTAGAATTAACTTTTACAGATTATTATTACATTTTACAGATAGGGAATTTAAATGACTTGCCTATGCCCCCCAAGTAGTCATTGTTAGAAGTGGGAACTGAACTCAGATATTGCTGAGTCCAAGCCCATTATCCTATTTATATCCTAGAATGCTGAGAATTCACACTCATAATCTCTGGGGATGGATAACCCACAGTTCCCACAATTCACCCCCTCTCTCTTCTCTCACACTGCCAACCCTCCAGTGCAGGCTCTCCTCCCTTTGTGCCTGGACTACTGCAATAGCGGCTGGTGGGTCTGGCTGCCTTCAATCCCTCCCCACTCCAGCCCATCCTCCATTGAGCCACTAAAGTGATTTTCCTAAAACACAGGTCCAGTCATGTCACCCTCCCTACTCAATAAACTCCAGGGGCTCCCTGATGCCTCCAGGAACAAATACAAAAATCCTGAGTTCAGCATTCAAAACCTTTCACAATGTAACCCCCTCCTCCTTTCCAGTCTTCTTACACCTTACAACTGTCCATCCAAGTCTTCAATCCAGAGACACTAGCCTCCTTGCTGTCCCTCAGACAAGACACTCCATCATCTATAGGAAGCCTTTCCCAGAGCCTCTTAATTCTAGTGCCTTCCCTCTCTTATTTACCTCCTACTTACCTATACAAAACTTATTTATATACATTTGTTTGCTATCTCCCCTGTTAAATTATAAACTCCTTGAGGGCAGAGACTGTCTTTTCTCTCTTTTTGTATCCCCAATGCATACTGCCTGGCAAATAGGCATTTAATAAATGTTTATTGATTGGCTGACGATTTCCTTCAGGGACCCAGTCCATTGTTCAGTCATCCTAGATTTATAACTCTATCTAAAATCCCTCCTCCTGAGCTTTGAGCCTGTCACCTCATAATCCTTCAGGAGGGGTGGTAAACAAAGAATTTATATGAATCCACCTTTCATCAGGAGTCACCCTGGTCCCACCCTTCTGCTACACATACTGCATGATCTTTAGTGACATTTTCAGCAGCCTATTCCTGGACTCACTGTATTTCATTTTCAAGTTTCAGCTGCAAGCTTCCCATACCTCTGGGACTTCCCTCTGCCTTCTTAAGACAACTGTTATCATTTCATAAATATATCAGCGCTGGCAGAGGGTGGTCAGGAGGCAGCAGGCATGAAAGATGTTGGACCGTAGATTGGTGGTGCTTTGGGTGATTGCTGGCTCTCCCACAGGGAGGTAAAAAGAGATTTATTTCTCTGGGTAAGGTGATAGAGGGAAAAAATGGGGAATGCCTAGAGCTAGGCAGATGTTTGACCTGGTTTTGGTAAGTGAAATCATTTCTCATTTATCAGTACCCACCTACAAGTTTGAGATGGATCCACTCCAATTCATCTATGCCACTGAGGTGCCCAGCTTATAGAGACCCTGCGTCCCTTGCTTCTTGGGGACCCATTTTTTCCTGTCATGGGCTGAAAGGAGCTCTGAGTCTTTTAGTTTAGAGGGTGCAAGAGCACCTACTCTCACACTATCATGGAATTCATAGGCACTTTGCAGGCATCTTACCCAATCCAATTAATGCGATCAATCTTCCTCCCTCTTAGTGTGGCGAGGGTTTGTTAATCATCATCCTAGAGTGCCAACATGTTTGGCACAAATGCATCCATCCTCAGCTCTCTACCTTCTACTCCTGGAATAATCATCCTGGACAACAGAAGAGAAGTGAATGAGAGGAGACACCATTCCCAAACTCTTGGTTTCCATATGACCTGTTTAGGAGCCAAAGTGCTGGGGCTCAACTGAAATTTACTAGGAATTTTCATATGTTAATCTGGAGTGCTTCTACCCTTCTCTGATTCATCTCAAGTGAGGAAATGGAAGTAGCATTGTATAGTGTAAAGAGAATGAAATTCTGAGTCATGGGACCTGTATTTGAATCCTGGCTCTGCTGACTCTTAGTTGAATGATGTAGTCAAGTCACTTTGATTCTGTTTCCCCATTCTTCACTTGGAGACTCAGTTTCCCCAATCTGTAAAATGAATGGGTCAGGACCCAATGATCTCTAAGGTCCCTTCCAAGCTTTAAATCCTATGATAGGATAGAGGGAAATAAGATCAACTGGGGAAAAGATACCAGAGGGCATCAAATGTGATTCTAAGCAAGTTGCTTAACCCTGTTTGCCTCAGTTGCCTCATCCATAAAATGAGCTGGAGAAGGAAATTGCAAACCACTCCAGTATCTTTGCCAAGAAAACACCAAATGGGCTCATGAAGAGTCCAACATGATTAGTGTAACCAGATAACAATGGGGACCAAGGCAAATGAATATTGAGTACCCTGGTCAGAGCTCTATCTCCCCATTGCTAAAGGGTTATCAATTTATAACTGCTATTTGCACAGGGCTCAGAGTGGAGATAAAAGTGAATCCCCATTAGATGTTAGTATTTTAGTTATTTAAGGCTCCCTTTCCTAGATGCAAAGAAAGAGTATGTTCTAAGGGAGGGAAGGTTATATTCAGTTAGAATCAAATAAAATTTTAAGTCTCAGTTATCAAACCAGTTCTGGTGAGTAGTGTCCTAACTAGGTAGTGCAGTGAACAGAGTACTGGGCCTGGCAGTCTCCTCATCTGTAAAATGGGAATAATAATAGCACCTACCTCCCAAGGTTGTTATAAGGATAAAAGTATAAAATAATTGTAAAGCGTTTAACACAGTGCATGGCACAGAGCGTTATATAAGTGTTAGGTATCATCATCATCATCATCATCATCATCATCAGAAAGCAGGACTTAGTGTCCTGACAAACTGGGTGAACCGAATTCAAATCTTACCTCTGACAGTGGGCCAGGAAGAGGGAGGGCAGGAAGGAGGATGGAGAAGACAGGCCTGGGAACAACAATAAAAATACTATCAGGTATTGTTTTGAGGCAATGTAGGGCCAAAAATGTCAATGAAGTTTGAAGTCACAGGATATGAATGTGAATCCCAACTCTTCCACACACTACCTGTTGGACTTTGAGCAAGTCAGTTGACCACTGTTGGTCTCATTTTCTCTTCTATAAAATTAGAAAATTGCACCAGACAGTCTCTAGGGTCTCTACCAGCTCTAGACCTATGACCATATGAGCTATTGCTGGTTTGGCTTTGATTTCTTCCATAAAGAAATGGGGAAAGCACTGTACTATGAATAAAAAAAAAAACTGGCTTTAAGTCCTAGTTCCCTTATTTACTAGCTGTATGATCTTGGGCAATCTTTAGTTTCTTCCTCTGTATGCCAGAAGTAATCTTTGCACTACCTATCAAAGAAGTTGTTGTGGCCATCACATCAGATCACAGATATAAAGTCCCTTATAATGGTAAAGCATCATATGAGCATAAGCTAATATAATAATTATTATTTGGCTCTAGCTCCCTGGGAACCAACAATTCTGCAGTTCTGCAGAACTAAGGAATGAATGTGATAGTGGCTCCCCCATACACACACTCTTTGAAGTCAATCTGTGCAAGGGTGAGCAATCTACTTCCGTATGTTCCTCCCCCTTGGAGCTCAATACCAAATTTACTTAGCCCAAGTTAGAACTTCCTATTTCTTTCTGTTTCTCTTTCTGGAAAGATGATAGAATAGTTTCCTATACTGCCTGGCTCTGGGTAAACATTCCCGCCAACTGTATTATCTTCCTAGATAGTGAATGAGGACTCTGCTTTAGAAAAGTAAATTATGCTGTGTACATAGTAGGAATGCAACAGATTGGTACATGGATGAATGACTGCATGCATATAGGTTTTCTAGCACATTTCAGCTTTCCAATCTTAATATGCCTGGTGACTCCTGAGCATTAGTAATGTTCTGGGAGATGCATCAACTACACAAATAATGTGGTTCTGCCCTCTAAGTACTTAAGTGGCATAGGATCATGGAATTGAAGAGCTGTTCTGAAGTAAGAGAAATTGAAAAAGACCAAAAGGCCATGGAATTGTCTCCTTGACTAAGCTATTCCAGCATCTTACAACTTAGAAATGTTTCCTTATCTCTAGCTTCAATTCTACTGTAATTCAAGGCAATTTCCCTAGTTCAGTCCTCAATGGAGATGAAAAACAACTTGTGACCCCTATGCTGGAACTGCATTGGTTCTGTGAATCACACAAATATAAAATTTAACAATATAAATTCAGATGCTTGAAGTGAGTTACTATTATTAGCTCATTCTCCTCATCTCTTTTCTAAAGGGCTCAAATAGAAACAATCTTGAGACAAACTGACATTCTACTCTTACGCTTTTTTATTTAATGTCCTATAGATTATTTCACAGGTGGATGAAATAACTACTTTATAGTTGAATGAAAAGTTTTAGGATGTACATCTTTTGTAGGATCACTGAAAACATCCTCAGTACCAGGGGACACAGTGGATAGCACACTGGGCTTGGAATCAGGAAGACTCATCTTTCTGAGTTCAAATCTGGCCTCAGATACCTATTAGCTATGTGACCCTGGGCAAGTCACTCAACCCTGTTTGCCTCAGTTCCTCATCTGTAAAATGAGCTAGAAAAGAAAATGACCAACTACTCTGGTATCTTTGCCAAGAAAACCTCAAATCAGGTCACAAAGAGTCAGACACATCTGAAATGACTGAACAACAACACATCTCCAGAAGCAGACAGGATGACAGAGATGAAATCTATATTCCATCCTGTTCCCCCATGATTATAAATGCTTCTGCTAGGTCTCTATATTTTCAAAACTTTTCATTCTGTGTAACTTGGAATTTAGGAGTACTTGCAATGCCATCTACTAAAGCATTGTTTTCAAATTTTTATAGATAAAAATTCTTTACAAGCAATTGCTTGGTCTATGATAATAGTGTGGTTCTAATAAAGTTTATTAGTTAGGGGAGGAGGAGCCAAGATGGCGGAAAGGAAGCAGTAACCTCGCTGAGCTCCTCAGTCACTAAGGCTCAAAGGGTGAATCTGAGTGGAATCCGGAGTGACGGAGCCCACTGGAAGACGAAGTGTGGCAGAGTCCAGCCCAGGAGGTCGCCCAGTGTGTCCGGACTGGTCGAGCGCAGAGAGCCTGGGGTCTGCACAGCCCAGACCTAAGAGCAGACAAGCAGGCTACACCAGAGAGAGCAAAAGCCCCAGCCTGCAAACTTACCAAGGACGAATCACAGTCATCTATCAGACGGGTAGGATCATTGGAGTCAGGTATGAGAGCTGGGCCCTCAGTGGAAAGAGCAGCTTCTCTAGCTGCATTCAGCCCCCAGCCTGGAAGTTTAGATACTACCTGTCTGTATAATACAGGGACTGGAATGGCAAAGTAAATTCTAGCTGCTCTGATGCTCCCATCCCTCCTTCATGAAGCAGAAAACCCAAAGATAAGTCTCCCACCCAGATTGAAATCCCAAGTTAATGGAAATAGCCCCAGGCTTGAGAGTTTCCAAAAAGGGGTGTAACTGAGGCAGCCAGGAGTCTGAAGAGAACAGAGGGTGGGGTCCCAACAAGCCCCACCTCTCCTTACCAACAAAAGCCTACTTATAGCCCAGGGGTATAGAGGCAGAAATCTGAAGTAGTCAGACACACCCACACCTATGCATCTACATCCCTCATTGACTTCCCTAACTTAGCCATAAACTAGCCACCCAGAGGTATTCAAAGTCAAGGATCAGGCCCTAAACTCATAGCCTGAGAAACTAAGAAACAGGAAGTCACAATGGGAAAAAAAGAAGCTGAGAAGGAGAAGGGGAAGGCAAAAAAGTCTATTCGAGCATACGATGCAGGGCAAGAACAACAAAATACACAGTACAATATAGACTCTCTACCCACACCAGAGACCACAGAAGGAAACATGATCTGGTCTCAAGCCCAAATAGCTTTCCTGGAGGAGCTAAAGAAAAATTTTAAAGACCAAATCAGGGAGGCAGTGACCAACTTGGAAAAACGTCTCAGTGAAGTAATTGGAGAAAATACCTCCCTAAAAAAGGAACTTCAAAAAATAACTGAAGACCGTAATTCGATAAAAATTAGAAACAATCAAATTGAAGCTCAGAACTCTATGATGCAGCAAGAGTCAATCAAACAAAACAAGACGATCGAAAAATTGCAAGAAAACGTAAAATATCTCACTGGAAAAATAACTGACCTAGAAAACAGATCCAGGACAGACAACCTAAGAATTATTGGTCTACCGGAAAGCCATGATGAAAAAAGCAGCCTAGACAACATCCTCCAAGAGATTGTCAAAGAAAACTGTCCTGAGGTCCTTGAATCAGAAGATAAAATAACTATCGACAGAATTCACCGGACTCCTCCTGAGAGAGATCCCAAACTGAAAACTCCAAGAAATATAGTAGCCAAATTCCAGAATTACAAGATTAAAGAAAAAATTCTACAAGCAGCCAAAAAGAAACAATTCAAATATCGAGGAACTACAGTTAGGATCACACAGGACCTAGCAGCTTCTACATTAAAAGAGAGGAGGGACTGGAATTTGATATTTCGTAGGGCAAGAGAGCTAGGACTACAACCAAGGATTAACTACCCGGCAAAACTGAGCATAATCTTCCAGGCAAGGAGATGGACATTTAATGAAATAAG
Source organism: Gymnobelideus leadbeateri (assembly GCA_011680675.1). NCBI lineage: Eukaryota > Metazoa > Chordata > Mammalia > Diprotodontia > Petauridae > Gymnobelideus > Gymnobelideus leadbeateri. Next base: position 60,148 of record WOXC01009238.1, on the reverse strand, counting down.
GGACTTCCAGATATTCCTGATGAAAAAGCCAGAGCTCAATGGAAAATTTGATCTCCAATTACAAGACTCAAGAAAGACATAAAAAGGTAAACAAGAGAAACACAGACTCACACATGCATAAGTGCACACACCCACACCCACAAACACACGCTCATTACTTGGGATGGAACAAGAGCAAAATGTTCACATCCCTATATGTGGAGCTGATAACTGTCAATATTCAAAATCTTTATGATTATCATGACCTTCAAAAGGGTTATACTTAGATAGAAGGTGTGGGTATGAATGCACTAACCTGATGTCTAAAAAAAAAAAAACTATTAAGGGGATCAAAGAGACTGTAATGGGAAAAAGGAAAGGATTAGATAGGAAAAGGTAAAATATGCCATCTGAAGAGACAATGAAACACTACAGAAGAGGGGAAAGAAAGAGGGAGAGGAACATCATTTAAACACTATTCTCACTGGTTCTGGTTCAAAGAGGGATCAACTTAAATCAGTGAAATTTAAGATTTTAATGTGAATAGACACATAAATTCATTAAATTTTATGGAGGAGCAATGTTTGAAATTTACTCTCATTGGTTTGGATCAAACGGGGAGTAATTCACTCTGATAAGTATAAAAACTTATTTCGTCCTATAGAAAGCAGAAGGGTAAGGGGGGGTGAAAAAGAGGAGACTAAAGGGGGGTATTAGAAGGGAGGGAAACAGTAATAAGGGGAGAGGGTAGGTTAAGAAGAGGGATCACTGGGTGGGAACACTGAGGGAGGGGTGGTCAAAAGGGAAAACTTCAAGGAGGGGAAGGGAGAAGGAAGAAACAAAAACATAAACAGGGGAGGGAAAAGGATGGAGGGGAAGAGACAGATAGTCATTATTACTGTGAATGTGAATGGGATGAACTCTCCCATAAAACAGGCGGATAGCAGAATGGACTAAAAACCATAATCCTACAATATGCTGTCTACAAGAAACACATTTGAAACAAAGGGATACCCACAGGGTAAGAGTAAAAGGTTGGAGTAAAATTTATTATGCCTCAACTAAAGTAAAAAAAGCAGGGGTAGCAATACTTATCTCAGATAAAGCAAAAGCAAAAATAGATCTAATTAAAAGAGATAAGGAAGGAAACTATATCCTACTAAAAGGCACCATCGAGAATGAAGCAATATCACTACTTAATATATATGCACCAAGTGGTATAGCATCTAAATTCCTAGAGGAGAAGTTAAAGGAATTAGAGGAAGAAATAGATAGCAAAACTATACTAGTGGGGGACCTTAATCTTCCCCTCTCTGAACTCGATAAACCTAACCTCAAAATAAACAAGAAAGAAGTTAAGGAGGTGAATAGAATCTTAGAGAGACTAGGTATGACGGATCTCTGGAGAAAACTGAATGGGGATAAAAAGGAATTTACTTTCTTCTCAGCAGTGCATGGTACATACTCAAAAATAGACCATGTACTAGGGCATAAAAACCTCACAATCCAGTGCAGAAAGGCAGAAATATCAAGCACATCATTCTCAGATCATGATGCAATAAAAATTATATGCAATAAAGGGCCAGGGAAAGATAGACTAAAAACTAATTGGAAATTAAACAATTTAATCCTAAAAAATTGGTGGGTCAAAAAAGAAATTATAGAAACAATCAATAATTTCATTCAAGAGAAGGATAATAATGAAACAATATACCAAAATTTGTGGGATGCACTAAAGGCAGTTCTCAGGGGAAGTTTTATATCCCTGAGTGCATATTTAATTAAAGCAGAGAGAAGGGAGGTCAATGAATTAGACATGCAATTGAAAAAGCTAGAAAAAGAACAAATTGAAAAACCCCAATTTAGTACTAAATTAGAAATATTGAAAACCAAAGGTGAGATTAATAAAATTGAAATTAAGAAAACTATTGAATTAATAAATAAAACTAAGAGCTGGTTTTATGAAAAAAATCAACAAAATTGATAGACCCTTAGTCAATATGATAAAAAAAAGAAAGAAGAAAACCAAATTATGAGTATCAAAAATAAAAAGGGTGAATCTACCTCCAATGAAGAGGAAATCAAAAAAATAGTGAGGAATTATTTTTCCCAATTGTATGCACATAAATATGACAATCTTAGTGAAATGGATGAATATTTATGAAATCACAAGTTGCCCAGATTAACTGAAGAGGAAGTGAATTACCTAAATAACCCCATGTCAGAAAAAGAAATCAAACAAGCCATCAAAGAACTCCTACGAAAAAATCTCCAGGCCCAGATGGGTTTACTAGTGAATTCTATCAAACATTTAAAGAACAATTGATTCCAATACTCTACAAACTATTTGGGAAAACTAGTGAAGAAGGAGTCCTACCAAACTCTTTCTATGACACAAATATGGTACTGATTCCTAAATCAGGAAGAGATAAAACAGAGAAAGAAAATTATAGACCAATTTCCCTCATGAATTTAGACGCAAAAATTCTAAATAAAATATTAGCCAAAAGACTCCAACAACTTATCACAAAAATAATACACTCTGATCAGATAGGATTCATTCCAGGAATGCAAGGATGGTTTAATATTAGGAAAACCATCAGTATAATTGAGCACATCAACAATAAAACTAGCAGAAACCACATGATCATCTCAATAGATGTAAAAAAGGCTTTTGACAAAGTACAACACCCATTCCTATTAAAAACACCAGAAAGTAAAGGAATAAATGGAGCCTTCCTCAAAATAGTTGATAGCATCTATTTAAAACCATCAGCAAGTATTATATGCAATGGGGATAAACTAGAAGCCTTTCCAATAAGATCAGGAGTGAAACAAGGGTGTCCACTATCACCCCTCTTATTCAATCTGGTACTAGAAACACTAGCAGTAGCAATTAGAGAAGAAAAAGAAATCAAAGGAATCAAACTAGGCAAAGAAGTGACCAAGCTATCACTCTTTGCAGATGATATGATGATATATTTAGAGAATCCTAGAGAATCAAGTAAAAAACTACTAGAAACAATAAATAAATTTGGCAAAGTTGCAGGATATAAAATAAACCCTCGTAAATCCTCAGCATTCCTGTACATCTCTAATGAAACTCAACAGCAAGAGATAGAAAGAGAAATCCCATTTAAAGTCACTATAGACATTATAAAATATTTGGGAATCTACTTGCCAAAACAAACCCAGAATCTATATAATCACAACTACAAAACACTTCTCACACAAATAAAAGCAGATCTAAATAGTTGGAAAAATATCAATTGCTCATGGCTGGGTCGAGCTAATATAATAAAAATGACAATTTTACCCAAACTAAACTATATATTTAGTGCCATACCAATCAATATACCACAAAACTACTTTCTAGAGTTAGACAAAATAATAATAAAATTTATTTGGAAAAACAAACGGTCTAGAATATCAAGGGAATTAATGAAAAGAAACACTAAGGAAGCTGGACTAGCTATGCCAGATTTTAATCTGTATTATACAGCAGCAGTCATCAAAACTGCTTGGTACTGGCAGAGGTGTAGAGTAGTGGATCAATGAAATAGATTAGGTGCAGGAGACCCAGTGGTTAATGAATATAGCAATCTATTGTTCGATAAACCCAAAGACCCCAGTTTTTGGGATAAGAATGCACTATTTGACAAAAACTGCTGGGAAAACTGGAATACAGTATGACAGGAACTGGGCATAGATCATTATCTAACACCATATACCAAACTCAAGTCCAAATGGGTGCATGATCTAGGTGTAAAGGATGATACTGTAAGCAATTTGGGAAAGCAAGGAATAGTTTACCTGACAGATCTGTGGAGAGGGGAAGACTTTAGGACCAAACAAGAATTAGAGAGCATTATAAAATGCAAAATGGATAATTTTGATTACATTAAATTGAAAAGCTTCTGCACAAACAAAGCCAATGTAACCAAGACCAAGAGGGAGGTGGGAAATTGGGAAAGAATTTTTACAACTTGTGTCTGTGATAAAGGACTTATCTCTAAAATTTATAGAGAATTGAGCCAAATCTATATGAATACAAGTCATTCCCCAATTGATAAGTGGTCAAAGGATATGAACAGGCAGTTTTCAGAGAAAGAAATTAAAGATATCTATAAGCATATGAAGAAATGCTCTAAATCACTATTAATTAGAGAAATGAAAATCAAAAGAACTATGAGATACCACATCCCTCCAGTCAGATTGGCTAAGATGACAAAACAAGAAAGTGACAAATGCTGGAGAGGATGTGGACAAATTGGAAAACTAATACATTGCTGGTGGAGTTGTGAACTTATCCAACCATTCTGGAGAGCAATCTGGAATTATGCCCAAAGGATTATAAATAATTTCATACCCTTTGACCCAATAATACCACTTCTAGGGTTATATCCCAAAGAGATCATAGAAGTGGGAGGAAGACCCATATGTACAAAAATATTTTTAGCAGCCCTTTTTGTGGTTGCAAAGAATTGGAAACTGAAGGGGTGCCCACCAATTGGGGAATGGCTAAACAAGTTGTGGTATATGAATGTAATGGAATATTATTGTGCTATAAGAAATGAAGAGGTGACAGATTTCATAATTACCTGGAGAGACTTATACAAACTGATGCTGAGCGAGAAGAGTAGAATCAGAAGAAATCTGTATACAATCACAGACATACCATATCTGTGATGACCAGCTATGACAGACTGGACTCCTTTCAGCAATTCAGTGATATAAGTTAATCCCGAAAGACTCAAGAAAGTGAGAAATGCGCCATCCAGAGATATAACTAGAAAGAACTGAGCCTGAATCCTGATGGAAGCAAACTAAATGATCTTGTTCTTTTCATTGTTTGGTTTTATTTCTTCCTTACCATCTTTCATCCCACCTAGTATAATACTCCTTTGTAATTGGAATAATGTCTAATATGAATGTATTTGCAGATCAAAAAAAAAATTTATTAGTTAAATTCTCCAGATTTTGAGGTCTGTATTTGACTATTGACAATCTGTCAGTTCTTAAAAGATAAATTCTTATATATAATTTTAGATACCAGGTGTTTGACATAAGCTAACTCTTTACAGCTTTTAGAGATGTGCTGGAATTTCTACAATTCCTTTGTACAATCTGCATTGATCACTAAGTCCAAGATCTATGGGGATAACCTATCTGTAGTTTCAAGAAGCAATGACAATGGGGGGATGGAGCCAAGATGGCAGAGTAGAAACAGCGTGTCCAAGCCACTCGCCCCCCAGACTACCTCCAAACTCTGTAAAAGGGAACTGTGAACAACTTCTGGAGCCCCAGCACCCACAGAACGACACAGAGAAGCTAACCTCCCACTGAGGACAGCCCAGCAGCCCTGCAGGAAGGACCAGCGCAGTGTTGGCAGTGCAACGCAGGGAGCCAAGCACAGGTCCCCCTGAGTGGCGGTTTTAGCCCCAGAGTGGCAAGGCCAGCAGCTGGCTGGAGGGACCCCAGAACTCCAGCAGCCATGGCAATTCCAGAATTATCAACATAGACATGCCTAGGACAAAGTGAGAGGTTAGTGCCCTATGGACTTTGGGACCAGTATTTGGGGAACGAGTTGGCTTCCTCCCCTGGGGGGTAGAAGCTGCTGAGGAGACACGCCATTTTGTAGTTTTCAGAGGCAGATCCAGCTCCTGGCCTGTGAACTGTAGGGAGATCCAGCGATCAGTCTTGGGGGGTAATCGCTCCTGCTTTAACCTCCCTGGATCTGGATTGTGATATGGGGTGGAGGTCATGGGTGAGTTTCCAGCTTGCCAGAAACAGAAGTTGGCCCCCCAACACGTTCGGGACAAAAGTTCCCATCTGGAGCCACGCCATACTGTGGCAACAAGCCCAAAAGTCAAGTAATTAAGTAGCAACATGCCAAGGCAAAGGAAACAAATTAAACAGAAAAATGCAACCTTAGACTCCGACTTTGGGGGCAAAGAGGATAGAAGCATAGAGTGAGAGGAGGGCTGTGAGGTCAGAAGTCCTGCTCCAAAAGCCCCAGGGGAAAACATGAGCAGGTTGCAGGCCATAGAGGACCTTAAGAAGGACTTTAAAAATCAAATAAGAGAAGTGGAGGAAAAATTGGAAAGAGAAATGAGAAGGATGCAGGAAAAGTATGAAATGAGGGTCAACAGCCTGACTGAGGAAAACAACACCTTAAAAAATAGACTAACTCAAATGGCAAAGGAGGCCCAAAAGGGCAATGAGGAGAAGAATGCCTTAAAAAGTCGAATTTGCCAGATGGAAAAAGAATCTCAAAAGTTCACTGAGGAGATTCATTCCTTCAGAGTTAGACTGGAGCAAATGGAAGCTAATGACTTTATGAGAAATCAAGATGCTGTTAAGCAGATCCAAACAAATGAAAGATTAGAAGGCAATGTGAAATATCTCATGGGAAAAACCACTGACCTGGAAAATCGATCCAGGAGAGACAATTTAAAAATTATTGGACTACTCTAAAGCCATGATCAAAGACAGAACCTAGAAATCACCCTTCAAGAAATTCTCAAGGAAAATTGCCCTGATGTTTTAGATCCAGAGGGCAAAATAGAGGTTGAAAGAATCCACAGATCACCTCCTGAAAAAGATCCCAAAAAGAAAACTCCCAGGAATATTATAGCCAGGCTCCAGAATCCCCAGATCAAGGAGAAAATACAAGCAGCCAGGAAAAAACAATTTCAATATTGTGGAAACACAGTCAGAATAGCCCAGGACCTGGCAGCTTCTACACTGAGGGATCGAAGGGCATGGAATATGATATTCCAGAGGGCAAAAGAGCTGGGAACGAACCCAAGGGTCACCTACCCAGCAAAACTGAGTATTTTGTTTCAGGGGAAAATATGGTCATTCAGTGGAATAGAGGACTTTCAAGCATTCTTGAGGAAAAAACCAGAGTTGAATAGAAAATTTGACATCCAGACACAAGAAGCAAGAGATGCCTGAGAAGGTAATCAGGGAAAAGAAATCAAAAGGAACTTATCAAAGTTGAACTATTTACATTCCTATATGGAAAAACAATAATTGTGACTGATGAAATCTTTCTCAGTGTGAAAATAATGGAAGAAGGGTGTATGGTCACATGAATACATATGTGAATGTGTGTATATATGTTTACAGTTATACATGGATAGAGGGCATAGGTTGAATTTGTTGGGAAGGGAGGATACTTAAGGGGTGAAATTAAGAGATGAGAGAGGAAAGTGGCAAGAGGAGATGGGGAGAGACAGGGTAGGGTAAACTATCTCATGTAGAAGAAGCAAGGGGAAGTGGTTGCAAGGGAGGGGAAGAATAGGAAGGCAAAAAGACAAAACCACATTCTCATTGAATCTGGTTCTGGGACAGAATGATATATATACTAAATGGGATATCTCAACCTGCAGCAGAATAGGGGCAAGGGGGATGAGAGGAGGGATGATGGATGGGAGGGCATCTTTGGGGGTGGGGAGGTTGGAAGTACCCACTATAGAAGAGGGACAGGATCAAGTAGGGAATGTACCAGGTCGGGGGTGGGATGAGTGGGAGGGAATTATAAGCAGCCTTGTACAATATATCTACTAGGGTAATGTTTTGCACAGTTAGACATGTACATCATATACTGAATTACTTATCTCCCCAGAGGGAATGGGTGACAAGAGAGGAAGGAAATGGATCTGAAATTCGAGGTCTTAAGATTAAATGTTTCAAATATATAGAAATACTATTATTAATACTCTTTTGCTTGTAATTGGGAGATAAGATGTGCAGGCATTGGGACACAAAGATTCACTTTCCTCTAATGGAAAAGTCGAAGGGGGTATGGGAGAAGATATGGGAGAGAGCAGATTGGAGGAAGCGATATCTTGTGGGACTGTTATTTTGGGAGGGTGGGTAGGGGAAAAACAGGGGGGAAATTTAATTGTAACTCAAAATCTGGCGGAAATGAATGATGTAAAACAGAAGTTAATAAAGCATTTGTTTAAAAAAAAATGCAATGACAATGGTTCTGAATTGCCATCATAAACTCCTATACTTCCACAAACAAATTCAGTTAAATTGGTCATTTATTCAACATGTTGTGTTGAATTCATGTGGAAGTCATCCATGGTACACACTCCTTTTGATCCTATTCTTGGATTTTCATAGCCTCCATCTAAAGGTGATCACTTCTGGTTACATCAGATCAATGCAAACACATGTATTGGCTTTCAACTTTGGCTATTGCTCAAAGTGAGGTCTGCTTCCAAAAGTATTTCTGTAGTTATTTGAGCTACTAATCATATATATGTTCTACAAATGCCTAGTAATTCTTTTGCCATTTTGGGGAAGGAAGAATTCATTTTCTATAACTGGATTAATATAATGGGTTTTATGCAGTTATTGATTATTTTAAATTTGTTCTTCCCATTCAGCTTTGATTTCAGGATACCAATAAGTCTCTTAATTCATTACACCATAGCCTTCTCTTTGGTATGTTTATGCTCAGTGTGTCTTGACTAGAGAAGATTGAGATATTTATAGTTATGACTTTGATCCACTGGCTTAATGTGAACTCCAAATTCAAGCTCAAGGCCTCCAGACTCTTTCATTGGCTACCAGAAATTTTAATTTTTTTTTGCTTTTTTTTTTATTTAAACAAATGCTTTATTAACTTCTGTTTTACATCATTCATTTCTGCCAGATTTTGAGTTACAATCATTTTCCCCCGCTGTTTTTCCCCTACCCACCCTCCCATAACAGCAATCCCACAAGATATCACTTCCTCCAATCTGCTCTCTCCCCTATCCTCTTCCACACCCCCTTTGACTTCTCCATTAGAGGAAGGTGAATCTTTGTGTCCCAATGCCTGCACATCTTATCTCCCTATTACAAGCAAAAGAGCATTAATAATAGTATTTATATATATTTGAAACATTTAATCTTAAGACCTTGAATTTCAGATCCATCTCCTTCCTCCCTTGTCACCCATTCCCTCTGGGAAGATAAGTAATTCAGTATATGTTGTACATGTCTAGCTATGCAAAACATTACCATAGTAGATATATTGTACAAGGCTGCTTATAATTCCCTCCCACTCATCCCACCCCCGCCTGGTCCATTCCCTACATGATCCTGTCCTTCTTCCATAGTGTGTACTTCCAACCTCCCCTCCCCCCAAGGATGCCCTCCCATCCATCATCCCTCCTCTCATCCCCCTTGCCCCTATTCTGCTGCAGGTTGAGGTATCCCATTTAGTATGTATGTCATTCTCTCCCTGAACCAAATTCAATGAGAATGTGGTTTTGCTTTTTTTGCCTTCCTATTCTCCTCCTCCCTTGCAACCACTTCCCCTTGCTTCTTCTACATGAGATAGTTTACCCTACCCTGTCTCTCCCCAACTCCTCTTGCCGCTTTCCCCTCTCACCTCATGATTTCATCCCTTGAGTATTCTCCCTTCCCAACAAATTCAGCCTATGCCCTCTATCCATATATAACTGTAACCATATACACACACATTCACATATGTATTCATATGCCCACACACCCTTCTTCCATTATTTTCATAGTGAGAAAGATATCAGTCACAGTCATTGCTTTTCCATATAGGAATGTAAATAGTTCAACTTTGATAAGTTCTTTTTGATTTCTTTTCCCTGATTACCTTCTCAGGCATCTCTTGCTTCTTGTGTCTGGATGTCAAATTTTCTATTCAATTCTGGTTTTTTCCTCAAGAATGCTTGAAAGTCCTCTTCCACTGAATGACCATATTTTCCCCTGAAACAAAATACTCAGTTTTGCTGGGTAGGTGACCCTTGGGTTCATTCCCAGTTCTTTTGCCCTCTGGAATATCATATTCCATGCCCTTCGATCCCTCAGTGTAGAAGCTGCCAGGTCCTGGGCTATTCTGATTGTGTTTCCACAATATTGAAATTGTTTCTTCCTGGCTGCTTGTAGTATTTTCTCCTTGATCTGGGGATTCTGGAACCTGGCTATAATATTCCTGGGAGTTTTCTTTTTGGGATCTTTTTCAGGAGGTGATCTGTGGATTCTTTCAACCTCTATTTTGCCCTCTGGATCTAAAACATCAGGGCAATTTTCCTTGAGAATTTCTTGAAGGGTGATTTCTAGGTTCTGTCTTTGATCATGGCTTTCAGGTAGTCCAATAATTTTTAAATTGTCTCTCCTGGATCGATTTTCCAGGTCAGTGGTTTTTCCCATGAGATATTTCACATTGCCTTCTAATCTTTCATTTGTTTGGATCTGCTTAACAGCATCTTGATTTCTCATAAAGTCATTAGCTTCCATTTGCTCCAGTCTAACTCTGAAGGAATGAATCTCCTCAGTGAACTTTTGAGATTCTTTTTCCATCTGGCAAATTCGACTTTTTAAGGCATTCTTCTCCTCATTGCCCTTTTGGGCCTCCTTTGCCATTTGAGTTAGTCTATTTTTTAAGGTGTTGCTTTCCTCAGTCAGGCTGTTGACCCTCATTTCATACTTTTCCTGCATCCTTCTCATTTCTCTTTCCAATTTTTCCTCCACTTCTCTTATTTGATTTTTAAAGTCCTTCTTAAGGTCCTCTATGGCCTGCAACCCGCTCATGTTTTCCCCTGGGGCTTTTGGAGCTGGACTTCTGACCTCACAGTCCTTTTCCCGCTCTATGCCCCCAAAATAGGAGTCTAGGGTTGCATTTTTCTGTTTCCTTTGCCTTGGCATGTTGCCACTTAATTACTTGACTTTTGGGCTTGTTGCCACACTATGGCTTTAAGGCCAGCTAGAGGAATTTTCGTCCCGAACGTGTGGGGGGCAACTTCCATTTCTGGCAAGCTGTAAACCCACCCATGATTTCCACCCTAGATCACAATCCAGATCCAGGGAGGTTAAAGCAGGAGCGATTACCCCCCAAGACTGATCGCTGGATCTCCCTACGATTTGCAGGCCGGGAGCTGGAGCTGCTTCTGAAAAGTACAAAATGGCATGCCTCCTCAGAGGCTTCTATCCCCCAGGGGAGGGAGCCGACGCATTCCCTAAATACCGGTCCCAAAGTCCATAGGACACTAACCTCTTACTTTGTCCTAGGCATGTCTATGTTGATAATTCTGGAGAGGCCACAGCTCCTGGTGTTCTGGGGTTCCTCCAGCCGGCTGCTGGCCCTGCCGCCCTGCGGCTAAAACCTCGGCTCATGCGGACCTGGGCTCGGCTCGGCTCCTGTGCTCTGCACGCTGCCAGGTCCCAGACCTCTGCACTGCTCCTTCCTGCAGGGCTGCTGGGCTGTCCTCAGCGGGAGGTTAGCTTCTCTGTGTCGTTCTGTGGGTGCTGGGGCTCCAGAAATTTTAAATTTAATGAATCAAAATGCTATTTTGATAACATTGAAGAAAAAGTTTATGAGTTAAAAGAGTTGTTTCATATATATTTTGGGAAAGCCATGGAAAGTGATATAATTCATGTATATCAAGTAATTCATAAGATGTTTTGGATTTACTACCTCTTTATTTAAGGCTGAACATAGCAATAATGGTTTTAAACTCTCTCCCTGAAAAACACCATGTTTTATACGAATTAATCTGGACATTAATTTGTTGGTAATATGTTTTAAATATGAAACACTCCTCTGTGGACGTCAAATTCTTATAATACATTCATCTTAGGTGAATTTTATTTATTTGTAGTATTTAAATAAGCTATCAGCATGTAACTGAGTCAAAGCCTTCATTTTCATCAATAAAAGCAAGATAAATATTAGGGCGCTACAGCATAGCTTGTTCAATCATTACTAAGTTGATAGTGAGTTGCTTTTATACCTGTGGGACTTTTGGAATATTTTATTTTTTGCTTCTCAGCCAGTCTATGGTTTTCTTGTAAGTGGCTATAGAATTCTTTTGGTGATACAAGTTAAGAATGCTTTCTACAATGTACATAAACAAGTAATTGACCAATATTTGGAGGGGTTATTAGTATTCTCATCTTTATGTAGTAGATAAATTATATTTCCTGTTAAGAAAGATGGGATCAGGCTTGCATGTGAAGAGCTGGCAAAATGATTTACTAGCAACTCATGAGTCACTGTGAAGTATTTGAGCCATTAATTATGACTAGTTTTGCAATGAAGCTAGATTTTAGCCCCACCCCCTTTTGGCATAGCTGTTCTGTTACTTATATATTAATAGTACAAATGCTTTTGGTTTCTCATTCAATCCCACTTGCATATTTATTATTATGGATATCTTATAACCACATAGAAAGACAGAAAATTTCAGCATCCTCCTTCTTTAGGGGTTCCCTCTCAACTCTGTCTTCTTTGCTTCTCAAACTTCCAATGATAAAATTGTTATTGTTGTTTAATAGATTTCAAACTCTTTATTTTGTTCTTTTCACTGTTTTAACTCCTTGTATCACCTTTTGTTTTGTTTTGACTTTTATTTTCAATTGCTGTATTGCTTTCCACATTCTCTGCTACCTGTTTCTATTTCTGTTGCTTGTGCCTAGACAATGTGACATTCAAGTTTTCTGCTGTGTGAAACACTGAGACATTGATGAAATCTCCCAATGTCTTTTTAGAGTTCTTTAATAGCTTCAGAAGTCATTTCTGCCATAGTAATGTTTGATATGTCTCCTCCAGCATATTCCTTGATAATTGAAAATCCTTTCCTCCTATAATTCTTGATATGGCAATGGTTGAACCATACACAGCTGGGTACAAGTTCTGAAAGCTTTTAACACATTTTGTCAAATACTATAGAGGAATACCTTTGCTCATGGTTATTATAGAAGATATCAGTTATTTTAATTACTCTGTTTTGACGTAAGTGATTTATAGGTTCAGGTCATGCCATAAAACTCAAAAAGAATTTTTTAGAATTCCATTCTAAGGTTGCCTATGTCTTTTCTAAAATCATTTAAAGTATCAATGCTGGTTTTGTCATCTGTCTAGTTATTCGATGTAATTTCTAGAGTTTATATAAAGTATAGAATTTTAATGACTTCAACTTTCCCTTCCTTGAATTTTAGTATCTTCTCAAATTAATTTATTATTTTGTCTAATTTGGGTTTAGAGATAAAACTATTTTTTTAATTGCTCTGCACTGATTAGCAACATTTCTGAGAATGTCACTGTCAAAAAGCAGTATGAAGTCCTTACTTAGATTTGGTAAGATTTGTTTCCAATTTTGTTATGACATAATAGTGGCATACAATTAAAGTATTCGCATTCAATTTCATCCATTTTGTGTGTACTTGTGGTTAGTCCACTTTGGTGGCAACCATCATCCAGTGCATGGTGGAGTATTGGCATGACTGATTTATTTCATTGTATCTTGCTTTCCTGTGATACCAGAATATGAAGAAGCATCATTCACCCCACTTTTCTCTGTGCCAAGCTGATCATCACAATAATTTTGAGTAAAGGCAGTCTATAATGCCATTCATCTATTGCTCAGATTCATAAAAACAATGTCATCACAATGGCCAAGGTGCTAACCCAATCAGAGGTATAGCAAAAGCCCAATTGGACAGCATTTGGTGGTGGTTGTTATTGTTGTTGTTGCTGTTATTTTTTTAAGAAACCCACATGGCTTCTAGTCCTGGTTCTGTCCCTACCTAGATTGGACACTTCAGGCAATCAGTTGACCTCTCTAAATCTATTTCTTCATTTTCAAAATGAAAAATTGGAAGCATGGAGTATCTGAGATCCTTTCCAGTGCTACCATTCTCTGATTCTGGTATGTTCATACAGGTCTCTTCAGTTAATACTTAGACCTAGAAATTCCTTAGCCCCAAAGGAAGTCCTGAAATGATTCTGAAAAAATTAAATGAGCCATCCACCCCATTTTAGTTAATACTATATTGGGTTTTCTAGTCACTTGAGTTAGGGTGTGAACTCTTACTGAGTTCACCTGTGTATTAGTTGTTCCTGTTGTGTTTCATTTCTGTAGATATATAAAATATTGCCTGGAAATCTTGTAGGGGAAATAGAAGGGTGAGACACTGAAAAGTAGCACACAGCTGTTTCAACTTCCCTATTTCATTCCTTTGCCCTTGAGAGAAACTTTCTATCAAAATCATAACTGAGGTTCCTTAGATCCTGTGAGGGCAAATGGAAATAGCTTCCAGACACAACCCATTCTTCTAGCTACCATGCTAGGGACTGACAGCAGATGGACTGAAAACAGACTTCGAGAAGCGGCTGGAGTCTTTACCTAGAACCATCAGGACCAATTCCAGACACTGCCAGTTACTAAGAGGCCTGAAGGAATGGTGGGCCAAGGGTGAAGGTCCACCCATTTCTCCCCAAGATATCCTCTCTAAATTCTGAGATCCAGAACTGATATGCTAGACACCCATACCTCTTACTTAGTCCTTCTCTACAAACTATGGACATGGGCACTTTGCAACCTTTCCCAGGTACCCATAAAGGAGAAGTCAGGGATGGTTAAGGGAGATAGTTGCATAGAGGCTACTCATGTGAAGAATGCTTATCCATTTTCCTTATGTTTTTTGCTACATTTGCTATACTTGACAACAGGGAAATAAATACCATCCATGTAGGTGAGGACATTGATTGAGAAAATAAAGTCTACATTTGGTGGGGGCTAGAGCCAGATAGATCTTTATTTTTAATATTTTACTCAATATCTCATTTCATAGTTTAAATTCAAAACCTGCTCAGGGTCACCCCAACCCCACCTCAACTTTGACCCTTCAAGAGCTACAGGTCAGAGGAGAAAGTCTAAGTGTTTATAGTCTGAATGGTGGATTGTAGAAATGCTGCATCTTTTCAGGAATGCTATTCCATGCTGGTTTCAGTGCAACTCTGATGGGCTCACTTGGTTTATGGAGAGTATATACAGCACCACCTCATAGGAAACTCAAATATTGCATTCACTTTTGGGGATTATTAATAAAGTGACACCTTGCCTTACTATAGATTTAAGAAAGGTAACACACAAGTAGGTTAATTACACCAATGCAGTGCATTGGTTATTACACATAGACCACCTATTTGTCATATCTGCATGTAGATTCTCTTAAACTAGCATTCTAATTCTCACCTGTGGCTCCCAGAAGCTGTAGCACGCATAGCGGCCACACTCTGGTAAACCATCTCAGCAGATGGACTAAATGAGGTTGAGGGCTCCTGACAAGCCTCAAACTTGTTGGTCAGTTAAGGGGATGTCTACCCCAAACATATGAAAACCTTCCCCAACAGAATGGGCCGATGAGAGCACTTCATACCAACAACCATGAAGGTGGCTGAAGCTGGACTGTGGAGTGCTTAGAGCTTGGTCAGACATCAAAGATGCCAATGTCATCCCCCACATCTGGGCTGTTGCCATCTTGACTTTTGTCTTGCCACTAGATTTCAAGGATTCTGGAAGAGAAAGTCAGGCTGACAACTTTGTGCAACTCTACCTCACTTAAATCCACTTCCCGAGCAAGTCAAGACATCACCCATGATGTCACTGGTCCTCTTCAAAATGAAGGATAAACAACAATATCAATGACAATAATGATAACTGGCATTTGCAGAGCACTTTACATGCCATTATCTTGTTTGATCTACACAAGAAACCTGTGAGGTAGATATAGCAGACAAAATTATCCCCATTATGCAGATATGAAAACTGATGTTCAGAGAAGTTTTGTGGGTTCTCTCTGGTCACCCAGTTAGTAAGTGTTAGAGGCAGAACTTGAACTTTCCATAATCCAAATCTAGCATTATCTACTACTTTACAACATGGAGAAGAATAACAGAAATTGGGAATCATGGGAAATGGGATAAAGATAGCTTTAGTAAGGATAGCTGGTATGAATAAAAAATTCATCAGATTAAGTTGCAAGAAGGATTTTTTTAACCTATCCATAATCCTACACAGAATTTTTGATGGAAAGTCTGTTAATGACCTAAAAATGTAAATGTTTAGTATTTCTTTTTTTGGGAGAAGGTAAGGTGACATATCCAAAGAGACCTCTGATTTCTCTAGCAGAAAGAGGTCTCTGGTGTGGATGCCCTTTCCACCTATTCAAATGAACACCTGCTGTGTAATTTCTAGCCTTAGCAAGTTGCCTGGGATTCTGAGAGGTTAGCTGACTTCCTGGTGACTTTCACACTAGATAGATAATATGTGTCATAGAACTTGAATCTAGTTCCTCCTAACTATAAGGCTGACCCTCTATCTATTACACTAAGCTGCCTTTTACTTATTGAATTTTTGTTTCTAATGGATCATGGAGAGAGAAGTTTGGGGAAGGCAAATGTCTCCATAGGTCCCACAGAACTTAAGTAATCTTTTTTGTGACAGGTGGGATCTGAGGATATAGGTATTCTTTTTGTTTCTTACCAGTGTTATTAACAATTTCTAGATCCTAGTCCTAGAATGTAAAGAAGCCACTATCTCTGTTAAGGGAGAGGAAGTTTCCTCATTCCTAACATCACCCACTGTTTCACAGCTGACTGTGGTCTTCATTTTCCCTTTCCAAGATCTGATAGGCCCCCTCAGGCACTAGTGCTCTTCGTATTGGAGATGTGTGAATAGACTATGCTGCCTGATTCACAGGTATTGTACATTTGGGGGTCCTTGGCTGAAGTGAGATATTACCTTAATGAAAAGTTGCCTTTCTCTGAGAACATCTGCCACTAAACCACCATTTCCTTCCATCTGTGGTGATGGAATCCAGATTTCATTATGGTTAAAGACCAAGCCTGCAGCTGAGAGTAATTAAAACAAGATAAGTTGAAAATAACATGTATGCCAGTTTAAAAGCATAGGTTCTTATTAATTTTCTCCTGCAACTAGCCAGAAGCTTAAGTGTCTGGCCAGGTCAGAGTTCTGAAGGGTGGTCACTATTCAGCCTCTGCTTACCCAAGGGTCCTGTCAAGGAGGCTTAACTGGGATCTTTACCCCTCACTGAGCCACCTGTCTGTCCTCTTTACTCAAATACAGCTTACATTTTACTGATTTCCCCTTCCACCTTCCACTCTGACACCTGGTAATCCAAGGTGTCCACGGATTGGCAACAGTCAAAGACTGGGAGCTGACAAATTTGGCCCAGTGCCTCACTTTGCACTGTGCTGATTAAGTTTTAATTGGCAATTCTTCTCTATAATGGAAAGTAATTGCAGAAATTCCCAGAAATTGTTTGCCGAATAGAAAGAAATAGATTCATCTGAGTTTTACTGGAGGAGCTTAATTAAAGACTTTACAAAGTGCAACAGATGGTACCTTGCTAGTTAGCCGGGCAGAGCTCTTCCATGGCATTTCCCAGCATCAGACGAGTGTACTCATTTCTGCCAGCTCCATTTTCACTCACGATACCATTTGGAACCAACTCCTGTGCTAAAGCTGATGCCAGTGTCTGCCTGCATTTTACTATCAAAGGAGCCTAGAATTTGTGGCAGGTGTGAGGACAGCAGTCCCAAAGCCTGGTATCTATGCCAACCTCTTGATGACCAATATGGGTAGCATCAGCCTGGTTTTATTTTTTAAAATAATTATATCATTCTGGTGTAGGGAAAAGGGTACTGGACTAGGCATTGGGAGACCTGAACGTTAGGCCTCAGCCTGCACCTTATTATCTGTTTGGACTCAAGCAAGCTTTTATTTCTCTGGGCCTCATTTCTTCCTCTATAAGATGAGCTGACTGGATAATGCAGTGGGGCTTATAAACCTTTATCTGGCAGGTAGGCAATACTCAGAGTACAATATCCCCAACTGGCTCCTCTTTTAAATGTGTCAGAAAGAAGGGGGGATAATTTGAATGACCCCAGGAGAAGGGGAAGATAGAAGGACACTTGGGGCAAGTGAACGGCTTCTCCTTGAACTCCTATAGACCCAGCAGAAATGGCTGACATGAGTAAGAGATACATAGATCAAATTCCATGGGAGAAAATATACAAATAATAATAATCCATGAACCCATGTAAAACTGGAAAAAGAAAAAAATCCCAGATTAGAAGTGGACCTAGAGGAGAGGTGGAGCCAAGATGGCGGAAAGGAAGCAGTAACCTCGCTGAGCTCCTCAGTCACTAAGGCTCAAAGGGTGAATCTCAGCGGATTCCGGAGTGACAGAGCCCACTGGAAGACAGAGCATGGCAGAATCCAGCCCAGGAGGTTGCCCAGTGTGTCCGGACTGGTCGAGCACAGAGCGCATGGTGTCTGCACAGCTCAGACCTAAGAGCAGACAAGCAGACTACACCAGAGAGAGCAAAAGCCCCAGCCTGCAGACTTACCAAGGACGAATCACAGTCATCTATCAGACGGGTAGGATCATTGGAGTCAGGTATGAGAGTTGGGCCCTCAGCGGAAAGAGCGGCTTCTCAGGCTGCATTCAGCCCCCAGCCTGGAAGTTTAGAAACTGCCTGCCTGTATAATACAGGGGCTGGAATGGCAAAGTAAATTCTAGCTGCTCTGATCCTCCCATCCCTCCTTCATGAAGCAGAAAACCCAAAGATGAGTCTCCCACCCAGATTGAAATCCCAAGTTAATGGAAATAGCCCCAGGCTTGAGAATCTCCAAGAAGGGGTGTAACTGAGACAGTCAGGAGTCTGAAGAGAACAGAGGGTGGGGTCCCAACAAGCCCCACCTCTCCTTACCAACAAAAGCCTACTTATAGCCCAGGGGTATAGAGGCAGAAATCTGAAGTGGTCAGACACACCCATACCTACTCATCTACATCCCTCATTGACTTCCCTGACTTAGCCATAAACTAGCCACCCAGAGGTATTCAAAGTCAAGGATCAGGCCCTAAACTCATAGCCTGAGAAACTAAGAAACAGGAAGTCACAATGGGAAAAAAGAAGCTAAGAAGGAGAAGGGGAAGGCAAAAAAGTCTATTCGAGCATACGATGCAGGGCAAGAACAACAAAATACACAGTACAATATAGACTCTCTACCCACACCAGAGACCACAGAAGGAAACATGATCTGGTCTCAAGCCCAAATAGCATTCCTGGAGGAGCTTAAGAAAATTTTTAAAGACCAAATCAGGGAGGCAGTGACCAACTTGGAAAAAGAAAATACCTCCTAAAAAAGGAACTTCAAAAACTAACTGAAGACCATAATTCACTAAAAATTAGATACAATCAAACTAAAACTATGACGCAGCAGGAGTCAATCAAAAAAAACAAAACGATCGAAAAATTGCAAGAAAATGTAAAATATCTCACTGGAAAAATAACTGACCTAGAGAACAGATCCAGGAGAGACAACTTAAGAATTATTGGTCTACCAGAAAGTCATGATGAAAAAAGCAGTCTAGACAACATCCTCCAAGAGATTGTCAAAGAAAACTGTCCTGAGGTCCTTGAATCAGAAGATAAAATAGCTATCGACAGAATTCACCGGACTCCTCCTGAGAGAGATCCCAAACTGAAAACTCCAAGAAATATAGTAGCCAAATTCCAAAATTACAAGATTAAAGAAAAAATTCTACAAGCAGCCAAAAAGAAACAATTCAAATATCGAGGAACTACAGTTAGGATCACACAGGACCTAGCAGCTTCTACATTAAAAGAGAGGAGGGACTGGAATTTGATATTTCGTAGGGCAAGAGAATTAGGACTACAACCAAGGATTAACTACCCGGCAAAACTGAGCATAATCTTTCAGGCAAGGAGATGGACGTTTAATGAAGTAAGGGACTTCCAGACTTTCCTAATGAAAAAGCCAGAGCTCAATGGAAAATTTGATCTCCAATTACAAGACTCCAAAAGGACATAAAAAGGTAAACAAGGGTAACATAGACTCACACATGCAGAAGTGCACACACCCACACCCACAAACACATGCTCATTACTTGGGATGCAACAAGAGCAAAATGTTCACATCCCTATATGTGGAGCTGATAACTGTCAATATTCGAAGTCTTTATGAATATCAGGACCTGAAAAAGGGTTATACTTAGAGGGTGTGGGTGTGAATGCACTAACATGGAGTCTAAAAAAAAAAAAGACTATTAAGGGGATCAAAGGTACTGTAATGGGAAAAAGGAAAGGATGAACTAGGAAAAGGTAAAATATGCCATCTGAAGAGGCATCAAAACACACGATAGAAGAGGGGAAAGAAAGAGGGAGAGGAACATCATTTAAACACTATTCTCACTGGTTCTGGTTCAAAGAAGGATCAAATTAATCAGTGAAGTTTAAGATTCTAATGTGAATGGACACATAAATTTGTTAAATAGAGGAAAAGGAGGGAGGGAGAGGAGCACTGTTTGAAATTTACTCTCATTGGTTTGGAATCAAACAGGGAGTAATTTACTCTGATAAGTATAAAAATTTATTGTGTCCTACAGATAGTGGGAGGGTAAGGGGGAGTGAAAAGGAGGAGACTAAAGGGATGGATTAGAAGGGAGGGAAATAGTAGTAAGGGGAGAGGGTAGGTTAAGAAGGGGGGTCACTGGGTGGGAACACTGAGGGAGGGGGCAGTCAAAAGGGAAAACTTCAAGGAGGGGAAGGGAGAAGGAAGAAACAAAAACATAAACAGGTGAGGGAATAGGATGGAGGGGAAGAGACAGATAGTCATCATTACTGTGAATGTGAATGGGATGAACTCTCCCATAAAAAAAAGGCGGATAGCAGAATGGATTAAAAACCATAATCCTACAATATGCTGTCTTCAAAAAACACATTTGAAACAAAGGGATACCCACAGGGTAAAGGTAAAAGGTTGGAGTAAAATTTATTATGCCTCAGCTAAAGTAAAAAAAAGCAGGGGTAGCAATACTTATCTCAGATAAAGCAAAAGCAAAAATAGATCTAATTAAAAGAGATAAGGAAGGAAACAAAAGGCACCATCGAGAATGAAGCAATATCACTACTTAATATATATGCACCAAGTGGTATAGCACCCAGATTCCTAGAGGAGAAATTAAAGGAATTAGAGGAAGAAATAGATAGCAAAACTATACTAGTGGGGACCTTAATCTTCCCCTCTCTGAACTCGATAAACCTAACCTCAAAATAAACAAGAAAGAAGTTAAGGAGTTGAATAGAATCTTAGAGAGACTAGATATGATGGATCTCTGGAGAAAACTGAATGGGGATAAAAAGGAATTTACTTTCTTTTTAGCAGTGCATGGTACATACTCAAAAATAGACCATGTACTAGGGCATAAAAACCTCACAATCCAGTGCAGAAAGGCAGAAATATTAAATGCATCATTCTCAGATCATGATGCAATAAAAATTATATGCAATAAAGGGCCAGGGAAAGATAGACTAAAAACTAATTGGAAATTAAACAATTTAATCCTAAAAAATTGGTAGGTCAAACAAGAAATTATAGAAACAAGCAATAATTTCATTCAAGAGAATGATAAAAATGAGACAACATTACCAAAATATGTGGGATGCACTAAAGGCAGTTCTCAGGGGAAGGTTTATATCCCTGAGTGCATACTTAATTAAAGCAGAGAGAAGGGAGGTCAATGAATTCGTCATGCAATTGAAAAAACTAGAAAAAGAACAAGTTGAAAATCCCCAATATAGTATTAAATTAGAAATATTGAAAACCAAAGGTGAGATTAATAAAATTGAAATTAAGAAAACTATTGAATTAATAAATAAAACTAAGAGCTGGTTTTATGAAAAAATCAACAAAATTGATAGACCCTTAGTCAATATGATAAAAAAAGAAAGAAGAAAACCAAATTATGAGTATCAAAAATAAAAAGGGTGAATCTACCTCCAATGAAGAGGAAATCAAAAAAATAATGAGGAATTATTTTTCCCAATTGTATGCACATAAATATGACAATCTTAGTGAAATGGATGAATATTTACAAAATCACAAATTGCCCAGATTAACTGAAGAGGAAGTGAATTACCTAAATAACCCCATCTCAGAAAAAGAAATCAAACAAGCCATCAATGAACTCCCTAGGAAAAAATCTCCAGGACCAGATGGGTTTACTAGTGAATTCTATCAAACATTTAAAGAACAATTGATTCCAATACTCTACAAACTATTTGGGAAAACTAGTGAAGAAGGAGTCCTACCAAACTCTTTCTATGACACAAATATGGTACTGATTCCTAAATCAGGAAGAGATAAAACAGAGAAAGAAAATTATAGACCAATTTCCCTCATGAATTTAGATGCAAAAATTCTAAATAAAATATTAGCCAAAAGACTCCAACAACTTATCACAAAAATAATACACTCTGATCAGATAGGATTCATTCCAGGAATGCAAGGATGGTTTAATATTAGGAAAACCATCAGTATAATTGAGCACATCAACAATAAAACTAGCAGAAACCACATGCTCATCTCATTAGATGCAGAAAAGGCTTTTGACAAAGTACAACATCCATTCCTATTAAAAACACTAGAAAGTATAGGAATAAATGGAGTCTTCCTTAAAATAGTTGATAGCATCTATTTAAAACCATCAGCAAGTATTATATGCAATGGGGATAAACTAGAAGCCTTTCCAATAAGATCAGGAGTGATCCACTATGACCCCTCTTATTCAATCTGGTACTAGAAACACTAGCAGTAGCAATTAGAGAAGAAAAAGAAATCAAAGGAATCAAACTAGGCAAAGAAGTGACCAAGCTATCACTCTTTGCAGATGATATGATGATATACTTAGAGAATCCTAGAGAATCAAGTAAAAAACTACTAGAAACAATAAATAAATTTGGCAAAGTTGCAGGATATAAAATAAACCCACATAAATCCTCAGCATTCCTGTACATCTCTAATGAACTCAACAGCAAGAGATAGAAAGAGAAATCCCATTTAAAGTCACTGTAGACATTATAAAATATTTGGGAATCTACTTGCCAAAACAAACCCAGAATCTATATGATCACAACTACAAAACACTTCTCACACAAATAAAATCAGATCTAAATAGTTGGAAAAATATCAGTTGCTCATGGCTGGGTCGAGCTAATATAATAAAAATGACAATTTTACCCAAACTAAACTATATATTTAGTGCCATACCAATCAGTTTACCAAAAAACTACTTTCTAGAGTTAGACAAAATAATAACAAAATTTATTTGGAAAAACAAACGGTCTAGAATATCAAGGGAATTAATGAAAAGAAACGCTAGGGAAGCTGGACTAGCTATGCCAGATCTTAATCTGTATTATACAGCAGCAGTCATCAAAACTGCTTGGTACTGGCAGAGGTGTAGAGTAGTGGATCAATGGAATAGATTAGGTGCAGGAGACCCAGCAGTTAATGAATATAGTAATCTATTGTTCGATAAACCCAAAGATCCCAGTTTTGGGGACAAGAATGCACTATTTGACAAAAACTGCTGGGAAAACTGGAATACAGTATGGCAGAAACTGGGCATAGATCATTATCTAACACCATACACCAAAATCAAGTCTAAATGGGTGCATGATCTAGGTGTAAAGAATGATACTGTAAGCAATTTGGGAAAGCAAGGAATAGTTTACCTGACAGATTTGTGGATAGGGGAAAACTTTAGGACCAAACAAGAATTAGAGAGCATTATAAAATGCAAATTGGATAATTTTGATTACATTAAATTGAAAAGCTTCTGTACAAACAAAGCCAATGTAACCAAGATCAAGAAGGAGGTGGGAAATTGGGAAAGAATTTTTACAACTTGTGTCTCTGATAAAGGACTCATTTCTAAAATTTATAGAGAATTGAGCCAAATCTATATGAATACAAGTCATTCCCCACTTGATAAATGGTCAAAGGCTATGAACAGGCAGTTTTCAGAGAAAGAAATTAAAGTTATCTGTAAACATATGAAGAAATGCTCTAAATCACTATTGATTAGAGAAATGCAAATTAAAACAACTCTGAGATACCACATCTCTCCAGTCAGATTGGCTAAGATGACAAAACAAGAAAGTGACAAATGCTGGAGAGGATGTGGACAAATTGGAACACTAACACATTGCTGGTGGAGTTGTGAACTTATCCAACCATTCTGGAGAGCAATCTGGAATTATGCCCAAAGGATTATAAATAATCTCATACCCTTTGACCCAATAATACCACTTTTAGGGCTATATCCCAAAGAGATCACAGAAGTGGGAAAAAGACCCATATATACAAAAATATTTATAGCAGCCCTCTTTGTGGTTGCAAAGAATTAGAAACTAAAGGGGTGCCCATCAATTGGGGAATGGCTAAACAAGTTGTGGTATATGAATGTGATGGAATATTATTGTGCTATAAGAAACGAGGAGGTGACGGATTTCATAATTACCTGGAGAGACTTATACAAACTGATACTGAGCAAGAAGAGTAGAATCAGAAGAAATCTGTATACAATCACAGACATACCATATCTGTAATGACCAACTATGACAGACTGGACCGTTTTCAGCAATGCAGTGATATAAGTCAATCCCGAAAGACTCAAGAAAGAGAGAAATGCACCATCCAGAGATATAACTAGAAAGAACTGAACCTGAATCCTGATAGAAACAAACTAAATGATCTTTTTCTTTCCATTGTTTGGTTTTATTACTTCTTTACCATCTTTCATCCCACCTAGTACAATATGCCTTTGTAATTGGAATAATGTCTAATATGAATGTATTTGCAGACTCTATACTGGACTATATGCTGTTGTGGGGGGAGGGGGGAGGGAAGTAAAGGAAATTTGAAAATCAAGGAACTATGGAATTGAATCTTGTTAACTGAAACTAAACTAATAAATTATAAAAAAATAATAATAATAAAAAAAGCCAATGGAGATCTTTAAGCAAAATGGCTCCAAAGGACAGTAGCCATTTACTGACAGCGATCCTCGTTGCCCATGGGTAGGGAGTGGGGGTGGGGAAGTGACACATAGACCAGTTGTTACTTCCTAGGCATGGCCAAGCAGTGCTCCTCAAGCTAAATGATGAGGATAATGATGAGTACATGTGGAGTCTTGTGGTTACTAAGCATATTATTGATACTTATTGTACAGTTAATAACCTCACAATACTGATATGATATAGTTAAGTCAACAAGCTCTTAGTGTATTCCAGCTCTGGGAATGCAAATAAAGGTGAAAAGAAAGATAGTCTCTGTCCTCAAGGAGCTTATCCATGAAAGGGTGCTGAAAATTGGAGGTGAGAGTGGGAGTGGGAGGCAGACAGTGCCAAGAGAGTCAGGAATGGGATTAGAGTGAAAGATGTGAAGGATGGCTGACCTAGTCCCTCCCTCAAAATGGAAGGAAGGGCCTGTGGGGGCAGAAGGATCTTCCAGGGTGAGAAGATAGCAGAAGCATGGGGGCAAGTTCAGAGAGTCTGAAGGGGGGATGGAAGTATTACAGAGTGTGAAAAGAAATACTATTGTTCCTCTTTTACTGATGAAGAAAACGGTCCTATGTAGTAATAGCTAGCATTTATAGAATGCTTTAAGGCTTCCAAAGTGCTTTACATGTTATTGAATTTGATCCTTAAAACTCTGTGAGGGGATTGGCCTCATTTAACAGTTGAGGCCAAGAGAGATATGTGCCACACAACTAGTATGAGTCTGAGTTAAGATTTGAACTCAGATCTTTCTGACTCCAGGTACAACATTCTATCCACCTAGTGGTGTTAGTGGGTCAAGACCCCAGTTTAAGAAGTGCTGAAGGAATCAAGAATGGATGAAGTTTAATAAGTCCTGTTATATATAACTTGAAAATGAAGGGAGCAATCCTGTAATGAGTAAGGGATAATAGATGAACCTGAGTGTAGCTAGAAGATGCAGGGGAGAGAGTGCTGGGATTGGAGTCAGGAAGATGAGTTCAAATCCATCCTTAAAAACTTACTAGCTGTGTGACCCTGGGCAAGTCACTTAACCACAGTCTGCCTTGGTTTCCTCAACTATAAAATGGGGATAATAATAGCCCCTACCTCCCAGGGCCATTGTGAGGATCAAATGAGATAATATTTGCAAAGAATGCTTACAACAGACATGGCAGTAGATGCATAGTAAATGCTTATTTGCTTCCTTCCTTCAAGTACAGGTGAGGAAATTTAGACTCGGATGACTCACGAAGAAATCAGCTCATCTACTAGGTGAGGAGAGGAGGGGTATACAGGAACCTAAGTTCCCTGTTTTTAAGTCCTGTAATCATTCCGCTGAATGATGCCACTTTCCCAGCAAGGCCGCCAAGTGGCATCCCCCTCCTGGACAGTTGTGGAACTCTCTTAAAACATTCAATGATTAGCCATTCAAGGGCCACATGGTTGAGTCCTTTGTCTTCTGTCTCAGTGACTGAGTGCATTTAGTTTCAATAATAGGCAGAGGGACATAGCAAGCAAACTGTTAGACAAGATGTCAGGAAGGCCTGGCTTCAGATTCCTCCTCTGACACCTACTAGCCACGTGACCATGGCCAGCCTCTAGGTACTTTGGGCAACTCTCAACAGGTTAAAATGAGTTGCAGATTGTGTCAGCAGAAGTTCCCAGCAGGAGAAGTAGATTCTTGTCATAGTGGATCATAGAATAATAAATGAGATAAGCTTTGCAATTCACTATACTAACCTTGAAGTGCTACAGAAATGTCATTGTTGTTGTTGTTATTAGATTTGTCTCTTCATTTGGACTGGAAGCACCTTGAGGACAGCAAACATGTTTTATATTTTTCAATATTATCTGGCCAAAGCACAGATGTGGGGCTTGAAAACAGGTCTCAATAAATGCTTACTGAGGTTGGTTGAGGGGGAAAAGAGGGAATAAATATTTATATAGCTCCTACTATGTGCCAGGCACTATGCTAAGTGGTTTTTATACATATTATCTTATTTGATCCTTACAACAAACATGGAAAGTAGGTACTGTTATTACCCTCATTCTACAAGTGATTTGCAGCTAAATAGCTGACATCAAATTTGAACTTGGGTCTTCCTGACTCCTGGACCAATGCTTCACCCACTACATCACCTAACAGCTACCTTAAGAGAAAAGGCACAATAAATTGACAGGGGCTCAGGTTTTGTTACCAAGTCCCAGACAACTTTGAAGTTGGACTAAGTCACTGCCCAGGACCTTGTTACCCTAATACATCTTTCCTTTTTGGACCAGACCTGTGATTTCCCTAGTATAGAGTAGGAGTATCAAATTCAAATAGAAACAGGGTCACTAAACTGTACATAAAAGTCACTGATGTCCACATAGTGACTTAGCAAAATACATATTGACATTATCTGTGTCCTATTGTATTTTCATTCATTTTTATAAAATATTTCCCAATTACATTTTAATCTGGTTCCACACCAGGAATATACCTATGTGTTTGACATCTTTAGTGCAGAAAGCTCCCAGAGAGGAATATGAGTAACTCTCTCTACCAATGGAGGGAGATCAGCATCTTCTCTGTACCTTAGAATTTGAGCAAGTTGCCTAAAGTACTGAAAGGTAAAGTGACTTACCCAGGGTCACACAGCTACTTATGTGTCAGAGGTGGCACTAGAAGCCAAGCCTTCCTGACAACAAAGCTAGCTCTCTATCTGCCACATCCTATCTCCTCTCTGCCCTAGTTCCCAGGGGAGCCAGATTTTCCCTGCAAGTACCTCACAATGGGGAGGATTTTCTATATGGCTTCTTCCTCTCTTTGCCTGGTGTCCATTTCAGGTTAGCCTCCAGGGGATTTGGTTACAGTCACAGAAACCTTAGACCTTCTCTTGCCAGCACTGGAGTAACCCTTCCAGCAAACTCTTTCTTTCAAATTGGGCTCTCGGCAGTCACAACTCCAGGATGCCTCAGTTTCCACTCTGGCTCAGGCTGGTATTTCTCCTTGCTGCCTTCAATGCTGGTGAGTTCACCTACTACATCTTTATAAAAGAACAATTCAATTTCCATCCTCTCAGGTAGATGGCTTTGTCATTGCCTGACTCTGTATTCTTGTCAAATGGTCTTGGAATTTGTGGTAGGTATTAGGGTAGACACTCTGGGTGGCTGGGTGGGAGGGGGAGAGCAGCCACTAGCCCTTTGATCCCCAGTATGGGCAACATCAGCTTTGTTTTGGTGAATGACAATTACATTATCAGGGAACCTTCGACTTTGAAAGCTGACTCTATAATGCTCTATTATCCATTGCCCATTATATTTCTTTCTTATCTCAAAGCTCTCTTTCTCATTGTCCCTCTAAAATGGAATGACCTTGTTCCCTCTGCTGATCCAAATCCTGCCCAGTTTAAGGCCCATCCTTCTCTGGGAAACTTTGTTTTTATTACTCTAGCCCTGACTGATGTGTGGAATTAATTAGCTAACTAATTAATTAATTGCATTTACCAAGTTCTTACTATTTGCAGGCAATACAAACACAAAATCAAAATAGCTCCTGTTCTCAGGGAGCTTAAATTTTAACAGGAAAGACTACTCATATAGGGGAATGATATGTCCTGGAAAAGGCCTTATTATCTAGGAAGTCATGGAGATGTTAGTGGAAGGATAAGGCAGTCCATTAGTACACCTTTTCCAGAGGCAATGGAAGTGGTGACTTGATTATAGTTCTTGAAGAAAAAGGGAGATAAAATCAAAGAATATTAAAAGCCACAAGAGGCACTTTTCAACTACACCTTCCTTTATGCCCATTGTACAGATGAGAAAACTGAGGGATCATAGATTTAAGGCTAGATGAGACCTTAGAGCTTCCGAGATGTTTTGACTTGCCCATGGCCACATACAAGCTAGTTAATGGAAGAGCTGAGTCTAGATTCCTGGTCTCCTGACTCTGAATCCACTTTTTCTGCTTTTTCTGCTATATCACATTACACCTCCTTTCCCCGCAGTGTACTAAGCTCCATATATATATATATATATATATATATATATATATATATATATATATATATATATATATATCATCTGTAGCACAAAAAAACACTGAATTCCACACTCAGTCTTATAGCACTCTCTAGTTGTTTCATTGATATTTTGTCCCATCCTCCTTATCCCACACATACAGTGATTTACTTAAAAGCAGAGACTTCACAAACAGTCCCTACTCTTGGTCTTATCCACTTTTAACTATCTTCCATAGCACATGGTAAGAGTCCTAGCACAGTGGAGGCACTCAGTCAAGATTTCTGGATCAATTAATTGATCAAGGATAGTAAATCATCCATGAGTTCTTCAACAATGAGATCTTCCCCCCCCCCCCAATCAGGCTCCAAAGGCAGCCAGCTGGCATAGGAGATCCAGTGCCAAACCCAGAATCAAGAAGACATTAGTTCAAATCTAGTCTCAGATACTTCCTAACTGTGTGACCCTGGGCAAGCCACTTTAACCCTGTTTGCCTCATTTTCCTCATCTGTAAAATGAGCTGGAGAAGGAAATGGCAAACCACTCCAGTGTCTTTGCCAAGAAAGCCCCAAGTGGGGTCACAAAGAATCAGACACAACTGAAACAAGTGGAGGAGAGCATGAAGCTCCAAGTTCTACATCTGGTTCCCTCATAACTACCTCTGTGCCCTGGAAACCTGCCCAGGGAAACACACTCTGAGGGGCTGCCTATCTGGCATTCTACAGCACACCAGGAAAGTGGAAGAAGAAATCATTGTAATGACAATAGCTAGCACTTCTATATTACTTTAAGGTTTGCAGAGTACTTGGAACAATTATCTCA
Organism: Gymnobelideus leadbeateri; assembly: GCA_011680675.1. Lineage (NCBI taxonomy): Eukaryota > Metazoa > Chordata > Mammalia > Diprotodontia > Petauridae > Gymnobelideus > Gymnobelideus leadbeateri. The sequence goes on along the minus strand of WOXC01009238.1, from coordinate 30,648 downwards.
TTTGATCCTCACAACAATCCTGGGAAGTAAATTACTATTATTATTATTATCATTATTATTATTGCCATCTTACAGCTGAGGAAACTGAGGCAAAGAGTGGTTGGTTTGGTGATTGTCCAGGGCCACACAGGGAGGAATTCTGAGGCAGGATTTTAATTTAGGTCTTTCTGACTCCAAGTCTGACTCTCACCTAGCTGCCACTGTGCTCCTCTTGTTGTTGGTCTACACACACACACACACCAGAAAATCACTGTGTGACTTTGGGACTCGGGAGATCTGGGTTCTCTGTCAAATGCTCACTTCACCTCTCTAATTTCTCAGCTTTCTCACCTATAAAATGGAGATGATCACACTTGGGTCGCCTACCTCATAGGATTTTCATGAGAAAAGCCCACTCCACAAACTCTAAATCTCTATAGAAATAGGAGGTAACAGGGAAAAGCTGCTCCAATGACACTCAGGAGGCTCAGGCTGACGTTCACACTCTGCCACTTACCAGATGAGCAAGTCATAAAATCTCTGTGGGAATCCACTTCCTCATCAGTAAAACGAGCAGCCTGGACCAGGAGATCTCTAAAGTCATTTCCATCTCTTACATTATAATTCAGTGACTCTCCAGCTCCTACTAATTTGGATAAGACATAAATTCCCTTTGAGCCTCAGCTTTCCTGTCAATTAGATGGGGGAAATTAATCCCTGCTTGAACTGACTGGAAGACATTTTGAGATCTCATCCAAAAGATGGTGATGATATTTATTATAGTCCCTACAGAGGAAGGCATCTTAGCTACCCTACTGTCCCATGCTAGATGATGCTCATGATATTTAAATCACTCTCTCCCCACCCAGAGCATTTTCAACTTTCTCCTTGAATGCAACCAGGAAACAGAGACTGAATTGTCTTATTAGTGCCATTAATAAACACACAGTTCCAGCTCAGGAGACAGTCAAGTCTCTTTTTCTTCACCCCGAAGTCTGCAATTGAGAAACTATCATAGAATGCTTGTATAGGCTCCAAAGTCTTTTGGGCGGGGGGGCAGGGGAGGGTTCCCATTGCCCAGCTCCTCATTGCATGTAGGATTCATCAGAATCCAATGTATCCTATTGTGACAAATTGTCCTTTATTACCACTGCTCATCAATAATTAAAATGTCAGAAACATCACACAATTATGATAGAACGTAGCTGGGAAATCATTGTTTTACAGAGAGTGCTTGGAGCTGTCCTGTGTCTTCTTTAATAGTTTTTGGTCTTTCCTTTGGTCTCTCACAGGAAGAGCTGCCCTCTCCCAGACCACTGACTGCCATACCCAGTGCCTTATCGACTGCCCTCCTGGACTCCACTACACATCAGGGAACTGCCTTGAGTGCCCTGTTGGCTTTTAGTAAGGAAGGGTATTCTGGACCCCTAGGGAGGGGGAAGGGAGTGAAGGAGAGCAGACTGAGGGTTTGACTTTCTAAGTAGAGTAAGGGGTTACTGCCACCAAGACCAGACTCCTAGGGATTTGGATCTAGAGTGTGACAATATCTTAGAACAATGGAATACTCCCCAGTGACTGGTCACCCCTTTAGGAGTCAGGGAAACTCAAAAGCTTCCCTCATTGAGCAGTTCCTGAGCAAAGCAACAACACTGGTATTACAGAGGGGCCTAGCAGCTAAGGGTAGAGAGGACCAGACCATTGTGACTTATGGCAAAGAGGATGGAGCACTGGACCTGGAGTCAGGAAAACTTATCTTCCTGAGTTCAAATCCAACCTCAGACATTTAGTAGCTGTGTGACCCTGGAAAAGTCACTTACCCCCCTTTGCCTCAGTTTCATTATCTATCAAAATGGGAATGATAACAGCATGTACCTCCCAGGGCTGTTATGAGTATAAAACATAATAATCTCCTATTAGCACCATGCCTAGCATGTAGTAAGGGCTATATAAATGTTAGTTATTATTATTATTACATTGGCCAGCCTGTCCCCTGTCCCCACCTTCAGGAATGAAGCTGTGATTCCTCCCTCCTGGGAAGATTGAATAATGGTCCTGATATCAGGAAAGTTTAATAGTTAGTGATCGAAATAATATTATAATTAATTTTATGATTATAAATAAATATTATAATTAATAGCAATAAATTAATAAATTATAAGCTAATAATTATAATTATTAATAATAATAATAATAAAATCTAACATTTACCTAGGCTTTAAGATTTGTAAAACACTTTAAAAATATCTCATTTGATCCTCATTTATCTCATTGGATCTTCATAACAACCCTGGAAAGTAGGTGTTATTGTTATCCCCATTTTATAGTTGAAATAATGAAGGCTGACAGAGGTGAAGTGACTTGCCCAAGGCCACACAGCTAGTAAGAGTCTGAGGCTATATTTTAACTCTCTACCCGATCCCCCAACTTCTTCACTTACTCAGATACTAATCTAATAGGTATGTGCCCTTTGTGCTTAGCCCCAAAGACTGATGCATGGCTGGTTGATCTGGGAAACTCTTCAAATCCCACCCTTAGTTTCTAACAATGTGCTCTGTCTACATGGGACATTGGCCCTGGCTTCCCAATGTGTCGCCAAAACTTACAAAGGAGGGAAAAAGTACTCTTGGACAGTCAGAAGCTTTATATACAGTAAACTCAATTACACATTATTCATTGCCTCCTTCCACCATTAATATTTGGGCCAAGCCAGAGAAGGTGAGTGTCTAAGGATCTGTCTATGTAAGTCACTGCCTAAATTCCCAAGCCAAACACAAAATGGCTTTTAGATAATGATTATTATATAGGCTCTGTCTCCCCTCCCTTCAGCATAGACTGTTGACCATGTCTACTTGCTATGGTTTGTGTCACTTGTAGGAGAACTTTCTGGTGTGTGTAGCTATTGGCCTGGGAAGCAACTGTTACTCTCTAGCTTGACCTTTGGCAGCACTGGGGGCCACATGTGACTGTTTCCTGACACTTTTGTCTCCTTTGTGTGTTTTCAGCTGTCTAGGAGGCAGGACAGCTCCAAGATTATGCCCAGTGGGAACATTCAACAGGATCACTGGCCTTGGGGCCATCACAGGCTGCCAGGTGACCTTCCTTCTCTAAAGCCCCTTCCAGATGATCCTGGAAGAGACTAACTTCTTGGAAATCACTTCTGTTGGCTAAGGGGGATATGGAAAAGGAATTCCTCATCATGAGACTGCTGATACTGCCCCATCCTGACCATTGACTGAACCCCTAACAATCTATTTGTGGCATCAGTCACCAAACCTGGCTTACATGGTGACGTTTCAACTTACACCATCACCCAAACCTTGTCCTTTGGCTTCCCTCAGCCAAGATGGCTTCTGCAAATAAGCCTAGATGGCCTCTTAAGATTCCTTCCAAATCTACATTCTATCATCTTCCTATCCCCTTGATTTACTTCCATATGACTCTGGCTTTGCCCTCCAGCTCACAAACCACTACAGGGCCCAGTGCCCTAGTGGGTAGTGAAGCAGTGGGGCCCAGTGGGAAGGAGACTAGAAACAGTTCTCAATCAATCATCTTTCCATTGTCTCTGCCACAAAAAAGCTCCCTCGATTGTGACCCCACATTAGTTAACTGTTTAACTTCAGGTTGGTCATTTTTCCTCTCTGGGTCTAATTTCCCAAATCTGAAAAATGGGATAGAGGTGGGGGAAAGAGGGAGATAAGGATAGAGAATCTCTCAAGTCCCTTCCGGCACATGCAAATGCACCATTCTCATTCTATGTGACCAAACACCTTGCTCCTTCCTAATTTCCACAGGTTTGCCCTACAGGATACTTCAGCTCAGAGACTAGAAGACATTGCTGGGCCTGTCCAGATGGCTATGCCTGTGACTCCCTTACTGGGGTCCTGAGAAGCTGTAGGCCTGGGCAGTACTCACCTGAAGGGGAGCTATGGTGTAAGCCATGTCCAGCTGGCCATGTCTGCCCTGATGGAAGGATCAGAGAGGTATATACACCTAGGAGCAGAAGCCTCCATGAACAACCCCAAGAGCATGATGGGAACCCCAGACTTGGGAGGTCATTTAGTTCAAGCTTCTAAGTCTAGATATGCCTACCCCTTAACTATTCTGAATGGGTAAAAACCAAAGATTTCAATTTGGCTGAAACTGAAATTGAAATTCAAAAAAACTTCAATTGCCAAGAACCTCACAGTCTAAAATTTCTTTTCTATAGCCAGCTGAAATTCCTCATGCTTTAGCTTAAGCCCATTTCTTCTTAATCCAATCTTACAGAAGATGTGGTTCCTTTGGGCTTAAGAATAGCCATATGATGAAAAGAAATATTAGTTGCTAAGAAAATCATTTATAGTAAGAAATTGGAAATCATAGAGTAGATTTTTATATTGATTATATTACTCAACAAGTATTGATGTTTATCTAGGAAGCCTTGTACCTTATATTTGATAGCCCTTTGTTGTCCCATCAATATGACATCCTTCCCCACTTCCCAGGATATCTCACCAACCACCACTAGTAGGCCAGGAAGTGAATGGTTTTCTGCTGTTCTCAGATGGGGTCTCAAAGAAATCTCCCCATTCTGTAGGGAAGCAAAGTTCAGAACCCAATAGTCCTGATTCCTCCAAGACATGGCACCTGATACCTGCCCATTGTTACTTGTATCAATGGCATCCCTGAAAGAGGAGCAGATATAATTAATTCCCTCTTGATAGTGATTAGATGGACTTCCCATTTCTCTAAAAACACAGAGTGGGAAGGTCTGTTTATGTCTGTCATCCTCTCTAGCTCCTCGGTCTCCCTCACCAAGACCTTCTACCTCCCTCTCTGCCCCCTCCTGTCTGCCTAATTCAGTTGGGAAAGTTTGTCAGTCTAGTCAGAGAGAGCAGGGGGTGAAGAAGCCAGGGGAGGGAAGATAGGGCAAGGAGATGTCTTCTTTGTAAACCTCTCTTAATGGGGTTTATGGGCAAGAGAGAAGAATCAGACTAAAGGTGTGCAAAGAAAACAGAGATATCAAAAAGGCAGTAGCAAAAAGAGTATTAGACTAGGTATGTGAAGGTCCAGTATCAGATCCTGGCCCTGCCCCTAGCCAGCCACGTGACCTTGGGCAAGTCTCTGAGATTGAGTGATGCACTTTTCAAGGTCCCCCAGTGAGTGAGCAACCAGGCTGGAATCAGCACTTCCAAAGCTTTAAATTCTAGTCGACAATTTAGTTCTTCCATTACCGTGTCCTTGATAATTAATTTTCCCTTTTCACATTACTCTGTTGCTTTGTAGCGTTGCCCACCAGGACAGGAGCCAAGTCCTCAGCTCACAGGCTGTGTCTTCTGCCCTCTTGGTTATTTCTCTCTGAGAGGAGACCCAGGCTGCCAGCCTTGTCCTGAAGGTAGGTGGAGTTGGATGGAGAAGCCAGAGAGCTATAAGATGTAATACAGAAGCTATAGTCCTTGGCCTCAGGAGCTAGAGGAAGTCTTTGTAACCATGTAAGGGGATTCTTTGTACCCTTGAGGATTATGTACTACTGTCCTTGTTGTGTGGTTCATGAGAAGTATGCTGGCCCTGAAGCCAGGAGTCCTGGGTCATCATCATCATCATCATCACCACTAACATTGACATAGCACTTAACTATATGCCAGGTGGTGTGCTAAGCACTTTTATTATTATTACCTCATTTGGTCCCCTGGAGAGGTAGGTGCTATTATTATAATTATATTATTATTATCCCCATTTCACAGGTAAGGAAATACAGGTTAAGTGACTTGTAAAGGGTCACAGAGCTATTAAGTATCTAAGGCTGAAATTGAACACAGGTCTTTCTGACTCCAGGCCCAGTGTGACTGCCAGAAAGTATCTTGACACTCTGATACTTTGTTTTATCATCTATAAAACTGGAATAATAACATTTTGCACTCTCCATTTCCATGGGGATTTTGTGAGGAAAATGCTTTGTTAATCTTAAAGAGATACATAAGTGTTAACTGTCATTATTAAAATATTTAAGAGAGAGGTTAAATGGGAAGATGTGATTGGAGAAACAAAAGCCCAGAAAGTTTCTTGAATAGCAAAGTAAGCATAGATTGGCAGGTCCTAAGTAAACTAATTTCAGTTGGAGGTATGGAAGGGGGACATTGGTGATTGGGAAATGGTATCATGGGTATGTATGTGGAAGGAAGATGGTATTTTGAGGGGGGAGAGGTGTGGAGGGAGAGAGGTTAGGCCCTTCTGGAGCCCTAGGGGGAATAATGACTGACTGAGTCCACCCAGGGGAAACCTTAAGCTGATTTAAGCTTAAATCAGCTTCCCAGATTCCCAGATTCTGAGTTCAAAGATTCCCAGATTCTGAGTTCAAAGGTACCTCAGAAATCATAGACCTGATCCTGAATTAGAATTCCCTCTACAATATGCCCCACAAGTGGTCACCTGGCTATTGTTCCACCTTTTGCCCTCTGGGAAAGTGCAAAATAAGTTTAATCTGTCTTCTACCCAAAAGTCTTTCAAATATTTGGACAGCTATCATATCCCTCCCTAAAATGGATAGAGTGCTGGGCTTAGAGTCAGGAAGACCTGAGTTCAAATTTGGCCTCAGACACTCACTAGCTATGTGATTCTGAAAAAAGTAATTTAATGTTTGCCTACCTCAGTTTCTTCAACTATAAAATGGGGATAATGATAGCATCTATCTCCTAGGGATGTTGTAAGAATCATATGAGATATTTGGAAGGAGCTGGCAAATAGTAGGCACTTAATAAATGCTTGTTCCCTTCCAAATCTTTCATTTCCTAGGCTAATAATACCCAGTTCCTTCAAACAGTCCTCATAGGGCATGAGCTCCAGGCTCTTTGCCTTCCTAGTTGCCTTCCCCTCGACGTTTTCTAGTTTATCAGTGCCATCCCTAAAATATGGAGCTTAGAACTGAACACAGCACTCCCATTGTGGTCTGGTGGGGACAGAGTACAATGGGGCTCTGACTTTGTTATTTCTGAACACCTTGCCCAAATGCAGCCCAAGACTGAATTAGTGTTTTTGTTTATGTCAAAAAACATTGAGTCATTATTGAGTCTGCCAAAGCCTTTTGATCTTTTTCAGATAACATATCTAATTTCCATGCCTTCCCTACCTTGTACTTGTGAAGTCAACTTCTTGGGCTTCTATGTAGGACTGTAGTTATTTATTGTTATTAAATTTTACCTTATTAGAGTCAATCCAATGTGCTTGCATGTCAAGGTCTTTGTTTAAGATCCTGTTATTCTGTGGGTTGACCATCCGTCCCAGCTTTGCACCATCTGAAAACTTGATAGGGATGTCATTTATGACTTTATGCATATTACTGAGAAAAATGTTTTGTGGTTCAGGGCCTAGGAAAGATCCCTGAGGCCCTGTCCTGAAGACCTCACCAACTTGACGTCGCACCATATAGTAGTTTCACTCATGTGTGGTCATGAGTGGTTTGCCATTTCCTTCTCATTTTACAGATGAGGAAACTGAGGCAAATAAGGTTAAGTGACTTACCCGGGGTCATGCTATGTGTCTGAGTTCAGATTTGAACCTGACCCCAGGGCTGGTGCTCTATTCACTCTATTCTACATAGCTTCCCTGAACCATTAACAACTACTCTTTGAGTGCAGTCATCTGATTTTTGTGAAGATGGAGAAATGTGGGCTAGATAATGGTGCTGTGAAATGGATTCTGGACAGGTTAAATGACATACTTTATCAAATGCTTCTCTAAAATCTAGGTAAACTATATCTATGAGCTTCCTCTACAGCATAAATTATTTCTATAGCCTTCTATCATTTTAGTAACACTATCATAAAAGACCAAAAGTTTGGAATGACCTGTTCTTGATAAAAGCCATGATGGCTCTTTATGACCATTGCTTACTCACCATTCCTTTAATATATTCTAGAATTATGCCAGTAATTGAAGTCAAAGTCCCTAGCCTATAATATAGAGATTCCATCCTCTTCCCTTTTTTTTGAAATCCCAACACCTGTTGTTCTCTAGGCCCAGCTGAAAGGGATTTTATGGATCATCTAGCCAAACCCCTTCCTGGCATAGATGAGAAAAGGGAGGCCCAGAAAGAGATCAATGCCTTGATCAGTGTCACAAAGGTAGTAAATAGAAGAAGGGAATTTGAACCTGGGTCTTCTGACTCCAAATCCAATAAGGATTCCACCATGCCAAGTTGTACTTTTCCTCCATGTTTTCCTGAGAGTCATTTTAACCATATTTTACTGATATAAAAATGTGTGGGCATTAGAGGAGGCTGGAGAAGAAGGAAACAGCTGGAATTGACCTGGACAGTACCCACATACCTACAGATAATCCTGAGGGGTTTGGGAGGATAAGGGTAGGGAGATGATGGAAGGAAGAAAGGTGAAAACCCACCCTTTCTGAAGAATTGTCGTTTAGACCCCATCTCTTCTAATTTCAGTTTTCCAGGGAATCAGCTATTTTCCTGAGCTGATTCCAGAAAGCCTTTGGAAAACCAGAGCTTCTTTCTAACCTCTGGCTCCATGCTGCTGAGACATTCTGACCTATAATGATCATGGCACCATCTACTTCAACCCCAAAGGCACCTGCTACCACATACCACATATGCCTTCAACCAAGTTCTGGCAACCAACCCTTCTTTCCTTCCTTTGCCCCTTCCCATCCTCTAGGCCATAATTAAGCCATTTGTAGGACATTTATTTATAAGAGAGAAGAGAATTAGAGTACTGTGCTTAGTTCCCAGTTCTGCATTCTAGGAAGGACATTGATAATTTGGAGAAAATCTGGGGAGGGCAACCAAAATCATGGTACATGAAGGTCTGTCAAAAGAACTGGGGATATTTATCCTGGAGAAGAAAAGGTTCAGGGAAACATAATAGCTAGCTTCAAGAACTACAAAAGTCGTTATGTGGAAAAGAGGTTTAATCCATCCAATTTGGTCCCAGAAGACAGATCCAGGCACAAAGTGCAAAAAGACAAATTTAGGCTCATGTCAGGAAAATTTTCAGACAATTCGAGCTGCCCATAAGTGGAATGGGCCAGGCTGCCTTTAGAGGCTGCAGATTTCCTGAAGCTCTTCAGACAATGACTAGCTAGGTCATCACTCATTGAGGATGTTGTTATCTAAATCTCTTTTTTCTGGTCTGGATTGGACTAGATGGCTTCTGAAGCCCTCTTCACCTTTGATACTCCATGATTCTATAATACTAGACCAAGCCACAAAACACATCACTGGGGGTATTGGGAAAAAGAGGTATGGGCAGTTCTTCCTAGTTTGCACCAGTAATTGTGATAGAGTTAGGAATGAATCATATGTGTGCATGTAACATTTGATTGAAGGGGCTTGGGGTTTTTGTATTGTTGAATTTGGAGGACAGGACAAGGCGGTTTCTTTCTTCCTTCCTTTCTTTCTTCCTTCTTCCCTTCCTTCCTTTCCTTCTTTCTTTCTTCCTTCCTTCCTTCATTTCTTTTTTTTTCTTTTAAAGCAACTGGGGTTAAGTAACTTGCTCAAGGTTACACGGCTAGTCATTATTTATGTGTGGGTGCTCATTTTCTGAGGCCGGATTCATCCCGGGCCATCCCAACTCCGAGGCTGGCACTCTTACTCACTGCGCCACCTAGCCGTCCCTTTCCTTCATTTCTTTCTTTCTTTCTTCCTTCCTTTCTTCCTTTCTTTTTATGGACCAATTGTCAGTTGCCTCCTTCCCTGCCTCTGATCATACAATTCTTAATCATTACAGCACTAAGGAACACCCTAAATTGAAAGGCTCAATTATAAACACCCTAGGGATAGGGATGGCTTTAGAGGGATGACAGTTCTATGGGTCAGATCAAGCACTGTGGTTAATCCTGGGTATTCTTCTCCCAGTAAGGTTTGGGCCAGGGCTAGAGTTGGAAAGAGGAGAGAGAAAATTGGATGTTTTCCCTCCCTTCCAACCTTCTGGAAACTTTTGCCTCTGGAACAGCACAAGGTGCCTCCTTCTGAGTCCTCTGAACCCAGTAATTCAATTCCATGGCCTAGAATTAGAATCCGTCATCTTTAATAATGAAATGATCAGTTTCTTAGGAGAGCAAGTAACAGAGAGGGGAGGTTGCAGCTGGCTGGCATTGTGAGATGGGGATATTCCCAGGTCCTGCCTAGGACCAGCCTTGCTAAGTAGTTGTGATTTTTAGTGCATCTGCCTCCCCAACCCCACCCCAAATGCTTCTCTCACCTGCTCTGCTCTCTGAAATCTCTCACAAAGGTGAAAAAGCCACAAGGAAAGAAAGAGGGGTCACAGGAGCATAGAGTGAGAAGGGAGCAAAGTAGGGGAGATACTGAGTTCCTCCTGAATGGGGTGCCCAAGGAATAGGAAAAAGGGCTTGGGAACAGGAATCTGGAAGTAAGACAGTGAAACAGCCCAGTCTGGTGGAATGCTGGAGCTCTGGCTGGGCAAGGAATCAGGAGACCTGGGTTCCAACTGTCACTTATAGCAACAACTGACATTGATACTGGTGTCACACATACATTATCTCGTGAAAGCTTTTCCTCCTCATTTGTGCCCTTGGGTTTCTTCAAAACAGCCCAGTTGTGTCTTTTCCCATAATATCTCTCCTGATTCCCCCAACCGCTCATGCCCTTGCTATATGTTCATTAAATCTCCCCCTTAAGATATAAGTTCCATGAGAGCTGGGGCTGATTCTTGACCCAGTGACTGGCACATAGTAGACACTTAATAAATGATGTTGATTGACTGATCTCAGTAGCTTTATAACCTTTGGTAAATCATTTGCCTTTTCTAGATGTTTCCTCATCCTTAATATGGGGAGGATCTCTAAATTTTCTTCTGACACCAGTATTCTATGGAGTCTGAATTGGGGATGAGGGGAATTCAACACACAAAAGTCAGTGTATTATGTCTATCCAGGCCAAGAGGTGAGGGGAGCTGATAAAGGATCACAGGAGTTGGGTTTCAAGCTGACCCTGCTCCATACATATTTAATAAGACTACAGTCAATGCTGGATTACCCGTGCTGCTAGAAAGGAGCAATGGGTAAATTCAAAGCCGGTTATTATTTACTTTGAAATACTCTCGATGGGACAATGCAGTGCAATAGGAAAAACTCTGGATTTGGAATCAGGAGACTTGATTTTGAATCCAGGCTCTGTTACTTTCTAGTTATATGACTCAAGTCACTTACTCTTATTAAATATCTGTTTTCTCATCAATAAAATGGGGGTAATTTTTGTACTTCCTATCTCACAGAATTTTGAGAAAAGTACTTACAATCCTAACATTGCCATAAAATTTTGAATTAATTATTTTCCACATAGCAGATTTCTCTCTCTAATATTTCAGTGTCATTTTTCAATCATATGTGATTCTTCGTTACCCTATTGAGGGTTTCTTGGCAAAGATACTGGAGTGGTTTGACATTTCCTTCTCTAGTTCATTTTATAGATGAGGAAACTGAAATAGACAGGATTATGTGACTTACCCAGGGTCACACAGCTAGGAAGTGTCTGAGTCTGGATTTGAACTCCGGGTCTTCCTAAATTCAGGCCCAGTGCCACCTAGCTGCCCCTGCACTTTCCCTACAATTACTCAGGCTTATATTTGTCTGAGTTTGAATTACTTGTGTGCACACCAAATTGCAAGAGGGGATGTAGAGGTTCAAAGGGAAGCTAGCCTAGGATGGTAGCTCCTACATTAGTGCTTATTGAATTGGAAAAGCCTCTGCAGACATAATCCACAGGCTATAATCTACCCACAGATAATTGAAAGTGACTGTATCTTGAATTGCAATTCAACAGCCTCTTTCCCAATAGAGAGAGGTACAGGATGGTACTGTGAAAAGAGCATTGGCTGTGGAGTCAGAAGGCAAGGATTCAAACCCCAGCTCTAATACTTACTATCTGCTTGAGTGACCTTGGGAAAGACACTGAACAGTCTTGTGCCTCAGTTTCCTCATCTGTGAAATAAAAAGGTTGAACTAACTAGTCTCCAAGGTCTCTTCCATCACTAGACCTATGACCCTAAACTTCCAAAGCACTAAGTGCTAGAAGGAACCTTAATAATCATCTAATTTAAGCCTTTAATGTTACAGATGAGGAAAGTGAAGCTTAGAAAAGGCAAGTGGCTTTCCCAAGGTCACTCAGATAATAAGTATCAAACCAGGCTTTGAACCTTGGTGATTTGACTCTAAATCAGCTTTCTTTTCCCTCTACAATCCTACATCTTACAGAGATATTGTTGCATTTATTTCACTTACTCTCCTAATAGCCAGTGAGGAATTTAAAGGACAAGAAATGACTTTATAAACAGATGACTTGCCCAAGGTTGTAAGTCTGTGACCACAGTAGAAATTAATGTTCAGAAAATGTCAGCCTTCAGCAAAATTCAAGTTCTCTTAAGCCAGAAAAGTCTCAGGACCTGGGTCAGAAGGGTAATCTATCTAAGAAACCTGGCCTTCCTAGGCATGCATTTGTTGTTCAGTCACTTCCACTCAGGTCTGACTCTCCATGACCCCATATGGCAGATACACTGGAGTGGTTTGCCATTTCCTTTTACAGTTTATTTTACAAATAAGGAAACTGAGGCAAACAGGGTTAAGTGACATGCCCAGGGTCACATTGCTAGTTAGTGCTTGAGACCAGATTTGAAGTCTGGAAGATGAGTCTTCTTGACTCCAAGCCCAGCACTCTATCCACTGCGCCACCAAGCTGTCTACAAATAGGCATCTGTATATGCATGCTAGAAATCATGTCTACTTACTTCTTACTAAGAATCTTCTCTTACTAAGGCCACCTCCCAGCAACAGTATGAAGTAAGAATAACAGCAGCTCATTTTTCTGAGGGATGTTAAGTTTGAAAAAGCACTTTCCTCCATGCAAAGGAGACAGAAACAGAGAGACATAGGGACAAACAAAAGGAGAGGGAGAGAGTCAAGAGACAGAGAGTGACAGGGAGATTGGAAGAGAGGGAGGGAGGGAAGGAGACACACAGAGAGAGAGAGAGAGACATAGAGACAGAGAGAGACAGAGAGAGAGAGACAGAGACAGAGAGACAGAGACAGAGAGACAGAAATAGAGAGTTAAAATCAGCAGGTCCTTTTGTGAAGGAGGGAGAGGCTAGTCCCAGGAAAGAATGGAGTGAGTGGGATGGAAAGGGAGTGAGGACAAAGGAAGGAAAACAAAGAAGAGGGAGTAGCAAAAGGGAAACTTGTCTATTGAGAGGCATCTCGGTATAGTGGAATAACTTTTAGCCTTGAGTCTAGGGGGTTTGGGTTTGAATCTTCACTAGCTGTTTGTGACTTTGGGCAAGTGATATGACCTCACCCTTTCCAAAAATGCATGAGACAAAAAGGATGAGGGAGAGAAACAGGTTAAACCCAATGAAAATGATGGCACTTTTCCTGCATCAGCCACAGCCCAGCTGGGTAGCTACTTGTATCCAGTGAGAGAATTATTCTGCAGTAGGGACCTTCCCATTGCCCCCTCAGAGCCCATGGTATAGAGAGCTAAGCCGGGCCTTCCTACATCTATCAATGAAAGGCCACCTGGGGTCTTCAGATCCAATGATTTGGAATTGTAAAGGACCTTAGTATTAACCCATTCTAATCTCCTAGGGGCAGCTGTACAACACTGGGCCTGGAGTCAGGAAGGACAGTTCAAATTTGGCCCAAGACATTTCTAGCTGTGTGACCCTGGGCAAGTCACCTAACCTCTCTCAGCCTCTCTAACCTAACCTCTCACAGTTTCCTCATCTGTGACATGGGGATGATACTAGCAGCTGCCTTCCAGGGTTGTTGGAAGGAACAAACCAGATGGTATTTGTAAAACCAAGTGCCTGGTACACAGCAGGTATTTAGTAAGTGCCTGTTTCTTTCCTTCTCCCTCAAATGAAGAAACTGAGGCTGAGGGAGCAAATGACTAGCCCGCAGTCACACAAATAGTAAGTAACTCATTCCAAAACCTCTTCTCTTTCCACACCTCATTTCTTTTTCCTAGCGGAACAGTCCCTGGCTATGGGGCAACAGAAAAGCGTCAGGGGAAGGCCCAGCATCTGGGAGGCAGGCACCCAAGGCCCTGTCTTCATTTGTTTTCCTTGCTAATGACCTGGAAAGAAGATTATTTGGTGCATTAATTAAATGGGTAAAGGAGAATCGATGAAGATGGCATTCTGAAGAGATCAATCAAGACAGGGGACTAATCCTCCAGAGAACCAGAGGAGCAGAGAAAAGAATTAGAGATAAGAATTATCTAGGAAAGATGCCAACATAGGCACAGAAGTGGAAATGGGGGGAAAAGATGGGCGGAAACATAAGAATTGGAGATGGGTAGTGAAAGGCTAGGCGGATAACCTCCACCCGGTCAGCCTTCAGTCGCTGATCCCCCAGAGAAAATGATATTCCTCTGATCCCACTTAATCTCTCCCTGTCTCTGTCTCTCTACCCTCCATTCCCTGCCTCTCTTTCTGTGTCTCTTTGTGTATCTCTGTGTATCTCTCAATGTCCTTCTCTTTCTCTGCCTCTCTTTGTCTCTCTCTTCTCCCTCTCTATCTCTCTCCTCATCTCTGTTTCTCCCTTCCTGCTTCCCTGTCTCCCTCTGTCTTTCTTTTTCTTGCTTCCTCTCTCTGTTCCTCTCTAGATATCTTTCTCTCTTTCTCCCTCCCCATCTGTCTCTGTGTCTCTATATCTCTCTCTCTCTCTCTTTCTGTGTCTCTTTTCTTCCCTCCATCTGTTTCTGTCTCTCTCTGTTTCTGTCTTTCTGTATGTCTCTCTGTCTCTGTTTTTCTCTCACATGCACACACAAACACACACACACACACACACACACACACACACACATTCATTTACCTTGGATTATACTTATCTGCATACCTGTTATAACTCCTCCACTCCAAGAAGACGAAAGTTCCTTGAGAGTAGTATTCAATTTTTTTTCTGTATATCCCCGTTACCTCTATCTTAGCATAGGATCACAAATTTAGAGTTGTAGCTGTGTTAGAGGCCAACTAGTTCAAAGCCCTCATATTTTTGTTTTTGGGTTTTTTTTTGCTTTTTGGAGGGAGGAAGCAGGGCAATTGGGGTTAAGTGACTTGGCCAAGTCTATGTGTCTGAGGCCGGATTTGAACTCAGGTCCTCCTGACTCCAGGGCTGGTGCTCTATTCACTGTGCCACCTACTACCCCCCCAAAACCCTCATGTACTAGATAAGGAAACTGAGGTCCCAAGAACTCACATGATACAAATACATTTCACAATGGGCAGGATATAAACATGTATGGAGAAAAGCCAATGAATTTCCAGGCCATTGACACTTGCTTATTAGGAGAGGCAGAGGGGCAGAGGCAGAAAGACCTAGGTTTGAGAACCACCCAGGAAACACACTGGCAGTATGACCCTAGACAAGTCACTTATCTTCTCTGCATTCCAGGCATCTCTCTGACACTAAGTTGTAGAGAAGGCACTAGCTCAAATTTTTAGAGGGAGTTTCCTTGACCTTGGCATTTTGTGTACCAATGGAATCAGAGATCCAGGTCCCTTTTATCCCCAGTGCCAAGCACAGTGCCTCACACATAGTAAGTGCTTAAGAAATACTTGCTGAATGTCAATTTGAATTAAGTTGAATCAATGCTGACCTTTGCAGGGCCCCTTCTACAGTCTTGATAAAGAAGTCTGTGGAATCTGCAGCAGCTCCCATAGCCCCATGGGTCCCTGGATGCGAGGGGAGGGGACTGCTCTCTTGGAACATGGTGGCCCTACCCTGCCATGTTCAGGCTCAGCTTCACAGGACAAAGATGCTACTGGGAGGGAGAGGCAAGGAATACAAACAGGCATGGCGTATAGGCCTGGGTGGTTTGTTTTCTGGGGAAAGGGCAGAAGAATTAACCAAGGCTTCATAATGGTCTCCATGGCCAACAACTTAAAGAGATAAAAACTGATTACAGGCCATATTTAATTTATGGAAGGCTGGTGGACAGGAGATTTATGGGGAGGGTTTGAAGCACAACTCAAGGCAGGCTAAATAAGATTACACAGAGCAAAGCACTTTGCAAACTTTAATACCAGTCATCATTACTATTATTGGCATCATCAACATCAATATTGAGGAGACCTGGGGGGAGGGGGGACTGGCCTTAGAGTTAATCCTGCCTTTGATAGGTTCTGGCTGCATGACCCAGGGCAACTTATTTAATATCTCATTCTTCTGTTATTGAGTCCTTTAAGTCATGACCAACTCTCCATGAAGCCATTTGAGGATTTCTTAGCAAAGATACTAGAATGGTTTGCCATTTCTTTCTCCAGATCATTTTACAGATGAGGAAACTGAGGCAAACAGGGTTAAGTGACTTGCCCAGGGTCACACAACAAGTAAGTGTCTGAGGTCACATTTGAACTCAAGTCTTCCTGACTCCAGGCCCTGGGGAAGTCAGGTAATATCACATAAATATCATCGAGGGGGAAAAAAAGGCAGCTAGGTGACAATATAGGGTCAAGGAAACTGAGTCACACAAGGTTAAATGACTTGGCCAGGGTCACACAGTTAGTTAATGTCTGAGGTCTGATTTGAACTTCAGGCCCAGCATTCTGTCTGCTGTGCCACCTAAGTCATTGTTCTAGGTGTCAATAACTATAGGGATTGAGAAAGACTTCTCGTGGGAGGTAGTACTAGGCCTGAACCCAGAAGGAAGCAAGGGATTCTAGGAGACAAGGCTGAAGAGGGAGGGCTCTCCAGGACCTAAAACAAACTATAAAAATACAAAAAAGCAGGAGATGGAATGCCAAGTGTTAAATAAGGACTGTACGAATTGGAGAAATGTGATATCAATCTGGAACACAGTGGATGGAGTTCCAGGTCTGAAGTTAGAAAGACTTGAGTTCAAATCCCACTTCAAACATTTATTGGCTGTGTGACCCTGGGCAAGTCACTTAACTCTGATTGCCTCAGTTTCCTCATTTGTAAAATGAGCTGAAGAAGGAAATGGCAAAACATTCCAGGATCTTTGCCAAGAAAACCCCAAATGGGGTCATGAAGAGTTGGACACGAACGAATAGCAACAAACTAGATTGTGATGCTTTAAATGCCAAACAGAGGAGTTTGTACTTTATCCTAGTGATAATTGGAAGCCATTAAATTATAAAGGGGAGAGAATGGAGGCCAGGAGACCAATTAGGAGGCTGTGGCAATATAATCCCTTTGAGAGGTAATGAGGGTGTGAAATGAGGCGATGGCTATCTGAGGACAGTGAAGGGACAGATGAGCAAGGGGCTGTGGACAGCGACTGAACCGATTTGGCTAGATGGGAGGAGAGGTTGTTAGTGTCGTGGTGAACAAAATCAGCAAGATATAGATAGTTTATAGATTGCCTTGAATTATCTTTATCTTTCCCCAAAAAAATCCCCCCACTCCAACCTTCCCTATTACTGTAGAGGGCAACACAGTCTTCCTAGTCCCTCAGGATCACAACCTAGGAGTCCACCAGGATTCCTCACTATCTCCCACCCCAAGGTCTATTGAATTCACCTCTTTTTCCCCACATTTATTTATTTTTAACTTGCAGAATCAAACAAGCATTTCCATGATAAAATTCACCTTTGCAACATTTCTGAAATATGTAGCCTTCTCTACTCTGACACTACCATCACTCTAATGCAGACCCTCATCACCTCACAGCTGGATTATTGCAGTAACCTACTAGTGGGTCTGCCCACTTCAATTCTTCCTCCACTCAGCCTCTAAAGTGACTTTCCTAACTAGCAGGTCATCTCTCTCTCTCTCTCTCTCTCTCTCTCTCTCACACACACACACACACACACACACACACACACACACACACACACACACATACACACACACACACACACACACACACAGCAAATTCCAGTGGCACCATATTGCCTCTAAGAGCAAATAAGAAATGCTGACATTCAAAGCTCTTAATACCTCTCCAGTCTTCTTATCCCTTATTCTTTACTCCTCAACATATATTCTTCAAACCAGTGACACTGGCCTCCTACTAGCCTATTCTACCAATAAGACTCTTGGCTATGGGCATCCTCTCTGGCTGTCCCTCATGCCTGGAATGTTCTACTTCCTCATCTCCACCTGCTATCTTTCCTGGCTTCATTTAAGTCCTAGCTAAAATCTCATCTTCTATACGAGATTTTATCTTTTATACGAAGCCTTTCCCAATTTTTCTTAATTCTAGTGTGTTCCTTCTGTAAATTATTTCCTGTTTATGGACCAACTGCCTTGAACTCTAAAGTAAGGCATTTGCATTTTACCTGGTAGGCAATGGGGAGTCATTTGTGGGCATTTATTCCTTTGTTGGCTGGCCATATCAGGGGACTAAATTGTTCTGCATGGCTAAATTAGAATCATAGATACAGATGTAGATTAGAACTGACCTGCTGGTAGGGAAGGGGAAAAGGAGAGGGACAGAGACAGGAACAGGGTCAGGGTCAGGCCAAAGAGTGATTGAAAAATGAACTATTTTTTTTTCAGAGAATCTAATGGGGAAAAGCACAATTCATTTAATGTCTGACCTTGTTCCTTGAGCTACTGAGATAGCAACAAGCCAGGCTCTCTAGCTGTCCCAGAGCATAAGCTCCTAGCAGAAACAGGTCATATCTGATGACCTTGTTTGCAGCTGGGCCCTGGAAGAATGTTTAGCAGATTATTGCTAGTTTTCATGGTTAAGCTCGTTGCCTGCAGCTGCTAACACCTCTCTATCCAGGATTATCTTGCATCTGCTTTCTGTAACTTGAGCATATGTAATGAATAAATATATACATATATTCCCTTAGAACATAAGCTCTTTTAGACCAGGGACTGTTTTTTTTTTCTTTCTATTTGCATCCCCAGCACCTAATAGACCACTTCACACATAGTAAATGGTTAATAAATGTCTCTTGGTAAATTGATTGGGCAAGAACAGTTAAGTGGCATGGTGGATAGAGTTGTGAGCCTGGAGTCAGAAGACTCATCTTTCTGAAATTAAATCTGGCTTCAGATACTTACTAGCTGTGAGACTCTGGACTAGTCACTTAATCCCATTTGCCTCAGTTTTCTCACCTGTAAAATTAGCTAGAGAAGGAAATGGCAAACATTCCAATATCTCTGCCATGAAAACCCCAATTGGGGTCGTGAAGAGTCAGACAAGACTGAACACGACTAAACAACAAAAATTGATTGAGCTCTGAATATTGTCCCCAAACAGTGAGCAGCCTTCCAGACAGTTAATGCCCCTCTAGACCCTAAGTAGAGTTACTATTCTTCCTCTATCCTTGATTTTATCTGAAAAATCAACCCAAGGAAAAGACCCACCTGAGCTTTGGGGGGGCAAGGACGACTTGATTTTATTGTAAGATGAGTTCTACCCTCCCTCCAACAACTAATGCTAATATGAAAATGAATATTTCTCAGCTTGTATTTTCACCCTTCCATCTCCAAACTCTCCAGCTCAATGAGAGAGAAAGGAACAATAGCCAGTCCTCTATGTCTCTGTAAGCTCTGTTTGGGAAGCCTGGTTGTTCTGTAGACAGCCTGCCAAAAGCCCCAAGTAAAAAGAATAATGACTCACATTTACAGAGTTCTTCAAGTTTTGCCCTAAGTAAGGCCCAGGGAGATAAAGAAATTTACCAAAGGGAAAAGGTTATAATTGAGAAAGGCAGGATTAGAACCCAGGTCCTCTCTGGTCAAATCCAATACTGTTTCCCACTCTAGATTACATGTCTCTTGTTTAATATCCATTGTGGCTTGGACTTCTTGCAGTCTATACTACTGGGGCAAAAGGTATTGGCTGACCCTACCATGCCAGAAAGACTTTGAGTCTGAGCCCTATAATGGACTGGGTGTCTGCCATCAGAAGACCTAGCTAAGTTCAAAGAGACTCTGAACTAGGGTAGGTATAGAAGGCTTAGTTTTTTAGCCACAGGTCTCAAAGCCCTGCCTACCCAGCTCTAGAGGGGATGTGAGCTTCTTTAGTGGGATAGGTACTTAAAGTTATCCCTTCTGCACCGTAACTGTTCCCATCACTGTTTTGAGATATCTATCACTGATCAGTATAAGAAATTAAATGGGAATTTGGGGGGGGGTTAAGGAAGCCACAGATGACACAGAGCTTATGACCAGATACTTAACCCAAATTTTACAATAAGGTACTGTAAATATCCTATACAAGAAAAAGAAAAAAGTCAGACTTCTTCTCTGGTATGAAGGCAGGGCTGAAAATATTTTACACAGATTTTCCAGATCGAGGGGGATATGATACCTCTAATCCCAGTAATGTGGAAGGGATAACAGTACACCAAAGAAATCACAGATCTGTGAAATATTGAAGGTTTATAAAAGATGAGTGACTTCCTTACAACTGTGCTGTGAAAGGCCATGTGTGTGTTATTATCCCCATTTTCCAGTAGAGCAGGGATGAGCCATGGAACATATATTCTGGATCTGGGGGGATGGATATGTGCATTGGTTTATTATTGGGATATAAGCACTTTATTTGGCTGAAATGATATAGCAACTCCTGATTGGTTCCCATGTGTCCCCATAACAGGGGCTTATGTCAGAGAAGACTGGCCACTCTGAGGGAATGGACTCTGGTGCTATAATTTTTTCTCACCTCTGTCCCTGGAGTAAATCTAAGATCTATGAATAAGTCCCTTGGAATTCCAGCAAAGGGGAAGGGAAGAGATTTATCTTCCCTCACCTTCCAGCTGCAATGTTAACTACGAGCAGGTCTGTAAAGGAAGGGACCAGAATGCACACCTATTCTATGAGAAATGTCCCAGTCCAGGGATTAGAGGGAGCTCTTCTAATTGTCACTATTACATATTAACATATCAGTAGAATATAAACTCCTTGAGGGCTGCCAGGAACTGTTTGGTATCCCCCCAATACCTAACCCACTACCTAGTAGGAATATAGTAGGTGCTTAATATATTTGTTGACTTGAATTAGGAAACATGCTAAGAGAAATCAAGTAGTGGGTTTTTTTTTTTCACTTTCATACCTATACTCAAATATGTCAGAGCTTCAACTCTAACCCTCCTGATTTGGAGTCCAGTGGTCTTCCACTGGAGGACATACATGTTATGTTATCCTTCCTTTTTCTGACTCAGTGACTAGAGTGCACTCTCACCAGCTTGTCCAGGAGCCCAGATAGAAGACAGTTGGGGAGCAGAGTTTAATTTAGCACCACATTTCTTCCATCATTGCCCTGGCTCTCAAGGTTTCTAGACAACATGTACATTTTAGCCAATAGGTAGGCACTACAACTTTCCACACTTACACTCAAGATTTCCCTTGCCCTCCCCTTCTTTCTTCTTGTCTTCTCTAGGACATTATTGTCCCTACCTTGGGACCACCCAGCCTCTCCTGTGTCTATCTAACTCCTCTGCTGGTACTCTTGGACTAACCAAATGCCATGACTGTGGAGAGGGGGGCCATGGTGTGGATGTTGAACACCAAACAGAAGGGTTCATTCAGTCTTCAGAGCCACTCCCATCAGAAAAAGAAGAGCATAAGTGCTTACTTTGCCCATCAGGTAAGATGTATGTCCTCAGCACCAGCACCTTGGAAAAGAAGTGTCAAGGGAAGAGAATCAGAGCAAGAACAATATTCAGCAACCTGAGAGGTCTGGGAGGGAAAAATAAAAACCTACTACTTGGCCAAGGTCAGGGAGAAGAGTAGCAGTGGGAAGAAATGGGGACAAGTTGGAGCCTGAGGGTACCTTTCTTTCAAGAATCATGACACATAAGTATCACAGTAATGTGATACCAAACTGAAATTTCAAATTCCCTCATCTCTACTATGAAAAACATTTTGCCCAGGATCTTCCACCATCCCTAATATCTTTTCCACAGGCATTATGCTATTCAATGTGCAAAGATCTTTCCAAAGGCCATCCTTTGTACAGGCCCTGGGGTATTCAGGCTTTCTAAGGCTCCCAAATGGTACCCTTTTACCCCAGAGTTGCATCCTTGGACAGGTCACTTCTGCCCTGATGGCATCACCATCCCTCCATGTCCATCTGGGAGCTTTGAAGTCCAGAAGGAGAGCCCACAGCTCATCAAGACCATCTCTTACTCAACAGGTTTGTTCTGGATTTTGTCTCATTTTGCACAATAAGGGGAAGGAGGGGAAGATAATTTTGGTTCTAAATAATTCTGCTAATTAGGTGCTTATCCAGAGGATGACATTTATGGAGCTTATTGATAGCTTTCTGGCTGAGCCAGCACCCAGATAGGAGGGGAGTGAAGAGACCACTGAAAAATGACTCCAGGGAAGATGTACCCAGATGTGCAGCCAAGGTTTAGTGCAGCCCCAATCTGAACCCACTGAGAAGTTTCAGAAACGGCAATTGAAGGACTGAGAAGGAGACGTGGACTCTGCAAAAACTAGAGAAGAGAACCCATGGCTGTGTAATCCACAGCTCTAGATTAGAGTCCTGGCTCTGCTCCCCCAGTGACTTGGGACAAGTTACTTAAACTCCCTGCTTTGTTGATCTGTAAATTGAAAAAGTTGTATTAAGTACTGTCTAAGGACCCTTTATACTCTAAACCTCAAGTTCTCATAGAAAGAGAAGTCATAGATAAAATGTAAGCCCCTTGAGGGTATAGACAGTTTTCCTTGCTTCTTTTCTGTGTCTCCAGAGTCTAGATCATTATAGATGTTAACAAAATGCTCAAATTGAATTGAGTAAGAAAACCTAAGGGAAATCAGATTATTCATCTCAAGAAAAATGATAATGTTCTTTGGATAAATGTAGCATTCTTCACAAATCTTTTATGCTGGGAATGAAATAAGGGAACATATTAAATTGAAGCATGTGATTAAGTTAGATTAAAAAGCAGAACTTCCCAACAACACATAAGGGGAGCACTCAAATGGTCTATAGCAATGGTCTGACAGCAATCTTCCCTACCATTGTAGTATGGGAGCCCCAAAGAAGCAAATTTGATTCAGGTTTATTTAGTGTGGGGGTGTCCCATCTGTTGACCTCCCCACAAGTTTCTCTTCATAGATTCAAGGTAACAGAATAGAGGAATCTCAACAGAAACAGTATCCCTCCCCACCTACCCCCAGAGCTTGCATTTATAGAGCTTTTCAGAGTTGCAAAGCATTTTAATCATATTATTGAATTTGCTCCTCATAAAAGTTCTGGGAGAGGCACGATACAAATTTTAGTATTCCCATTTTACAGATAAGGTAACTGAGGCTTGAGAAAGAGAAAATTGCTTGCTCAAGCAAGTGGTAGAAGCTTGACTAAAAGCCAGATCTTCTGACTTCCAGTGTAGCACTCTTTTCACTATACCACACACCCAACCCCTTTCCCTTCTCGGTCACCCTTCCCTCCTTGACTCAGTTGCGACTTTTCTGAAGGGGAATCCAATTAAATCCAGCAGGGATTTGTGGAGTCAGTGTTGTAGAATAGAAAGAATTTTGACTTTTTGACTCAGAGGCTCTGATAATTACTACCTGTGTGATCTTGCAGAACTCACATAATCGCATTACTCATCTCTAAAATGAGGGGGTTGGGCTAGACAGCCTTCGTGGTCTCTTACAGCTCTAGATCTAATTCTCTGATCCTGACATGGTGACAGGCATTATAGGAGACCTAGGAGAAGTTCACGGCCCAACCTCTTCCCTCTGGAAGCCTCTACAGAGACAGATTTATGTAATACTTCAAGAATAGTATAACAGCACCAAAGGGGATTGCACAAGCAGCATGTGCCAGAGGAGTGCACAGAAGGAACAGAAGAGCAGAAGGAAGGAAACAATCACTGCTGGCAATGAACTTGAATTCTAAAGTGGGGTGGGGGGGAGGACAAGTACATATAAAAATAGATGCAGCAGAAATATAAACTAAAGAAATACAAACATTTACAAAGTAGTTAAATACAAGTTCATTTGAAGGTGTGGTATTTAAAGAGTTTCAAGAGACAGAATTTCTAGGTAATTTAGTCATTTTATTAATAATGCCAGCATTTTAATAAAAGGCTGGTCATTTGGCCTTCTCTCTCTTAGACAAAAGACAATCATGGCAGTGGGGCTCATGTCTTATAGGTACTTTTGGAAGAGGAGTGTTCCTGAGGGTGGCAATCAACTCTGATGGACTAACAATTAAGGAGAGAATGAATCTTACAAAGAGGGACTGAACCTGAACTTTGATTATGTCATTTACTTCTAAGTTAGCCCCAGCCTTGGTCAATCTATTCAAACAGGAGTAGAACACAATAGTTGTTCCACCTGGGGGGGAGCTTGATAGAGGAAAAGGTTAGCTCAACCTTTAGAAACTGAGGTCTTGAAATGAGGATAATAGAAAAAGGGGGAAATCTGAATCTCCACAAGTCATTGGTTATTAATAATCATTTCTCTCAAAGGGAGGAGGGTACCAGCAGTTGGGGGCATAGGAGGGAAGAGAGATCAGGGGTCAGGAAAGGCTTCATGGAAAAGATAGTGCCTAAAGGAAGAAACTCCATGAAGGGGAGGTAAGAAGGGAAAGCATTCCAGGCAGAGGGCACAGTCAGTGCAAAGGCAAAGAGACAGGAAATTAAATGTCTTGAGTGAGGAATAGAGTCCAGTCGAAGGAAAATGAGAAACTTTCAGGCTATGGGAATGACCACTCCTTCTATGAATATTGTGTAAACAAATTTCAAGGCAAATTCTACAGCCATGCCATTGCTGGATACTCACTGCCAAATTACTCTTGGCAGGGAATGTTTAGGAACATGGCAAAAGTGGAGTTGTTTCAATGGTAACAGTTCTTCCGTATTTATTGTCACCTTGTCTTCTAGAACTTCACAATGTTTTCCATTAGTTAAGACAAAAAGCACATAGGTGGTTCGATGGATAGAGTGCCAGGCTTGGGTCACTCCTGTTCCTGAATTAAATCTGGCCTCAGACACTTATGAGCTTTGTGAGCTAGAGAAGGAAATGGTGAACCACGCCAGTATCTTTGCCTAGGAAAGCCCTATGTGGAGTCACAAAGAGCCGGACATGACTGAAAATGGCTAAACAACAGAAAAATATGCAAGATATTGTGCTTAAGCTTGGGGTGTGTAAGGAAAAGAGGAAGAAAAAACCAATCCCTGCTTTCAGTTGCTCACAGTTTCACCAGGGAGACAAGATGCAAACATCTACGTACAAACAAGACATATACAGTGTTAATGGAAGGTAATCCCAGAGGGAAGGCATTAGCTTTAAAGAAGGACCAGAAATGGCTTCTTGTATAAGGTGAGAATTTAGGTGAGACTTGAAGGAAGTCAAGAAAGCCCAGAGGCAGAGCTGAGAAGGGAGAACATTCCAGGTACAAGGGTCAGTCAGTGAAGGCATCTAGAGTTGGGAATTAGATTTTCACCGCTGAGCAACTGCAAGGAAGCCAGTATCATTGAATTGCAGAGTACTTGGGGGAAGGGGGGAATAAAGTATAGGAAGACTGGAAAGGTAGGAAAAGACCAGGTTATAAAGGACTTTAAAAGTCAAGCAGAGAATTTTATATTTGATCCTGTCTGTAGTAGGAAGCCACTGGAGTTTATGGAATAAGGAAGTGACATGGTCAATTCTGTGATTTAAGATCAATTTGACCCCTGAATGGAGGATGGACTGGAGTGGGGAGAGACTTGAGGCAGACAGGCTCACCAGCAGGATATGGCAATAATCCAGGCCTGAAGTGATGAAGGCCTGCACCAGGGTGGTGGCATTGTCAGAGGCTAAAATACAAAATATCTGAGATATGTTAAGAAGGTAGAAGCAACAGGGCTTTGTGGAAATAGAAATTTTTTATTCTGGTAACACTGTTTTTATTACTATTTGGTTATGTGCCCATTAATCTGTTTCATGCACAGTATCTTTACCCTTCTGCATTGAAAGAAGAGGGGCAATGAGTAATAGACATCAGTGATTTCAAATAAAAACAAGGCCCCAGGTGAGAGAGAGGCTGCTACTGTCCAAGGTCAATGTCAATGGCCACGACTCAGTCTGGGAAGGGGTTAGGTTTCCAGAGCTCTCAGGTCTAGGGCTCTCCTCTGCACTAACTGATACCTCAGAACTTTTGAACATGAAGTTTCACCAAGGAATAACATGCTGTACTGGTACCCCAAGGCACCCTGAACCCCAATAACTCAAGATCTCACAAGGTTTTTCCTTGGGCATCTGTTACCAAAAGTTCAATTTTAAATTCTTCCTGAATTCAAGGTAAAATAGGTGAATTGAGAGCTACCATATTTTTAAAAAGAATCTTCCCCCTAGCCCCCCCTCCCAAATCTCCCTGGCCCTGCCCCAGTGTGATGTGAAATGAGCACTGGACTTTATGTGAGATGATCTAGGTTTGAGTGTCAATTCTGTTACTTGCCTAAGGTCACCCAACTAGTTGTAAATCATATAACATCTCCAAGTCTCATATTCTTCATCTGAAAAATGAGATAATAATGCCTGTCAATCCTAGGGCTAGCATGAAGCTCAGATCTGACAGATAAACATGAAGGTGCTCAGTCAACTGTAAAGCACCTTGTGAATGTAAACTGTAATCTTTGTTGTAGGGGTGGGGCATGGGGAGCAAGAATCAGTGGTGCCAAGGTTAGTTTGCATAGTGGACAGAACCCTGGACTTGGAGTCAGAAAGACTCCTGGTTCAGAGATTTACTAGCTGTGTTACCCCCAGCAAATTTTGTAGTTAACTTTAAGACAGTTTCCTCATCTGTAAAATGGGGGAGAGTTGAATTAGATAACCACTAAGACTGCTTCCAGCTCTAAATCTGTGATCTCATGATCCGTTACCTCTGACTTCCATCCCCAGAGTGGAAGTCCTCCTTTCACAATTCAGATCAGCAACTATTACAATGTCTAGTCTTAGAGAACTGCCGGGGGGCACCATGCCCTGGGTCACACAAAGCCAACACCTGTTATGGATGAGACTTAAACCCACATCTTGAAGACTCTGAGGTTGTCTCCTGGTGTCATTTTTTTTTAAAACCAGACCTGTGATTTCATCTGAGTAGGGTGCTCCTCAAGAGGTCCTCCTTCTATCAACACAGATCTATCTGCACAGGGTCTGAAATTTAAACATAGGCCTCTACAGGCAGCCCAAGGCCACAGAGCCAATATGTATTGATGGCCAGACCTGAATCCCAGACATCCTGACTCTGAGGCTGAAACTCTGTCTATTACTCTCTTATCATCATCATCATGAAATAACTAGCATTTATAAAAAAAAGCACTTTACAAACATTACCTCATTAGATCCTTACAACAACCAGGGAAATGGGTACTTAATTAAAACCATTTTACAGATGAGGAAACTGACAGAGACAGTGGTAAAGTGCTTGCCCAAAGTCTCACAGCTAGTAGCTTAGACGAGACCAGAGTTGAAGTGAGCTCTTTCTGATTTCAGGTCCAGGGCTCACCACACCACCTAATAACTTAATTATTATTAAATCCCCATATTATTGCTTACTTATGAAGGAAGGTCTTAAAAACTGTTGCTTGCATGCAAAGATACTAGAGCTGGCCTTGAAATCAGGAAGACCTGAATCATGTAGACACTGAACCCCTGTGGCTTGGATAACTTACTAGGATTCATCTACTCCTCAGAACCTGCCTCAGTGGGGAGCCGAGCCAAAATCGAAGTTTGTGCCATTATTTTAATAACAACTCACATATCTACAGCCCTGTAACTTTTACATAGTGCTTCCACCCCCACCCCCACAATAACCCTGTGTGGTGTGTGTGTGTGTGTGTGTGTGTGTGTGTGTGTGTGCTGTAAATACTACTACCCTACTTCCAGGCAGACCTCAGAGATACTGAGGATTTGGTGACAGACCACTGCAATAAAGTGAATATCACAATAAAGGAAGTCATTAATTTTTTGGTTTCCAATGCATATAAAAGTTGTGTTTATACTATACTGAAGTCTATTAAGTATACACTAATATTCTATCTAAAAAACAATGTACATGCCTTAATTGAAAAATATTTTATTGCTAAAAAACATGCTATCATCTGAGCCTTCAGCAAGTTGTAACCCTTTTTGCTGGTGGAGGGTCAATATTGGTGGCTGTTGAATGATCAGGGTGGTGATTGCTGAAGGTTAGGGTGGCCATTTCTTAAAATAAGAAGACAATGAGGGGTGGCTAGGTGGCGCAGTGAGTAGAGCGTTGGCCCTGGAGTCAGAAGGACCTGAGTTCGGATCCAACCTCAGACACTTAATGCACACACAAACAAAAACCTAGCCGTGTGACCTTGGGCAAGTTACTTAATCCCAATTGCCCTCAAAAAAAAAAAAAAAAAGGAAGACAATGAAGTTTGCCAAATTGACTTACTCTTCCTTTCACTTGAACACTCAGTGGTCATTGTAGGGTTATCGATTAACCTAATTTCAATACTGTTGTGTCTCAGGGAATAGGGTAGCCTGAGGAGGGGGAGAAAGATGGGGAAGGGCCTGTTGGTGGAGCAGTCAGAACTCATGAAATCTATCCATTGTGTTCACTGTCTTATATGGGTGCAGTTTGTGGGACCCCCAAACAATTACCATAGTAACAATTTATCGCAGGTAATCATAACACATATAATAATAATGAAAAAAATTGAAACATTGCCAGCATTACCAAAATGTGACTCAGAGACGCAACATGAGTACATGCTGTTGGAAAAATGGTGCCAGCAAACTTGCTCAATGCAGGGCTGCCATAAACCTTCAATCTATAAAAACAAACAAAATAACCACAATCTGCAAAGCACAATAAAGCAACCGAGGTATAACAAACTGAAGTATGCCTGTACCTGAATAACAAAGCTAAGAGAGGAAAGCTTAGGGATGTCCTGAGAGCCCACAGTTTGTAATACCAGAGCCAGGATTTCAACCCTGGTCTCCTGATTTTAATTTCAATATTCTTTTTTCCCTACACAGCATCTGCTTCCTTACCACTGAGACCTTAGCTCAGCTTCACTTAGTAGAGTAACCCTTGCAGTCAGAAAGGAAGAAAAGTTAGGACAGTGGAGTTTTAATGGGAGGTCTTCAGCTGGAGTCCCTTGGCAGCCATGAGACAGAATGGGAGCACTCGATCCTGGGGGACTCTAAGGAAAACACAGGCTTTGCCCATGTCACCACTTTTCCTGACATCTGTCCCAGGTTCATTATCCAATGACACTGACTGCCCATGCAGAGAATAAGATGTCAGTAAGTCATAGAACTGTATGTTGCTTGAGAGAATGGTAGAGTTAAAATGGACCTCAGAAAGCAGAGAGTCCTGGGGTCCCAGAAATTAGAGGGGGAGGAGTTCCCTAATTTTAACAAACGATGAAGCCAAGTTTGCTCAGGATCACACAGCTAGTAAGCGTCGGAGATGGGATTCAAACCCAGACCCTCCAGCTCCCAATCCAGTGTTCTTTCCCCTACCCTAGGTTCACTGCACCTTCTGCCTCCTCATTTTACTGAAGAGGACACTGAGTGCCCAAGGCCATACTCCAAGTGAGTGTGAAAGCCAGTTCTAACTAGCACCGAAGTATTCCTTTCACACTGCCTCCCTTTCATTTTTTTTCCCCTGGAGCTCTGAATACACAATTTTCATCCATTTTTATGAAGTCCCTTCAAGTCAAGCAGAGCCAAGCAAGAGAGTAGGAATATTTGCCATCTGTGTGTGAACGGGGTGGGGTGAGAAGGAGGCAGTGAGGGCAAAGA
This sequence comes from Gymnobelideus leadbeateri, assembly GCA_011680675.1. Classification (NCBI taxonomy): domain Eukaryota; kingdom Metazoa; phylum Chordata; class Mammalia; order Diprotodontia; family Petauridae; genus Gymnobelideus; species Gymnobelideus leadbeateri. The sequence continues at coordinate 1,020 of WOXC01009238.1, read as the reverse complement.
AGGTTAGAGCTGGCTATCTTAGCTTCGGAGAGGAATCCATGCCCATCTCCAGCCTCCAATATGCTGTCTGCAGGGTGTAAATGTTGTCTTTGGTCAAATCCTCTCCACTGCATGGGGCCCAGATGTCCCTGAAAGTGACTTGAAATGAGGCACTGGTTTGCCCAGTGTCAACATGTGTTCTCAAATCGACATGGTTCTATTAGGAATAAAGCATTTGCAATGCTATTAGGGATACCCATGGGGAGTTGCTAGGTTTCCTGAAGGGTAGAGTGTTGGCCAAGCAACCTAATAGCACAGTCAGTGCATAGCAGCAGTCATGACTCTGTTGTCCTCTTAAAATTCAGAGAGCTTCATATGGGGCAAGTCTCTCCTCTCCTCCCCCCACACTCCGTCCCCCACCCAAGGCAATTGGGGTTAAATGAAAAGACTTGTCCAGAGTCACACAGCTAGTAAGTGTCAAATGTCTGAGGTCATATTTGAACTCAGTCCTTCTGACTCCTGGGCTCTATCCACTGCTCCACCTAGCTGTCCCTAGGGCAAGTCCTGAGTGGGCTGCATTTGAGCTCAAACCTATAAGTCTCTCTTACCCATTCCCCAAGCCCTCATCCTGTCAGCCTGGCAGTGCGGTGGGAACCAGGTACAGATGTTTGTTTTTTCAGACTAGATCAGCCAGCATCTCACCTGGTAGGGTAAGAGACCCTGAGAAGGCAATTAAGTCCCCGAAGATGGGGAGAACTTAAGCTTTCTTGATCCTCCAAAGGTGAATAGAAAGGGAGGGAACAGAATTTCTTGAGCCCCTAGAGAACTTATTGTGACAGTGTAGGGTAAATGAAAGTGGATTATGTGTTCAAAGAATGGGGATATAATCCAGGTTCTGCTGTGAACTATAAGAGCCTAGAAAAAATTCAATTTCTCTGTGCCTCACTTTGCTCATCTTTCAATTGGGAATAATAACCCTGTATTTTCCCTTCTGAGTAACAAGATTTTTGAGACAATGCCATATGTGCTTATTGTGATAAC
>WOXC01009237.1:0-289957 GCA_011680675.1 Gymnobelideus leadbeateri | reverse complement strand
GGGGAGGGAAGTTGGCAGCACCCACTTTTGAAAAGGAACAGGATCAAGGTGGGGATTGGACCAGGTGGAAGGTGGGATGGGAGGGAGGGAAATATAGTCAGTCTTTTATAATATATCTACTATAGTAATGTTTTGCATAGCTACACATGTACAGCATATACTGAGTTGCTTATCTTCCTTTTAAAATCAAATTAAATATATATATATATATATATATATATATATATATATATATACTATGATTAATACTATTTTGCATATAATTGGGAGATAAGATGTGCAGTTATGGGGCATGGGGATTCACCTTGCCCTACTGGAAAAGTCGAAGGGGGTATGGGAGAAGAGATGGGAAAGGGTAGATTGTATGAGGGTATACCTTGTGGGACTGTTATTTTGGGGTTGTGGGTAGGAGAAAACTGGGCAAAAAATTTAACTCAAAATCTGATGGAAATGAATGATGTAAACCAGAAGTTAATAAAGCATTTGGAAAAAAAGAAAGATAGATTTTTGTTATTCTGCCATCTTGTGACCCTTTGTGACACCCTGAAGCATAAAAATCCAGTTCCTTCTATCCTCCACTGTCTCTCAAAGACTGTCCAAGTTCATCTTCATTGTTTCAAAAGCACTATGCATATATCTCCTACTCTGTTTTCCCATTTTCCTTTAGCTTTCTATTTTGCCTAACATAAGGGTCTTTTCCAATAAGCATTGTCTTCTCACTATGTGGTCAAAGTATTGAAGCTTTATCATCAATGTTTGATCTTCCAGTGAATAGTCTGATTTATCTTATTTCACTATTGACTGATTCGATATATTTTGCTATCCAAGAACCTATCAAAATCTTTCTCCAAGACTGCGATGTGAAAGTGTTGGTTCTGTGGCAGCCTTTTAGTCTTTTTAGTCCAAGTCTCTCAGCCATATATTGCTACTGGAAAAGAATAAAATAACTTTGACTATACGAACCTTTATTTGTGAGGTGATGTCTCTACTTTTTAGCATGCTGCCAAAATTTGACATGGCTTTCCTTCTAAGGAGCAAGCATCTTTTAATTTCATCAATTAATTTAATTTAATTTAATTTAATTGTTTCATTCATTTTTTCACCATCTGTAGTGACTTTTGACCATGAGAATATAAAATCTGATGGTGCTGACTACTTCCAGGAGCCAAGATGGTAAAGTAAGCAATAAATCGTTCTCACCATCCCTTCTTGACCTTGAAAAATGCAGAAAATACCACCATAGGAAAAATCCTGGCGCAGTGGAGCCAGAAGAATGACAGGGTACATCAGTTTTTAACTTGTGAGGATAGGGAAATTAATGAGAAAGGCCCCTCTTCTTGTGGCTGAGAGGGACCAGTAAGGACTGGAGGTATACTGGCAGGCTTGCAGCAGCAAGCCATACTTCAGGGGACCACTGGGAGATACTCAGTCCCAGGGTGGTGAAGCAGGCAAGTGCCAACACCAAGACACCCTGCATTCCTTGGCACAGCCAGGGGGACCAGCACCAACATGGAGAACCACCAAATGTACTGGCAGAAAGCTGCCTACCAGAGGCTGAACCTATAGGTACACTAGCATAGCTCTGGGAGAGGAGGCTACTTTCAGTGGCCACACCATTTCCACCACTAGACTCTGCCCCACAAGTTTCAGGTAACCCCAGCTAAGAACAGGTAGGAAAACATGACCTGGCCTCTGCACACACCAGCCACCACCACCAATTTCAGCTCATCTCGAAGCAAGCTATAGCTTCTATAGTCTTCCACTACCAGCACTTGAATTTGCAGCAAACAAAGTCAGTAACCAGTTCCCTAATCCCCAGCACAAGAAACCTGGAACAGTATTCCCTGTGTCCTAGAACCACAGAACAACTTTAAAAGCCAGGAAAAAGGCAAATACCATGAGAAAAAGCAACATAGAAAAACAAACATCATAGATTCCTATTATGGAGATAGGGAAGATCAAAACACAAATTCAGAAGAGGATAGCATTGTCAATATACTCACATCTGAAACCTTAAAGAAAAATATAAACTAATATCAAGCCCAAAAAGCACTCTTGGAAGAATTTAAAAAAAAATCTGACACTGCTTCCATTTCTTCTCCTTCTATTTACCAAGAAATGATGGGACCAATTGCCAGAAACTTAGGGTTGTTTTTTGTATATATTAATTAAAATTTTAAGCTTCAAGCCACCTTTTGTACTCTTTCATCCTTATCAAAGGACTTCTCAATTCTTCTTCACTTTCTGCTAACAGAGTGTGTATTTTTCTACATGTCTGAGTTTGTTAATATTTCTCCTGACAATTTTAATTCTGGCTTTCTGGTATAGTTTTTTTTTTTTTTATTCTTGCCACCTCTTCTTAATATCTTCTTTTTCTGTTAAGCCTCTTCAATCTTTGTCTTTTATCATACTCATTTTTGCATAAAATATTCCTCTGACATCTCTAATTTTCTTGAAGAGATATCTTTGTTTTTCCCATTCTGTTGGGTTTTGTTTGTTTCTTTACATTGCTCATTTAAGAAAACCTTTTTGATATACACTTACAGTAACAATATACAGCCTTGTACTCTTTTCCTAATCTTCAATCAGTTGTTCCATTTTCAATTATAACTATTACTTCTTGGCCCACATACAGCTTTTGCAGAAGACAAGTAAGATGGTCTGGGGTCCCCTCTCTTTGAGGGCTTGCCACATTTTGTTATAATTCACACAGTCCAAGTTTTACAGAACAAATCCTTTTATTAAGGGGATTTGGTCAGTGAAGTTTGTATTCAGTAAAAGGGCTGCACTTGAGGACCTCATGGAGGATCTCCACAGGTGGCCTTTAAGCTACAAACTCCCCACCCATGTGTAGTCAATGAAGCAGATGCACATTTTTGTTTTGTTTTGTTTGTTTGAAACTTCCTTGCTTTCTCCATAATCTGTAAGTTGTTCTGTCTCTTCAAAAATCAGCCTACCATTCTGGTAACTCTTATTTCACATACTACTGAAGTATAGCTTACAGAATATTAAGTATAACCTTGGTGGTATGTGAAATGAGTGCAATTGTTAATTAATTTGAACATTCCTTGGTATTGACCTTCTTTAGAATTGTGGCATAAATTGATCTATACTAATCTAGTGGCCACTGCTGAGTTTTCCAAATTTGTTGGCATATTCAATGCTGCAGTTTGGCAGCATCATCTTTTAGAATTTTAAGTAGATCAGCTGGAATTATATCATCTCCACCAGCTTTATTGTTAGCAATGCTTTCTAATGCCCACTTTACTTCATTCTCCAATATGTCTGGCTCTAGATCAGTAACCACAACATAATGGTTATTGGTAGTGTTAATATCTTTCTGGTATAGGTTTTTGTATATTCTTGCTACTTCTTCTTAATAGCCTCTTTTTCTGTTAAGTCTCTTCAATTTTTGTCTTTTTTTCATACTCATTTCTTCTTTTTGTCATACTCATTTTTGCATTAAATATTCCTCTGACATCTCTAATTTTCCTGAACAGATATCTTTGTTTTTCCCATTATGTTGGGCTTTGTTTATTTCTTTACATTGCTCATTTAAGAAAACCTTTTTATATCTACTTGCTATTCAGTGAAATTTTACATTCAAATGAATTTATCTTTCCTTTTCTCTCTCTTTTTTAAATTAAACAAATGCTTTATAAACTTCTGGTTTACATTATTCATTTCCACCAGATTATGAGTTACATTTCCCCCCATTTTTTCCCTACCCACCACCCCAGAATAGCAGTCCCACTAGATATCCCCTCATCCAATCTGCTCTCTCCCATAACTTCTCCCATACCCCCTTCAACTTTGCCATTAGGGGAAGGTGAATCTCTGGGCCCCAATGCCTGGACATCTTATGAAACATTTAATTTTAAAACTTTGATTTTCAGATCCATTCCCTTCCTCCCTTGTCACCCACTCCCTCTGAGAAGATAAGCAATTCAGTATTTGTTGTACATGTATAGCTATGCAAAACATTACCATAGTAGATATATTGTAAAAGACTGCTTATATTTCCCTCCCACCCATCTCACCTCCCACCTGGTCCATTCCCTACTTTGATCCTATCCCTCTTTGATAGTGGGTACTTCCAATCTCCCCTCCCACCAGAATGCCTTCCCCTCCATCATCCCCCCTCTCATCCTCCTTTCCCCTACTCAGGAGAGTGAGTGAGGGTAAGCTATTTCATTTAGTATGTATGTGATTCTCTCCTTGAGCCAACTTCAATGAGAATATGCTTTTGCCTTTTTGCCTTCTTGTTCTTCCCCTTCCCTGCAACTACTCCCCCTTGCCTCTTCGACATGAGATAGTTTACCATACCCTGTCTCTCTCCATCTCCTCTTGCCACTTTCCTCTCTCACCTCTTGACTTCACCCCTAAAGAATCATCCCTTCCTTGGGGCGGCTAGGTGGCACAGCAAGCAGAGCGCTGGGCCTGGAGTCAGAAGGACCCAAGCTCGGATCCAGCCCCAGACACCCAACAGACAAACAAAAACCCAGCCGTGTGACCCCGGCCAAGTCACTCAATCCCAATTGCCCTCGAAAAAAAAAAAAAAAAGAATCATCCCTTCCCATCAAATTCAACCTGTGCCCTCTATCCATGTGTACCTGTGAACATATGCCATGTACCCTTCTACAATTATTTTCATAATGAGAAAGGTTTCATCAAACACAGTTATTGTTTTTCCATGTAGGAATGTAAATAGTCCAACTTTTATAAGTTCCTTTTGATTTCTTTTCCTTGATTACCTTCTCAGACATCTCTTCCTTCTTGTGTCTGAATGTCAAATTTTCTATTCAGCTCCGGTTTTTTCATCAAGAATGTATAAAAGTCCTATATTCCACTGAATGACCATATTTTCCCCTGAAACAAGATGCTCAGTTTTGCTGGGTAGGTGACCCTTGGCTTCAATCCCAGCTCTTTTGCCCTCTGTAATATCATACCCCATGCTCTTCCATCCCTCAGTGTAGAAGCTGCCAGGTCCTGGGCTATTCTGATTGTGTTTCCACAATATTGAAATTGTTTCTTCCTGGCTTCTTGTAGTATTTTCTCCTTGATCTGGGAGTTCTGGAGCCTGGCTATAATATTCCTAGGAGTTTTCTTTTTGGGATCTTTTTCAGGAGGTGATCAGTGGATTCTTTCAACCCCTATTTCCCCCACTGGGTCCAAAACATCAGGGCAATTTTCCTTGAGAAATTCTTTAAGGATGATTTCTAGGTTTTTTCTTTGATCATGGCTTTCAGGTAGTCCAATAATTTTTAAATTATCTCTCCTGGATCTATTTTCCATGTCAATGGTTTTTCCCATGAGATATTTCACATTGCCTTCTAGTCTTTCATTTGTTTGGATCTGTTTAATATTATCTTGATTTCTCATAAAGTCACTAGCTTCCATTTGCTCCAGTCTAACTCTGAAGGAATGAATATCCTCAGTGAGCTTTTGAGATTCTTTTTCCATCTGGCAAATTCGACTTTTTAAGGCATTCTTCTCATTGCCTTTCTGAGCCTCTTTTGCCATTTGAGTTAGTCTATTTTTTAAGGTGTTATTTTCCTCAGTCAGGCTGTTGACTGTCATTTCATACTTTTCTTGCATCTTTCTCATTTCTTTTCCCAAAATTTCCCCCACTTCTCTTATCTGCTTCTTAAGGTCCTCTATGGCCTGTAGCCAGCTTGTATTTTCATTTGGGGCTTTTGGTGCAGGAGTTCTGACCTCACAGTCCTCCTCCATGCTTTGAGCCTCTTTGCCCCTAAAATAGGAGTCCAGTGTTGAAGTTTTCTGTTTATTTTGTTTCATTTGCCTAGGCATGTTGCCACTTAATTACTTGATTTTTTGGGCTTGTTGCCACAGTAGGACTCTGCCACCAGACAGGGGAGCTTCCGCCCAAACGTGGGGTCTTCACAACTTCTGCCAGTTGGGTGGCCTCTGTAAAGCCTCCACCAACTCTGGCAAATTGGATACCCTCCCCAAACTTCCCCCCCAGACCACAATCCAGATCCAAGCAGTTTAAAGCAAGAGCGATTAACCCCCAGACTGATTGCTGGATCTCCCTACAGTTTGCAGACCAGGAGCTAGATCCACTACTGATGCTGCAAAATGGCTTCTGTGCAGCTGTTTCTTCAGCAGCTTTTCGCCCCCAGGGGAGGAAGCCACATGTTCCCCAAATCCTGGTCCCAAAGTCCATAGGGCACTAACCTCTCACTTTGTCCTAGGCATATCTGTGCTGATAATTCTGGAATCGTCACAATTGCTGGTGTTCTGGGGTCCCTCCAGCCCTTCCTTTTTTCTTTTACCTTTTACTCTCCTTCTTTCCTTGGCTATTTGTAAAACTTCATAAGGGAGGGGGTTGAGCCAAGATGGTGGAGTAGAAATAGCACTTCCAAGGTGCTCTGCCCCACACCACTTACAAACTATGTAAAAAGTAGACTCTGAAAAACTTCTGGAGCTCCAGCACCCACAGAATGACACAGAGAAGCTATCCTCCCACTGAGGACAGCCTGACAGCCCTTCAGGGAGCGGCCAGCAAAGCACAGCACAGCACTCTGGGAGCTGACAGTGCAGCGTTCTGGGAGCCGAGCACAGGTCCAAAGGAGCCTCGGTTTTAGCCTCAGGGCATCCAGGCCAGCACCTGGCTGGAGGAACCCCAGAACACCAGCAGCAGTGGCGATTCCAGAATTATCAACACAGATAGTCATAGGACAAAGTGAGAGGCTACTTCCCTATGGACTTTGGGAACAGTATTTGGGGAACACGTTGGCTTCCTCCTATGGGGGAAAGAAGCAGCTGAGGATTCATGGCACAGAAGCCATTTTACACCTTTGATGGCATCTTCAGCTCCTGGTGTGTGAACTGTAGGGAGATCCAGCAATCCATCTGGGGGTTAATCACTCTTGCTTTAACCTGCTTGGATCTGGATTGTGGTCTGGGGTGGGTATTCAGCTTGCCAGAATGTGTGGAGGCTTTACAGAGACCACGCAACTCCAGAAGTTATGAAAACCCCAACATTTGGGACAAAAGTTCCCCTGTCTGCTGGCAAAGTCCTATTGTGGCAACATGCCCAAAAATCAAGTAATTAAGTGGCAACATGCCTAGGCAATGGAAACAAAATAAACAGAAAATTACAACATTAGACTCCTATTTGGGGGGCAAAGAAGATCTAAGCATGGAACAGGAGGAGGACTTTGAGGTCAGAAACCCTGCAGCAAAAGCCACAAAGGAAAATATGAGCAAGTTACAGGCTATAGAGGACCTTAAGAAGGATTTTTAAAACCAAATAAGAGAAGTGGAGGAAAAATTGAGAAGAGAAATGAGAAGGATGCAGTAAAAGAATTAAATGAGAGTCAACAGCCTGACTGAGGAAAATAGACTAACTCAAATGGCAAAGGGGGCTCAAAGGGGCAACAAGGAGAAGAATGCCTTAAAAAGCCAAATTTGCCAGATGGAAAAAGAATCTCAAAAGCTTACTGAGGAGATTCATTCCTTCAGAGTTAGACTGGAGCAAATGGAAGATAGAGACTTTATGAGAAATCAAGATGCTGTTAAACGGATCCAAACAAATGAAAGAATAGAAGGCAATGTAAAATATCTCATGTGAAAAACCATTGACTTGGAAAATAGATCCAGGAGAGATAATTTAAAAATAATTGGACTACCTGAGAGCCATGATCAAAGAAAGAACCTAGAAATCATCCTTCAAGTAATTCTCAAGGAAAACTGCCCTGATGTTTTAGGCCCAGAGGGGGAAATAGAGGTTGAAAGAATACACTTCTCACCTCCTGAAAAAGATCCCAAAAAGAAAACTAGGAATATTATAGCCAGGTTCCAGAATTCCCAGATCAAGGAGAAAATACTACAAGCAGCCAGGAAGAAACAATTTCAATACTGTGGAAACACAATCAGAATAGCCCAGGACCTGGCAGCTTCTACACTGAGGTATTGAAGGGCATGGAATATGATATTCCAGAGGGCAAAGGAGCTGGGATTAAAACAAAGAATCACCTACCCAGCAAAACTGAGTATATTGTTTCAGGGGAAAATATGGTCATTCAGTGGAATAGAGAATTTTTAAGCATTCTTGATGAAAAAACCAGAGTTGAATAGAAAATTTGACATTAAGGCACAAGAAGCAAGAGATGCTTGAGAAGGTAAACAGGGAAAAGAAATCAAAAGGAACTTATCAAAGTTGAACTACTTATATTCCTACATGGAAAAACAATAACTGTAACTATTAAACCTTTCTCAATATTAAAATAGTTGAAGAAGGGTATATGGGCATATGAATACATATGTGAATATGTGTATATATGTTTACAGGTATACATGGATAGAGGGCACAGGTTGAATTTGATGGGAAGGAATGATACTTAAGGGGTGAAGCTAAGAGGTGAGAGAGGAATATAACAAGAGTAGATGGGGAGAGACAGGGTAGGGTAAGCTATCTCATGCAGTAGAGGCAAGGGGAAGTAGTTGCTGGGGAGGGGAAGTAATTGCTGAAGAGGGGAAGAACAGGAAGGCAAAAAGGCAAAACCCTATTCTCATTGAAGTTGGCTCAGGTAGAGAATGACATACATAATTAAATGGGGTATCTCACCCTGCAGGAGAGTAGGGGGAATAAGGATGAAAGGGGGTATGATGGAGGGGCGGGCATTCTGGGGGGATGGGAGATTGGAAATACCCACTTTCAAAGAGGGACAGGATCAAAGTAGGGAATGGACCTGGTGAGGGGTGGGATGGGTGGGAGGGAAATACAAGCAGTCTTTTACAATATATCTACTATGGTAATGTTTCGCATAGCTATACATATACAACACATACTGAATCGCTTATCTTCCCAGAGGGAGTGGGTGACAAGGGAGGAAGGGAATGGATCTGAAATCTGAAGTTTTAAAATTAAATGTTTCAAATGTAAAAAAAGAACCTTCATCAGACAGTTATTTTTTTTTTTACTTTTCTTTTTCTTTGGATTTTTTATTGTTGTTGCTGATTCCTATATAATATTGCAAAATTCTGTCCCTACTTCTTCAGGCATTCCATCTACCAGACCTAATTCCTTAAGTCTATTCATCACTTCCTCTTCATATTCATAAAGGGTGCCATATGGTCTGATGGTTTTCCCCACTTTCCCTACTTCCCTAGTAGATAGATGACATAGACATAGATCTATCTTTGGATCTTCATAAAGATTTGTAGATTTCTCTAGAGATTTATCTATAGAAATCTGTAGATATAGATATCTTCCCTTTTGACTAATTTGGAATGAGGCATTTATTATTGCTTTTCATTATACCAACCTCCCTCTCCCACAAATGCTATAATTTATTGAATGATAAAAGAAAAATCATTATCACCTTTCAATCCACATAGTTACTTAAAACTAATGCCATTGAGGATATCATTTTCTCCATTTTTAGTTGGGACAATTTTATAAACACCCTCTATCACCATGACATAATTTAATAGTATAGATATCAAAGAGGAGAAAAAATATCATATTTGCAGACAGGATGACATATAGAAAACTGTAGAGAACTAGAAAGGAAATAAATAAGAATACATATTCATGATGTGGGGGGATTATTAACAGTTTCTCAATAAAAGTCTTATCTAAAATATATAGAGAACTTTGTCAAATTTGTCAGAATGCCTAATTCTCCAAATGATAAATGCTTGAAGGATATGAAAAGGCAATTTTTATATAAAGAAATCAAAACTATTTTGGTTATATAAAAAAAATTCTCAAAAACCCTGATTGATTAGATGAATGCAAATTAAAACAACTTTGAGAGATCATCTCATACCTATCAGATGGGTTAAAATAATAGAAGAGTAAATGATAAATGGTGGAGGGGACATGGAAAAATTAGGAAACAAATACACTGTTGTTGGAACTGTGAACTCATCCAATCATTTTGGAGAACAATCTGGAATTATGTCCAAAAAGTTATAAAAACTTGTATGCCCTTTGACCCAGCAATGCAATCATTACATCTTTTTCCCTAAGTGAGCAGGGAAAAATGAAAGAACCTATACATTCTAAAATATTTCTAGCTGTTCTCTGTGGTCAAAGAACTGGAGATTTAAGGGATACCCATCGACTGGGGAATGGCTAAACAAGTTGTGTTATATAATTGTAATGGAATACTACTTTGCAGTAAGCAATGATGGACAGGTTGATTTTAGAAAACAACAACAACAACATCCTTGCAGTAAATAATAAAGAGTAAAATCAGTAGAACCAACAGAACATTGTGCACAATAACAGCAACATTTTTAAAAGAATAACTGTGAATGGCTAATTTATTCCAAGCAATATAAATATTAAATCAACTACATAGAACCTTTGGAGGAAGATGCAATCTCATTCCAGAGGGGAAAAAACAAATGGATAAATACAAGTTTGTATGCTGTGGTTTTACATTTGTATCTATATTTATCTGTCACTCTGTTTTTCTCAAATAGTGGCCTTTTCTAGCATGGGGTTCAAAGGGAATTAGGGAAGGAGGGAGATTGTTAATAACTTAAAATATAACAAAAACATAAAATTAGATAAAAAAACAGATTCAGAAAAGTAGCAATTAGAAAATAAGCCTATAAATATACTCAGCATCCCTTCATGTTATTAAGCTGAACCACAGGGCAATGATAGAAAGAAAAATTCCATTCAAAAATAATACAAAATGCATAAACAATCTGGGAGCCAAACTATCAAGAAACAATGACATACAATGACATTCTATAAATTCAAATGCAAAAACTTGTTGTAGAAATAAAAACAAATAATAGGGAAATAAATTCAGTGTTAGGCTATGACAAAAAATAAAAGTTATGAATCTACTGAAATTAATTTATAATTTCAATATTACATTAATTCCACTGTGAAAATCTTACTGCAATAAAAATAGCTGAAACATTGCCAGAATCTACTTGGAGGAATAAAAGCTATAGATGATGAAGAATAAAAGAATGAATACCATATGGAGAAGATTAATTAGTTTTTGATAAGCCTCATACTAATTACTAAATGCAACTGTCCTTATTTGACAATTAATTGGGGTAGGGATGGAGAAGCAAAAGTATTTTTGGGCAAAAATGTATCCTCTATGACAATAAATGTCAAATGGATATCCTACATGTTCATGAAAGTTACATAAGGAAAAATACAAAAGAACAGAAAGATTTCCTTAATACAACTAAAGGTAGAAGGATTATTGTTTTTTTGTTGTTGGTGGTGGTGGTGGTGGTTTTGTGTTTTTTTTTTTATTTTTAGTTTACAGCATTCATTTCCATAAAATCTTGAGTTACAAATTTTCGCCCTTTCTTGCCCCTACCCACCATGCCAAAATAGCAATCCGACTGAATACCCCCTCCCCAATCTCCTCTCTCCTATATAGTCCCCCATCCCCACTCTGACTTTCCAGTAGGACAAGATGGATCTCCATACCCCAGTGCCTGTATATCTTATTTTCCAGATGCATGTAAAAAAATAACAATATTTTTTAAATATTTGCTTTTAAAAATGCATTCCAGATTCTTCCCCTTCTGCCCTCCTCACACACCTTTACTGGGAAGATAAGCAATTCAACATAGACTGTACATGTGTAGTTACATAAAACATGTCCATAATGGATATATTGTGAAAGACTGACTATATTTCTCTCCATCCTATCCTGCCCCCCACTTGTTCTATTTTTTACTTGGTACTGATCCTTTTGAAAAGTGTGTGCTTCCAACTTACCACAATCTGCCTTCCCATCTATTATCCCACCTCTTATACCCTTCCTCACACTTTCCTATAGGGTAAGATACTCAATTTTGTGTGTATGTTATCCCCTCCTTAAGCCAAATTCAATAAAAGTAAGGTTGACTCATTCCCTTCTGTCTTCCTGTTCTTCCCCTCCATTGCAACAGTTTTCTCTTGTTTCTTTTATATGAGATAATTTACCCCATTTTGTCTTTCCCTCTCATTATATTCCTCTCATTATATCCCTCTCATTATATTCCTCTCTTACCACTTAATTTTATTTTTTACATATCATCCCTTCCTATTCGACTGATTCTGTGCCCTCTGCCTATGTATACATGCACACATATATATAGACACACACATATGTATCTATATGCATATATACCCTCCTATTTAGACACATATATGCATGTATATATATATATATATATATATAATACACACATATATATGTATATATGTATATTGTGTATATATATACATATATGTGTATGTGTGTGTGTGTGTATATATATATGTATACATTTATATTCCCTTCAACTATCCTCATGCTGAGAAAAGTTTCATAGGTTATAATTATCATTTTTCCATGTAGGAATGTAAATAGTTCAACTTGAATAAATTCCTTGTGATTTATTTTCCCTGTTTACCTTCTTATGCAACTCTTGCTTCTTGTATTTGAATGTCAATTTTTCTATTCAACTCTGGTTATTTCATCAAGAATGTTTGAAAGTCCTCTATTTCATTGAATGACCATATTTTCCCCTGAAACATTAAACTCAATTTTGCTGGGTAGGTGATTCTTGATTTTAATCCTAGCTTCTTTGACCTCCAGAATATCATATTCCAAGGACTTCAGTCCCTTAATGTAGAATCTGCTAGATCTAGTGTTATCCTAATTGTGTTTCCATAATATTCAAATTGTTTCCCCCTGGCTGCTTTTAATACTTTCTCCTTGATCTGGGATCTCTGGAATTTGGCCATAATGTTCCTAGGAATTTTCTTTTGGGGATCTTTTTCAAGAGGTGATCATTGAATTCTTTCAATTTATATTTTGCTCTCTGGCTCTAAAACACCAGGGCAATTTTCCTTAACAATTTCTTGAAGGATGACTTCTAGATTGTTTCTTTTTATCAGGGTTTTCAGGTAGTCCAATAATTTTCAAATTATCTCTCCTGGATCTATTTTCCAGGTCAGTGGTTTTTCCAATGAGATATTTCATATTGCCTTCTATTCTTTCATTTGTTTGGATCTGTTTTATAGTGCCTTGATTCCTCATGAAGTCATTAGCTTCCAATTGCTCCAAACTAATTTTGAAGGAATTATTCTGTTCAGTGAGCTTTTGAAATTCCTTTTCCATCTGGCAAATTCGCCTTTGTAAGGCATTCTTCTCCTCATTGGCTTTTTGGACCTCTTTGGCCATTTGAGTTAGTCTATTTTTACAGTATTATTTTCTTCAGTCAGGTTGTTGACTCTCTTTTCATGATTTTCTTGCATCATTCTCAGTTCTCCTCCCAATTTTTCCTCCACTTCTCTTACTTGCTTTTCATAATCCTCCTTGAGCTCTTCCATAGCCTGTAACCAATTCATATTTTTCTTGGAAGCTTTTGATGCAGGAGTTCTGACTTCATTCCCTTCCTCCCATTCCATGCTTCAATATTTTTTGTCCCCAAAACAGGAATCTAAGGTTTGACTACTGTGCTTGCTTTTCCTCCTCTGCTTTCTCATATTGCCAGTCAATTACTTGACTTTTGAGCTCTTTGCCACCATAGAACTCTGCTTCCAGAGAGGAGAGCTTTGTCCCAAATTGCTGGGGTTTACTCAGCTGCTGGAGCTATTAATTGAGTGCCTCTCTGCAGCCCCCACAAACTCCACCCCAGGACCTCCACCCAAGGCTGCAATATAGATCCAAGCATGTTAAATAAGAGCTATTACCTTCTGAACATTGGCTTGGTCCCCCTGCAATCTTCAGGCCAGGAGCTCTGGAAGCATTTTTCTAGCAGCATCTGCACAGCTGCTGAGCCTCCACCACTTCTCGCCCCAGGTCAGATGCCCAACTGTGCTCTTTCATCCCCCACAGTTCCAACAGAATTCCACACTGACCTCTTACTTTGTCTTTGGTATTCACAGCTAGTTGTGCTTCACTCTCCTGAAGTCTGCTATGACTGCTGCTCGTTGGGGCCACCTGAAGCTAAAACTACATGACTCACAGGAGACTGTGCTCTGCTCCCAGTGTGCTGTGATGGACCCTTCCTATAGGCGTTCCAGGCTACCTTGAGCAAGAGATTTGTTTCTCTGTGTCACTTTGTGAGTTCTATAGCTCTAAAATTTGTTTAGAGTCAAAATTTATAAATATATGAGGTGATTGTGGTGGGAGCTCACAAAATTTTCCTTCTACTCTGCCATCTTCTAGAAGGATTATTGTTAACTAGAACAAGGGAGAAAATGTTTTATATGAGACAAAAAAGACAATTTCAATTATACAAAATGAAAAAGAAATGTATCTTCAATGTGGATGTATAAGAGAAATTATCATGCGAAGGAAAATTCATTGTATCAAATATCACTGCCAAAAATCTGATATCTAAATAAATTGGAAATTACTACAATTGAATTTTATTTAAAGTTTTTATTTTACTTTTCAGTTACATGTAAAAACAATTTTAAATATTTGTTCTTTACAATTTTTTGAGTTCCAAATTCCCTACCTTTTCCCCTTCTCCCTTCTTGAGAATACTGATACAAATTAAACATGTGCAGTCATGGAAATATATATTTCCATATTAACTATGTTGAAAAAGAGAACACAGAGCAAAATAACAGAAGAAAAATCAAGAAAAATAAGGTATAAAAGTATTCTTTAATCTTCTTTCAGATTCCATCAGTTTTTTTTTCCCCTGTGGAAATGTATAGCATTTTTTAATAAATCCTTTGGAATTGTCTTATATCATTGTATTACTGAGAATAGCTATTTTATTCACAGTTGATAATTATACAATATTGTTCTGTACAATGATCTCCTGACTCTGTTTTCTACACTTTACATAAGTTCATGTGAGTCCTCCAAGTTTTTTTTTTTCTGAAGCTATCCTGCTTTTAATTTCTTATAGCACAATACTATTCCATGACAATATCATACCACGACTTGTTCAGCCATTCCTCAATTGTTGGGTATCCATTTAATTTCCAATTCTTTGCCTCTACAAAATGAATTGCTATAAATATATTTGTACATATAGAACTTTTTTCCCCTTTTACTCTGATCTCTTTGTAAAGCAAACCTAGTAGTGGTATTGCTGGGTGAAAAGATCAGCAAAGTTTTACAGCCTTTTGGTTTCCATGTTGATCTCAGGTTGTTGAATCAATTCACAATTCCACCAAGTGTGAATTATTGTATCCAATTTTTTAAGGCCAAGATCCATTCCTGAGTTGACAAATAGTCAAAGAATATGAACAAAATTTTTTCTATACAAATGCAAATTATTAATTCCTACATAAAAAATATGTTCCAACCCACTAATAAGAGAAATGTGTATTAAAATAATTCTGAGATTCCACCTCATACCCTGAAAAATATCAAAGATGAAAAAAAATAACTTTTCAACATTTGAGGAAATGTAGGTAAATTAACACACTAATGTATTGCTGGCACAAATATTCCAGAAGAGAAGAAATTGGAAACTACTCATGGAAAGTGACTAAACTATTCATACCATTTGATCCAATGATCTCTTTACTGGGTTTATGCTCTGGGAGTAAAAAAGCATAAAGAAAGTTCCATAATACACCATGGAAAAAGGTTTCTGGTAACAAAGAACACTATGCAAAATGAGTATCCATAATTTGGAGAGTGCGTACCTGTAGCATATGAATATAATATAATATTTTTGTCCAATAAGAAACATAGAGGGGCTGGATAACTGGGCAAATGAAGTCATGGATGTGAAGAACTCTGGCATGGTTACTCATAAAAGAACTGCTTGATCTGTCAGTGCAAGAAAAATTAAGAACAATGCTTCAGAATGACATAGCTTATTATTGAAATGGGAGATTCTCAACAATAAGGGACTTTCTGTTGCAAACAAAATAGGAAATATCAAAATCAGTACACTTGCTGAAGACAAGATAGAAATAGAATGCAATAGCATTTCTTCTGGCTTTCATCTCAACAGGCACGTCCAAAACATAATGTGGAATTCGAGATGTTGGGCGACAAACTTCAAGACACCTTAGAAAACCAGGCTAAGGTAGAGGTGAACATGGAAAAGTTAATGTCAACCATTAAAGGAATTTGTAACCAAGGAAATCACAATTGTGGAAATAGAAATTGTTAAATACCCCTTTCCACATATAACCTACTTCTATGAAGTTTTCCATAAGCTTTCATAAATGTACAAGAAGGAAATACTCCTCAAACACTTCACTGATGAAGAACTTCCCCCATGCCATGAACCAGCATCTCACTTTAAACTACTTATCTATTTGATTGTACTCTATCTATATTGAGAAGACCAGGCTTGATATGAAAAGCATATTAAGTAAAACATATTAAAAGTTACTTGAAACTGGACATAGAACATTATAATTTTTTTCCAAAACAATTTCATTTTATATCCCAAATTCCCAAAATCAGAATGAACCTTTTTTTCGAGGTCTTGTAATACACACTCATTGTTGCCCCTACATTCCCTCCCAGGGTCACAGTTCTACTTCTTTTCTCACTTGCAAATTGAATTGATTCCATTACACCTCATATATCTCTTAACAGAACCCTAGTATCAACTTTAAAAGTTCATGCTAGGAATAGAAACAGCTCATCCAAACCACTCTGCTCCCAGATTACCCCCAAACTATGTAAAAGGGGACTCTGAACAACTTCTGGAGCCCCAGCACCCACAGAACAACACAGAGAAGCTAAGCTTCCGCTGAGGACAGCCCAGCAGCCCTGCAGGAAGGACAAGCGCAGCGGTCTGGGACCTGGCAACACAGAGCACAGGAGCCGAGCTGAGCCCTGGTCCTCGTGAGCCGAGGTTTTGGCCCCAGGGCAGCAGGGCCAGCAGCCGGCTGGAGGAAACCCAGAACACCAGGAGCTGTGGCGACTCCAGAATTATCAACATAGACATGCCTAGGACAAAGTAAGAGGTTGGTGTCCTATGGACTTTGGGACTGATATTTAGGGAATGCGTCGGCTCCCTCCCCTGGGGGCTAGAAGCCACTGAGGAGACACGCTATTTTGCAGTTTTCAGAGGCGGCTCCAGTTCCCAGCCTCCAAATTGTAGGGAGATCCAGCGATCAGTCTTGGGGGGTAATCGCTCTTGCTTTAACGTCCCTGGATCTGGATTGTGATCTAGGGTGGAAGTCGTGGGTGGGTTTACAGCTTGCCAGAAACAGAAGTTGTCCCCCACACGTTCGGGACGAAAATTCCTCTAGCTGGCCTTAAAGCCATAGTGTGGCAACAAGCCCAAAAGTCAAGTAATTAAGTGGCAACATGCCAAGGCAAAGGAAACAGAAAAATGCAACCCTAGAATCCTATTTGGGGGCATAGAGCAGGAAAAGGACAGTGAGGTCAGAAGTCCTGCTCCAAAAGCCCCAGGGGAAAACATGAGCGGGTTGCAGGCCATAGAGGACTTTAAGAAGGACTTTAAAAATCAAATAAGAGAAGTGGAGGAAAAATTAGAAAGAGAAATGAGAAGGATGCAGGAAAAGTATGAAATGAGGGTCAACAGCCTGACTGAGGAAAACAACACCTTAAAAAATAGACTAGCTCAAATGGCAAAGGAGGCCCAAAAGGGCAATGAGGAGAAGAATGCCTTAAAAAGTCGAATTTGCCAGATGGAAAAAGAATCTCAGAAGTTCACTGAGGAGATTCATTCCTTCAGAGTTAGACTGGAGAAAATGGAAGCTAATGACTTTATGAGAAATCAAGATGCTGTTAAGCAGATCCAAAACAAATGAAAGATTAGAAGGCAATGTGAAATATCTCATGGGACAAACCACTGACCTGGAAAATAGATCCAGGAGAGACAATTTAAAAATTATTGGTCTACCTGAAAGCTATGATCAAAGAAAGAACCTAGAAATCACCCTTCAAGAAATTCTCAAGGAAAACTGCCCTGATGTTTTAGATCCAGAGGGCAAAATAGAGGTTGAAAGAATCCACCGATCACCTCCTGAAAAAGATCCCAAAAAGAAAACTCCCAGGAATATTATAGCCAGGTTCCAGAATCCCCAGATCAAGGAGAAAATACTACAAGCAGCCAGGAAGAAACAATTTCAATATTGTGGAAACACAATCAGAATAGCCCAGGACCTGGCAGCTTCTACACTGAGGGATAGAAGGGCATGGAATATGATATTCCAGAGGGCAAAAGAACTGGGAATGAACCCAAGGGTCACCTACCCAGCAAAACTGAGTATTTTGTTTCAGGGGAAAATATGGTCATTCAGTTGAATAGAGGACTTTCAAGCATTCTTGAGGAAAAAACCAGAATTGAATAGAAAATTTGACATCCAGACACAAGAAGGAAGAGATGCCTGAGAAGGTAATCAGGGAAAAGAAATCAAAAGGAACTTATCAAAGTTGAACTATTTACATTCCTATATGGAAAAGCAATAACTGTGACTGATGATATCTTCTCACTATGAAAATAATGGAAGAAGGGTGTGTGGTCATATGAATACATATGTGAATGTGTGTGTATATGGTTACAGTTATATATGGATAGAGGGCATAGGTTGAATTTGTTGGGAAGGGAGAATACTCAAGGGATGAAATTATGAGGTGAGAGAGGAAAGTGGCAAGAGGAGATGGGGAGAGACAGGGTAGGTAAACTATCCCATGTAGAAGAAGCAAGGGGAAGTGGTTGCAAAGGAGGGGGAGAATAAGGAAGGTTAAAAAGGCAAAACCACATTCACATTGAATTTGGTTCAGGGAGAAAATGACATACATACTAAATGGGATATCTCAACCTGCAGCAGGATAAGGGGAAGGGGGATGAGAGGAGGGATGATGGATGGGAGGGCATCCTTGGGGTGAGGGGAGGTTGGAAGCACCCAGTATAGAAGAGGGACAGGATCATGTAGGGAATGGACCAGGTGGGGGGTGGGATGAGTGGGAGGGAATTATAAGCAGGCTTGTACAATATATCTACTATGATAATATTTTGCATAGCTAGACAATACAACTTATACTGAATTACTTATCTCCCAAGAGGGAATGGGTGACAAGGGAGGAAGGAAATGGATCTGAAATTTGAGGTCGTAACATTAAATGTTTCAAATATATACAAATACTATTATTAATACTCTTTTGCTTGTAATAGGGGGAGAAGATGTGCAGGCATTGGGACACAAAGATTCACCTTCCTCTAATGGAAAAGTCGAAGGGGCTATGGGAGAAGGTATGGTAGAGAGCAGATTGGAGGAAGCGATATCTTGTGGGACTACTATTCTGGGAGGTTGGGTAGGGGAATA
This sequence comes from Gymnobelideus leadbeateri, assembly GCA_011680675.1. Classification (NCBI taxonomy): domain Eukaryota; kingdom Metazoa; phylum Chordata; class Mammalia; order Diprotodontia; family Petauridae; genus Gymnobelideus; species Gymnobelideus leadbeateri. Next base: position 270,738 of record WOXC01009237.1, on the reverse strand, counting down.
ATGGGGGGAAAATGATTGTAACTCAAAATCTGGCAGAAATGAATTATGTAAAACAGAAGTTAATAAAGAGTTTGTTTAAAAAAAAAGTTCATGCTAGTCATCCATTCAGTACCTACTACTAAAACCATGACCCTCTAAATTGACAAAAACTACTAGGAAAACTGATCCTAAGTTTGGAAGAAAATGTTGAGATCAGCGTTTATTTCCACAATAAATTCCAAATTGATTCTTAGTCTACTATTAAAAAAATACAAACAATGGGTTGAGATCAGGAGAATGAAAGGTGCCTTTTACGATTATAAGTAGGAGAATTCTAAACCAAAGGACAAAGGTGTAAAATTAAATGCATGTCTACAAACACAACCAAAAGAAACTAGATTGGGAGAAATAGTTTAATCAAACAATAGAATAAGATCTGTCATATGAAACTGATACAAAAGTATGACACTAGGAACCAATTCCTACCTAAGTGTTCAAAAGATATGAACAAATGACCTGGGGAATTCAGAGATGCAATTAATAGACAAAATATTATAGTAAATCATCAAGAGAAATAAACATTTAACAATACTGGTTTCACCTCACATTAAATTGACAAACATGAAAAAAAAAAACAAACAAACCACAAGACAGCAATGTTGTTAAGACAGGAACTCTTAATACATACTGGTAGCAAAGCTTTGCACTGGTCTAACCATTAAAATAACCTGAAACTTTTCAAGAAAAGTCACTAAACTACTTGAACCCTTTAACCCAGCTCTCTGTCTCTTACAAGGCATATAACAATATGAGGTCAAAGAGGGCTTGAGTTGAGGGAGAGCATCATGTTACTAATGATACTTTTTTGTGGAAGAAACAAGACATTTGAGTTACTCAAAGAAACTAGGGAAAATTTATATGAACTTATGTAGAGTGAAGAAAGCAGAATCAAGAGACACATTTTATGGAAAGGAAAATATTAAAAATAAATATCCAGGTTAAAATAAGTAACTATTATTAATCAGAAAAATGATGAAACGTTTGTTTTTTCTCTCAGCAGGTTGATATATTTTTTGGGTGTCAAATAGTGTGTCAGCAGTGTGTGAGTTTCACTTGCTTAACTGTTTTGTTACAAAGGAGAGTGAGGACAAAGCCAAATATATAAATACTGCTTTTTAAAAAGAGCAATAAATTCAAAACAAAACAAACAACATACACATTAACTACAATACATGAATTTCAATACTACTAAAATGAAGCTTGACCCTTTGTATATGAAAGACAAATAATAATAATTACAGGAGATAGATAATAAGGCATTCCTCTATCCTCTCAGCAGAGACCAGAAGGAGTATTGGGATAGAATGTTTTATTCTTTGTGACATGTGGTCACATTATTCCTATTTTCTTTTGTTGTTGCAAGGAATCTAACCATGAATTTCTATACTGTTCACATAAAATAATGATTATATTTATTGAGTATTATTAGAACTATCAAATTCAAGTAAGTTAAAGCAGTCATATTATTTTAGATATTTTAAAAAACGTTTTATATATTCTACAATTTAGGGCAATAGTTTCATTCCATAATGTTTTGGTATTAAGGTATTGAGTGGGGGGAGAAATAAATGTGATGTAAACTCAAAAGATACTTTTAATACATACTTAATACAGAATGGTGCCTGTTGGAGAGGAGGAGCCAAGATGGTGGTGTAGAAGCAGGAAAACTCCCTGTGCTCTCCCTATAACCACCTCAAATACTTATAAAAAATGACTCTAAAAAACTTTAGGGCTACAGAATCCACAAAGTGATAGAGAGAAACAAATCTCCCCTGAAGAGAACCTGGAAGGAAGATAGGAAGGGTCCATACTAGCATTCTGGGAACTGAGCCCAGCCTGATGTGAGCATGCAGTTTTAACCTCTGGGTGGCTGGACCAGCCACAGCTAGAGGGACTTCAGGTGAATGGATCACCAGCAGCTGTGGAGGTTTCCAGAATTATCAACCCATAAATGCCAAAGACAAAGTGAGAGGTCAGTGGATTTTGGGAGCAGGGGTTTTGGGAGTGTGTTCTGGCATCTGCCCCCTGGAGGGAAAGGTGGCTGAGGCATGGCAGCTATGAGGCTGCCATGACTGCTTCAGAGCTCCTGAACTGCAGATTGTAGGGGGACCAAGAAACCATTCTAAGGGCTAATCACTCTTCCATTACCTTGCTTGGATCTGGAGTGCTCTCTAGGGTGGAAGTCCTGGGGTGGGTGACCAGGTGCCAGAGCCAGTGGAGGCTTCAGACAGAGCAGCCAACTTATAGCTCTGGCAGCTGTGAAAACGCTAGCAATTTAGGACAAAGCTCTCCTCTGTGGAAGTAGAGTTCTACTGTGGCAAAAACTTAAAAGTCAAGTAATTGAGTGGCAATATGAGCAAGCAAAGGAAGCAAAGCAGGCACCAAAATCCGACCTTGGATTCCTTTTTAGAGGACAAAAAGGATGAAAACATGAAACAGGAGGAAGGAAATAAAGTCAGAATACCTGTACCAAAAGCTTCCAAGAAAAATATGAACTGCTTACAGGCCATAGAGGAGCTTAAGAAGGATTTTGAAAACCAAATAAGAGAAGTGGAGAAAAAATTTGGAAAAGAAATGAGAATGATGCAAGAAAATCATGAAAAGAGAGTGAACAACCTGACAGAAGAAAATAACACTTTAAAAAATGGACTAATTAGGGGTGGCTAGGTGGTGCAGTGAGTAGAGCATCGGCCCTGGAGTCAGAAGGACCTGAGTTTGTATCCTGCCTCAGACACTTAATGCACACACAAAAAAAACCTAGCCGTGTGACCTTGGGCAACTTATTTAACCACAATTGCCCTCCAAAAAAGCAAAAAAAAAAAAAAATAGACTAACTGAAATGGCAAAAGAGGACAAAAAGCCACTCAGGAGAAGAATGCCTTACAAAGCCAAATTTACCAGATGGAAAAAGAATCTCAAAAGCTCACTGAAGAGAATAATTCCTTCAGAATTACACTGGAGCAAATGGAAGCTAGTGACTTTATGAGAAATCAAGATACTATTAAACAGATGCAAACAAATGAAAAAATAGAGGGCAATGTGAAATGTCACATTGGAAAAAGCACTGACCTGGAAAATAGATCCAGGAGAGATGATTTAAAAATTATTGGACTACCTGAAAGCCATGATCAAAGAAAGAACCTAGAAATCATCCTTCAAGAAATTCTCAAGGAAAATTGCTTTGATATTTCAGAACCATAGGGCAAAATAGAGTGCAAAATAATCCATCAATCACCTCCTGAAAAAGATCTCCAAAAGAAAACTCCTAGGAATATTATAACTAGGTTCTGGAATTCACAGACCAAGAAGAAAATATTACAAGCAGCCAGGAAGAAATTATTTGAATATTGTGTAAACAAAATCAGGATAACACAGGATCTGGCAGCTTCTACATTGTGGGATCGAAGGGCTTGGAATAGGATATTCCAGAGGTCAAAGGACCTGGGATTAAAACCAAAAACGCTTACCCAGCAAAACTGAGTATCATGTTTCAGGGGAAAATAGGGTTATTCAGTGGAATAGAGGACTTTCAAGCATTCTTGAGGAAAAAACCAGGATTGAATAGAACATTTGACCTTCAGATACAAGAAGCAAGAGAAGCGAGAGAAGGTAAACAGGGAAAAGAAACAATAAGGACCTTTTGAAAGTTGAACTATTTACATTCCTTCATGGAAATATTCTCAATATGAGAACAGTTGAAGGGAATAGGAAAAAATATATGTATATATGAAGGTATATGGACATATGAATACATATGTGAATGGGTGTATATATGTATAAAGGTATACATATATAGAGGGCACAGGACCAGTTTAATAGGAAGAGATGATACTTAAAAGGTGATATTAAGAGGTGAGAGATGAATATAATGAGAGGATGTAAAGAGAAACAGTATGAGGTAAACTATCTCATATAGAAGAGGCAAGGGAAAACTGTTACAATGGAGGGGAAGAACAGGAAGGCAAAAGGAAATGGGTCAACCTTATTCTCATTAAATTTGGCTTAGGGTGGGAATGACATACACACTAAATAGGGTATCTAACCCTATATTAGAGTAGGGGGAAAGGGGTGAGAGGGGGGATGGTGGAAGTAAAGGCAGGCTGGGGGGAAGGGAAGTTGAAAGCACCCAGTTTTGAAAAGGGACAGGATCAAAGTAGGGAATGGAATAAGTCGGGGGTGAGATAGGTGGGAGGGAAATATCATCAGTCTTTTACAATATATTGACTATGGAAATGTTTTCCAAAGCTACACATGTAGAAACTATACTGAAGTGTTTATCTTCCTAGTAAGGGTGGGTGTCAAGGGAGGAAGGAAATTAATCTGGAATTCAAAGTTTTAAAATCAAATACTTAAAAATATATATATGTACTATTATTAATGTTATTTTACATGTAACTGGGAAATAAGATATACAGGCATTGGGGCATAAAGAACCACCATGCCCTACTGTTAAGTCAGAGGGGGTATGGGAGAAGATATGGCAGAGAGCAGATTAAAGGAGGGGATATCTAGTGGGATTGCTATTTTTGGGGTGGTAAGTAGGGGAAAAATGGGGAGAAAATTTGTAACTCAAAATCTTGCAGAAATAAATGATGTAAACCACAAGTTAATATAGCATTTGGTTAAAAAAATTCTCAAGGAAAATTGCCCTGATATTTTAGAACCAGAGGGCAAAATAGAGGTTGAACAAATCCATCGATCACCTCCTGAAAAAGATCTCAAAAAGAAAACTCCTAGGAATATTATAGCTGGGTTCTGGAGTTCCCAGATCAAGGAGAAATTTTTTATGAGTAGCCAGGAAGAAACAATTTGAATATTGTGGAAACACAATCAGGATAACACAGGATCTGGCAGCTTCTACACTGAGGGATCAAAGGGCTTGCAATATGATATTCTGGAGGTCAAAAGAGATGGGATTAAAACCAAGAATCACATACCCAGCAAAACTGAGTATCATGTTTCAGGGGAAAATATGGTCATTCAATGGAACAGAGGATTCTCAAGCTTTCTTGATGGAAAGACCAGAGTTGAATAGAAAATTTGACATTCAGATACAAGAAGCAAGAGAAGTATGAGAAGGTAAACAGGGAAAAGAAATCATAAGGAACTTATCAAAGTCAAACTATTTATATTCCTACATGGAAAAATGATAATTGTAACTAATGAAATTTTCCTCAGTATGAGAATAGTTGAAGGGAATATAAATGTGTTTTTGTGTAAATATATATATATATATATATATATATATACACACACAACATACATATACATATATATATATTTACATGCACATGCATACATATGTCTATATAGGAAGTTATATGGACATATGAATACATATGTGAGTGTGTATATATGTTTACAAAGTATACATAGACAGAGGGCACAGGATCAATTGAATAGGAAGGGATGTCACTTAAAAGGTGAAATTGAGAGGTCAGAGAGGAATATAATGAGAGGAGATAGGGAGAGACAGAATGGGGTAAACTATCTCATACAGAAGAGGCAAGGGAAAACTGTTACAATGGAGGGCAAGAACAGGAAGGTAAAAGGGAATTTGTCCACCTTACTGCTATTGAATTTGGCTTAGGGAGGGAGTGACATTTACATTAAATAATGTATCTCACCCTACATGACATTAGGTTGAAGGAGAGGAGAGGGTGGATGATGGAGGGGAGGGTAGGTTGAGGGGGAGGGAAGTTGGAAGCACACACTTTTGGAAATGGCCAGGGTCAAAGTAGAGAATAGAACAAGTGGGGGGCAGGATAGGATGGAGGGAAATACAGTCAATCTTTCACAATAAATCCACTATGGAAATGTTTTGCATAGATACCTGCGTACAACCTATATTTAATTACTTGTCTTCCCAGTAGGGGTGGGTGACAAGAGAAGAAGGGAAAGAATCTGGAATTCAAAGTTTTAAAATCAAGTGTTTTAAAAAATTATTATTATTATTGTTTTTTACATGCAACTGGGAAATAAAATGTACAGCCACTGGGTTATGAAGATCCATCTTGCCCTTCTGGAAAGGTGGAGGGGTCATGGGGGAGGATATAGGAGAGGGCAGACTGGGAAGGAGATAGGGAGTACAATAGCTTTTTGGGGTGGTGCATGGGGGAGAAATGGGGAGAAAATTTGTAACTCAAAATCTTATGGAAATGAATGATGTAAACTAAAAATAAACACAAAATTTAATTTAAAAAAAAGGATGATGCCAATGCTATCCTAGCTTGCTGAATTACCAAGCAGCTACTGAGGGCACTGAGATGAAGAGTAGACTTACACCATACTCAGAATCTGAAAGTGCAACTCTTGACATGGAATATCCTAGCAAACCATCAGGTGGCAGTCTTATTTCAGGCAGCACAGCTCATTCAACTGGACATGCACAAATGTGTCTGGTTAGCTTTGTACTATATAAATTGTCTCTTTTTACCCCTCTATCATCTATTACTATTTAAAACCACAGTTCCATTTTTAAACTTATTATTCTCCTTTGCTCCACTATCCAAAACACTAGTAATTCTATCCTCCCATTATTTACATTATCGCTCTTACTCTCTACTCATAATTCTAGCACCACTTAATCCTATATGGGTCTCAGTTTTCCTTCACCATTTTCCTGATCATTAAATAACACAGGGAGATGGATTCAAGGAGCAGAAAACACGGGGATCTACCATAAAAGTTACTTATTAGGGTCACAATAAGTCTTAAAAGCTGAAAGAATATTAATATGTCATATAGGTAGTGCTTTCCAGTTCTCACATTTTCTGATTCTCCTCATGGGATTTAATCTTGCAGCATATGCTCTTTGGGAATTCACATTTTCTATTTGACTCCCAGGACACCCAGAGAAACACCCAGAGAAAATGCAGGCAGCTGATTATATAGATAGTCTAAGTTCAAGGAGCATGTGGTTAATCTGTGTAGGTAGAGATCAATGGACTTATTCTCAATCTTCTGACCTGTCAGCTACAGACATATAGAATATGTATAAAATGAACCTGTCTTGGCGATATGGTTCCTCTCCATTCCCTAGGGAAGCCTGGGTGTCAGCTTGCTGGAATATCAAATAGACTTTGTAGGATACTGAGATGAATAGTAGATTTACCTGGTAGTCAGCTAGAATCTCTTGAGTGCAACTACTCTCATGGTATACCCTGGCAAAACACCAGGTGGTAGTCTTATCTCAAGCAATACAATTCATTCAACTAGACAAGCATAAATACACCTAGCTGTCCTCTCACCTCCCTCCCCCTAGGTACCTACACACTCTAAAGTAAACATACTCAGATTTATCCCTTGTTAGAGAATAAGATTTTTATTGATAATTTTATTTGGTAGATAATAAGGCTATACACACAAATATATAATTATATATTATACTTGTATATGTATTCCATATAAATATGCCTGCATATATATATATGTAATTATGCATAAATACACACACACGTGTGTGTGTGTGTGTGTGTGTGTGTGTGTGTGTGTGTGTGTGTGTGTAGAGAATAGTACATTTTATTATCTCACTCATCATGTGCATAGACCAGGAAATCAGTGAAATGTTATTGAAATTCATTTTTCTCCTCCTTCAAAATGGCAATGATATCCAAGAACCACTGTATGAGTTAGGCAGTATATTCATAACCATAAATCTTAATGACTAGAAGCTACCTTAGAAAAACCTAATCTAGCTCCTTTATTTTACTGATAAAGAAACTAAGGCCATAGAGTTATAGTAGCTTCCTTCTGGTAGTATAACTAGTCAAAGGGCAGAGCCAGGATTCAGATTCGTAACTTTCTACTGTAACTGTAGTGTCTTCAATACACCAAAATACTTAATTATTTGAGAGGGTGATACTATTTAAACAAGTCTTCTTTCAAGATGAAAAAGGAAAAAAATCTGTATGACACATTATTCATTATTCCAATCAGTTATTCCAAATTTGTTTATATGAAGTTAAATTTCTTTGAACTTAAGGTGATGGTTGGTAGGAATACACACACACACACACAAAACCCACCAGTTGGCTAAGTGATGAAATGTTTCCATGCTCAAGGCAACTTACAGGCAGGCTTCTGCATAGATAGTGTAGAACAGGACTATCTTCACAACCATATTCCAAGGGATAGGATGTTTTATTGACTATGTTATCTCCCATGAAAATGATTGCTGAAGAATTCCGTCTATTCATATATCCAGTTATGTCTCTGACTATTCCAAAGAAGTGCTTTTCAAAAAGTAAGACTGGGGATAAGCATTTTTATACTTTCATATAAGATTAGATTTGCTTCCCCCCAAATATGTGCAAATGCTTCTTATCCTGCACTGTTTCAATTCAAAAGTATATTTAAACAGAATTAGCTGAAGCACAATTTTCAGGGTTATTTCTTTCACTTTGCATCATTTGTTGGAATCTACTTAGAGCTGCAAAACAGAAATTTCTTTTCTTATGGCACACTTTGATTGTTCTGTGTGTTTTAAAAGAGTTTGAAATCAAGAAAGAATGAGAAGTAGTTTCCTGAATGGTATTCACAAGGGACTTGGGGAACAGCAACCTTATAGACAGTGTGAGAGTAAGGAATTTGTAGGAATAGACAGAGACAGTTTTGCTTTAGAAAAAAAAATACTCTATAGAGCTGTCCTCTTTTGAGAATTCTTGAAAATGCTAAATTGACTTGGGCAGAGAGGGGTCATCTCAATAATCTCTTTATTTTCCCAACCACAGAATGTTTTACCTACCTCTTACTTCTGGTTATCTAGGGAAATTCTAGGGCAAAGATACAACATTGGAATTACTGAAGGAAGAACATTTTGTTTTGATTTTCGACATTGAGTTTCTCATATCAAGGTTTCCCTCAATAACAGCATTCATTTTTTTGTATAAACCTGCAGCAAAACCATAGTGTCATATTTGATTTATTACTGTCTTCTCCATACTTCTAAACATCACCAAAGCCAGGCAACTCTCTCCTCTTAATCTCTTCCTTATCTAAACTCTGCATTAAATTTATACTTCAACTACCAATTTAGTTGAGATCTTCATTCCCTTTCACATGGATTACTTCCCCACCTAATTAATCCTTCTTGCTACTACTTAATTAATCATATTCATATGTAGATGCCACTGTTCAAACCTCTTTCATCACTGCCTATTATTTATAAACTAATTTTCAAACTCAGGATGTCCCCAATCTACTTAGGTAGGTCTTATTTCATATTTCATATTTCATTCTCCATTGTATCCTCTCTGCTGTGGCTGAACTGCAATACTTAGCATTCTGTAAGCTTGCTTTTTCCCATGTTGTATGAAATGTCTTCTCCGTGATTTCTACCTGTTGGTATCCTACTCATTGTTTGAGACCCACCTCAAATATTACCTTCTCTACCACGCCTTTTTTGCATGATGATGTTTTGGAAATAATCCTTCCTTCCTCAGAACTCTCATAGCACTTTGTACTTCTTTTATATACTTACTTCTTTTTTTTTACATTAATGTTAATTTTGTATGACTCTTTCCCTTAACATGTTCTGTATTCCAAGAAAATTTGTACCTTGCCTTACTCATTTAATTCTTGACACCTAGCACATTTCATTGTATTGTGACTTTTTGAAAAATGAAAGACTTGAAATTATGACACCTAGATTTAAATCCTAGATCTTTTATTAGCCATATAATGTTGTGTAGGCAGGCTCACTTATCCAAGTCTTGACTTTTTCATCTGTTAAATGGGAATTGTATTACTGACCCTAAGTAAGTAGTTAAATGGGAGAAAGAACTCTATAAGCCATAATATGGTATCTAAATTCAAGCTATTTTTATAATAGCATGCAGAAATAATTATTTGGATATCTTTATTTGAAGATTTCTTCTTGACTGCTTCAGGAGACACACAGACTAATAGAAGAGCTCCTCTGCTCATCAATAACCGTTTCCAAACATATTTCTCTCCAGAATATTTATTTTGTCCCCAAGGTAGTTACACTCTAGGATGAGAAATCCAGGACATCTTTTCACCAATTGCTTGAGCAGTGAAAATGTGATAGATTTGGTCAGCATACTCTCAGATTACTTACTACTAAAATGACTGCTTGACTCATATTTAAAATTCAGTTTTATTGTATGCCTTGGTTGGTTGACAGATAGATTAACCAACCTGACCAGTTGAGGAGATTTTATTTGATTTGGTGAAATTTAGTTCTGAGGGCTTAGATACAGCATAAATAAATTTAAAAAACACAATAAATTTCTTTTCTTCTCCCATCAGGTAAGGCTACCCTTTTGTGAAATATGGGATTTCTTGAGACTAAGAAAAGGAGTTTTGTCTATTTCACATGTGAATATGATTCTCCTGTTCATAAAATGTGACATATGCTGCAAGCCCTCTAGTTCAGAATTAAAAAAAAAATTACTCTGCATTTTTAGTCTGTGCAGACAGTGATTTAACTGGAATAGTTAACACTCAGAGATGGGACTATTTTTACCAATACAGATCCACAAATTCTCTACACTGTTTAATTTTACATTTCATTTACTTTCCCATTTTTTCCTCTACCCCTCTTCCAGCAATTCTCATTGGTTTTGGTCTAATTAGTATTTTTCTTTGAGGCTTTGCTTGTAGCTATTTTCACATCATCATCTTCTCCTGCCACCATACTAGCTTTTTATGGTCAAGTTTACATTTTGTTCTTTGTTCCGTTATCCAGCTTATTTCTTGACATTGAACTTTATGTTAAAGTTGGGCACTACTCACCTAGGAGTGGGGAGGTGCTGTATCAAGCTTCGGACTTTTTTGCACTGCTGTTTTTGGAGCTAGTTTGGGGAATCTACAAGTTTTTGGTGCTTCCAAGGTAGTGTGATCCAGGAAGAGGTGTGGTCATTGCTCTCTTGGTCTGTGCTCTGCCCTGTACCCAGGAAGGTCCTCTGTTCCACTATAGCTTCCAAGCATTTGTGCTCCTTTCTGCATTGGAACTGTAACTAGGGACCCTGCTTCCTTCCAATAAAGCATAAGCACTCCTCTCCTCCTTGGAATTGCAACACAGAAATGCTTATGGACAATAGAGTTACCAATCAGCTTCTTGTGGCACCCAGAGCCACCAAAGGGTCACCAGAAATCTCTTTTTGGCAAGTTCTCTTATCCTTACCATCTCTGGGCTGAGAGCTCCCAAAGCTGCTGCTGCTGTTGTAATCATTATTATAAACCTTTCCAAGGCCTATAACTTATGCCGCTGCTATTCTCCATGTTGACCTCCAAACCCAATGTCAAAGACCTTTTCTGCTGACCTCCTCAGTTATCTTAGGCTGGAAAAAAAAAGTTCACTCTGAACTTTTATTAGCTCTGCTCCCCTAAAACTTGAATTGGGGTGTTATTTTAAAATTATTCAGAGTGGAATAATAGAATTCTTTGAGATTGCTGCTGATACTCCCCCACCTTGACTCCAATATATGCTTTTAAAGAATTGCCTGGGCCATTGAAAGGTTAAGTATCTTTTCCAAATCACATAGTCTGTGTATGTCTGAGGCAAACCTTCTAGAGACCATACCTGTTCATACATGGGGCTAGGCGGTTTTCCTTTTATATTCTTAAAATTATGTCACTATACAGCATCATATATTGATGAGCAAATATTTTGTAGTTTCCCTTAAAAGAATAATTTCATAATCCATTGGACTCACATATATTACATTTCACCCTTAAGAATATGAAAGATAGATAAAAACGAAACAAAACCAGAGAACGACCTAGCACAGACTCACTCTGTGTCAGATTATTCAGGCCCCCTTGTCCAGTACAAGCATCACAGATACTACCCATTATGGAGAATCTTTAATAAACTTTGCTTTTCTTTGGCTGAGAGAAGGCTTGAGACAAATTCATTTGGCAGGACCTGGCATGTTGATATTCTGGGGTCTTGAGCACCCCTAAACCTTAAACCTCAAAAATTGGTAGTAGAAACAGCTCATCCAAGCCACTCTGCCCCCAGATTACGCCCAAACTATGTAAAAGGGGACTCTGAACAACTTTTGGAGCCCCAGCACCCACAGAATGACATGGCGAAGCTAACCTCTCACTGAGGACAGCCCAGCAGCCCTGCAGGAAGGACCAGTGCAGCAGTCTGTGAGCCAGCAGCGCAGAGTGGAGACCTCAGAGGGCGGGAGCCGAGCCCAGCCGAGCCGAGCCCAGGTCCCCATGAACCGAGGATTTATCCCCAGGGCGGCAGGGCCAGCAGCAGGCTGGAGAGACCCCAGAACACCAGCAGCTGTGGCTATTCCAGAATTATCAACATAGACATGCCTAGGACAAAGTAAGAGGCTAGTGTCCTATGGACTTTGGAACCTGTATTCAGGGAATGCGTCGGCTCCCTCCCCTGGGGGCTAGAAGCCACTGAGGAGACACGCCACTTTGTAGTTTTCAGCTCCTGGCCTGCGAATTGTAGGGAGATCCAGCGATCAGTATTGGGGGGTGATCGCTCTTGCTTTAACCTCCCTGGATCGGGATTGTGATCTAGGGTGGAAGTCGTGGGTAGGTTTACAGCTTGCTAGAAACGGAAGTTGCCCCCCACACATTCTGGATGAAAATTCCTCTATCTGGCCTTAAAGCCATAGTGTGGCAACAAGCCCAAAAGTCAAGTAATTAAGTGGCAACATGCCAAGCCAAAGGAAACCGAAAAATACAACCATAGACTCCTATTTTGTGGGCATAGAGTGGGAAAAGGCCTGTGAGGTCAGAAGTCCTTCTCCAAAAGCCCCAGGGGAAAACAGGAGCGGGTTGAAGGCCATAGAGGACTTTAAGAAGGACTTTAAAAACCAAATAAGAGAAGTGGAGGAAAAATTGGAAAGAGAAAAGAGAAGGATGCAGGAAAAGTATGAAATGAGGGTCAACAGCCTGACTGAGAAAAACAACACCTTAAAAATAGAGTAACTCAAATGGCAAAGGAGGCCCAAAAGGGCAATGAGGAGAAGAATGCCTTAAAAAGTTGAATTTGCCAGATGGTAAAAGAATGTCAAAAGTTCACTGAGTAGATTCATTCCTTCAGAGTTAGACTGGAGCAAGTGGAAGCTAATGACTTTATGAGAAATCAAGATGCTGTTAAGCAGATCCAAACAAATGAAAGATTAGAAGGCAATGGGAAATATCTCATGGGAAAAACCACTGACCTGGAAAATAGATCCAGGAGAGACAATTTAAAAATTATTGGACTACCTGAAAGCCATGATCAAAGAAATCACCCTGCAAGTAATTCTCAAGGAAATTTTCCCTGATGTTTTAGATCCAGAGGGCAAAATAGAGGTTGAAAGAATCCACAGATCACCTCCTGAAAAAGACCCCAAAAAGAAAACTCCCAGGAATATTATAGCCAGGTTCCAGAATCCCCAGATCAAGGAGAAAATACTACCAGCAGCCAGGAAGAAACAATTTCAATACTGTGGAAACACAATCAGAATAGCCCAGGACCTGACAGCTTCTACACTGAGGGATCGAAGGGCATGGAATATGATATTCCAGAGGGCAAAAGAACTGGGAATGAACCCAAGGGTCACCTACCCAGCAAAACTGAGTATTTTGTTTCAGGGGAAAATATGGTCATTCAGTGGAATAGAGGACTTTCAAGCATTCTTGAGGAAAAAAACAGAATTGAATAGATAATTAATTTGACATCCAGACACAAGAAGGAAGAGATGCCTGAGAAGGTACTCAGGGAAAAGAAATCAAAAGGAACTTATCAAAGTTGAACTATTTACATTCCTATATGGAAAAGCAATAACTGTGACTGATGATGTCTTTCTCACTATGAAAATAATGGAAGAAGGGTGTGTGGTCATATGAATACATATGTGAATGTGTGTGTATATGCTTACAGTTATATATGGATAGAGAGCATAGGTTGAATCTGTTGGAAAGGGAGAATACTCAAGGGATGAAATTATGAGGTGAGAGAGGAAAGTGGCAAGAGGAGATGGGGAGAGACAGGGTAGGGTAAACTATCTCATGTAGAAGAAGCAAGGGGAAGTGGTTGCAAAGGAGGGGGAGATTAGGAAGGCTAAAAAGGCAAAACCACATTCTCATTGAATTTGGTTCAGGGAAAGAATGACATACATACTAAATGGCATATCTCAACCTGCAGCAGAATAGGGGGAAGGGGAATGAGAGGAGGGATGATGGATGTGAGGGCATCCTTGGGGGGAGGGGAGGTTGGAAGTACCCACTATAGAAGAGGGAGAGGATCATGTAGGGAATGGACCAGGTTGGGGCTGGGATGAGTGGGAGGGAGTTATAAGCAGCCTTGTACAATATATCTACTATGATAATGTTTTGCATAGCTAGACATGTACAACATATACTGAATTACTTATCCCCCCAGAGGGAATGGGTGACAAGGGAGGAAGGAAATGGATCTGAAATTCGAGGTCTTAAGATTAAATGTTTCAAATATATATAAATACCATTATTAATACTCTTTTGCTTATAATTGGGAGATAAGATGTGCAGGCATTGGGACACAAAGATTAACCTTCCTCTAATGGAAAAGTCGAAGGGGGTATGGGAGAAGGTATGGGAGAGAGCAGATTGGAGGAAGCGATATCTTGTGGGACTGCTATTCTGGGAGCTTGGGTAGGGGAATAACGGGGGAAAAATGATTGTAATTCAAAATCTGGTGGAAATGAATAATGTAAAACAGAAGTTAATAAAGCATTTGTTTAAAAAAAAGAGCACAAAAAAGAATATGAAAGATAAATATATAGAAGGAAAAGAAAATCCTAAACTTACATATAGTAATAAATATTAAGCAAATGTGTCAATAGCAGTTAATTCAATAGACATTTTTTATGAATCAGTTCTTAACATAGGCATACATCATGAACATCAAGAATAAAATCTTTGAAGTGATTAAGAAAAAAAAAACATACGTGTGTGTGTGTCTGTGTGCCTGTGTCTGTGTGTTTGCTGTGCTCATCTGACTTAGTTAAATGCCTTCCTTTGCCTTGTTTCATAATTGGTTGTGGCAGCTTTCCACAAAATGCCCAGAAATGTTCAGACATGCTTGTCCAAATACTGAATGCTACAATTCAGCCAAACAATTTCTTCCTGTCTTGAAAATTGTAGTCACATAATGAAGCCTGAATTTCTTAAGGCAAGAAATGGGGAGAGGCCTAATTTTCATCATCAGTCTTCAGAGCCTTAAGTACAGCTTGGCATCTATAGTAAAAAACAGTCAGCTACAATACAGTGATGAAATAAGCCTCCAAGCATGGAAGGGTCTGAATTTGGGGCTAATTACTACCAAGATAAATATTGCTATTTATAGTCATAGAAAACAGAAAGGAGAATGGAATTTGAGAAACTCCTAGTCCAATCATCATGTAAATGATGCAGCAGGAATAATGTCAGCATGTTCAGAGTAAATAATTTCCATTCTCCCCATTGGCTATTCCTCAACCTAATTTACAAGAAAATAAATGTCACTATGCAAGTTTAGAGCTGAAATTAAGAATGCAATCATATTAAATGAGTTGAAGGACAAAATGAGGAATAAAAATCTTTAGAAAGATATCAATTGGTCTATGATATAATAACAGTCATTACACCAACCTTTTCTTTGTCTCATATCTTCTAGCTCACAAAAGGCTGTACATATATACTGTACAATTTATTTTCAAATTAATTCAAATCAACAATACAACTACACAAAAATTTAGTAAGGGACTAGTTGGAAACAGGTAGGTCCTAGGGATTCAAAGACAAAAATGAAAATAATACTTGCTCTCAAAGAGCCTAGAGTCTGCTTGTAGAATACAGTATGTAAACAAATGAAAATTATAGATGCAACATAATTTGAAGAGAAAGGTACTATTTTATTTTTTAAACCATTAATAATATTTTGTCTTTTTCCAATTATATGGACAGATAGCTTTCAACATTTATTTTATAAGATTCTAAGGTCCAAATTATTCTCCCTCCGTCTCTTCCCTTTCTCCTCCCCAAAACAGCAAGCAATCTGATACACATTACATGCATACAGAGATGTTAAACATATTTCTACATTAGTCATGTTGTGAAAGAATTAATAAAAAGAAAAACAAGAAGAAAGAAAAAGCCACAAAATAAAAAGATGTGAAAATAATATTCTTTTGCATTTGGACATCATAGTTCTTTCTCAGGATATGGAGAGCATTTTCTGTCACGAGATTTTTTGGAACTGTCTTGCAAGGCCATCCATCGTAGGTGATCATCACAGAAAGTTATTACTGCAATAATGTTCTCCTGGTTCTGCTCCTTTCATTATATATTAGTTCATGTAACTTTCCAGATTTTTTCTGCAATCTACCTGCTCATTGTTTCTCATAGCACAATAGTATTCCATTACATTCATGTGCCACAACTTATTCAGCCATTCCCCAGTTGATAGGTATTCACTCAGTTTTCAATTCTTGGCCATCACAAAAAGAGCTGCTATAAATATTTTTGTACATGCGGGTCTTTTCCTCTTTTTTATGGTTTCTTTGGGATACAGACCTAGTAGTGGTATTGCTAGATGAAAGTATATAATATTATAGCCCTTCAGCCATAGTTCCCAATTACTTTCCAGAATTGTTGGATCAGTTCACAACTCCACACATAGTGCATTAGTGTCCCAATTTTCCCACATTTTCTCCAACATTTATCATTTCCATTTTCTGTGAGAAGTACCTCAGAGTTGCTTGAATTTGCATTTCTCTAATCAACAGTGATGTAGAGCATTTTTTCATATGACTATGAGAGCTTTCTTAATCTGAAAAACTGCCTTTTCATATCTTTTGAGCATTTATCAATTCAAGAATGACTTGTATTCTTATAAAAATTGACTCAGTTCTCTGTATTTTAGAAATGAGGATTTTATCAGAAATACAGGCTGTGAAATTATTTTCCAGATTTCTACTTTACTTTTAATCTTAGTTGCATTGTTTTGTTTTGTTTTGGTAAAAAAAAAAACTTTTTTTTTAAAATTTGTTGTACTATAAATTAGCCATTTTGCATTCTATAATGTTCTCTATCTCTTGGTTGGTCACAAATTCTGCAATTCTCCATGGATCTCATAGGTAAGCTATTCCTTACTCTCCCAATTTGCTTATGATATCAACCTTTTTATCTAATTTATATACATATCTCGGTATATAGTGTGAGATGATAGATAATATGATGATATACTTACAGAATTCTAGAGAATAAATTAAAAAATTTGACCTTATCTTGGTATACAGTATGAGATGTTGGTCTATGCATGGTTTCTACCATACTATATTCCAGTTTTCCCAGCAGTTCCTCAGTCAAATATTGAGTTTTGATCCCAGAAGCTGAAGTCTTTGGGTTTATTTATTACTATAATAATTTACTACTGATTTACTACTAATTTGTGTACCTAACCTATTTGACTGATCCACCACACTTTTTCTAAACCAATACTAAATAGTTTTGATAATCATTGCTTTATAATAGAGTTTTCGATCTTAGACCACATTCCTTTGTACGTCTTGTCATTAATGCCCTTGCAATTCTCAACTTTATGTTTTCCAGATCGATTTTATTATTTTTTTCAGCTCTATAAAATAATTTTTTGGTGATTTGATTAGTGTGGCACTGAATAAGTAGAATAATTTAGGTAAAATTATCATTTTTATTATATTACCTCAGCCTACCAATTAGCAATTGATATTTTTCCAATTATTTAGATCTCACTTTGTGTGAAAGTTGTTTTGCGGTTGTGTTCATATAGTCAATGGGTTTCTCTTGGCAGGTAGACTATCAAGTATTTTATATTGCCTACAATTATTTTAAGTGGGATTTCTCAATCTCTTGGTGCTGGACTTTGTTAGAAAAATATAGAAGTGCTGATGATTCATGTGGATCTATTTTATTCCATTCAACTTTATTAAAGGCATATTTTTTGTTCTAGCATTGAAGTGAAACCTAAGGTGATATCCATCACTTGGGGTAAAGGTGAACAAATTACCATATATGACTGTAGTGAAATAATGTCCAATAATAAATAATAAAAGGATGAATTTAAGGAATCT
Source organism: Gymnobelideus leadbeateri (assembly GCA_011680675.1). NCBI lineage: Eukaryota > Metazoa > Chordata > Mammalia > Diprotodontia > Petauridae > Gymnobelideus > Gymnobelideus leadbeateri. Next base: position 252,640 of record WOXC01009237.1, on the reverse strand, counting down.
TGGGAAGACAAATATGAATTAATAGAGTGAAGTGAGCAGAATAATTTCTCAAATTACAGCATTCTAGGGGCGGCTATGTGGTGCAGTGAGTAGAGCACAGGCTCTGGAGTCAGAAGGACCTGAGTTTGGATCCGACCTCAGACACTTAACACACACAAACAAAAACCTAGCCATGTGACCTTGGGCAAGTTACTTAACCCTAATTGCCCTGCAAAAAGCAAAAAAAAAAAAAATTACAACATTTTAGAAAAAACTTTAAATGAATGAATGAAAAATCATTCATTTCTTCCCATGATCCAATCACCTTGCTGAATTCTGGGGATACAAGTGCAAAAGTACAGACATTTTATTTTCTCCAGAAGTTTATACTTTATGGAGTGGGATGTGGGGGAGGAGGAGAGGGAGAATAACATAATTGAGAACAAGTAATACAAGGGAAATTACATTTTATTTTGGAAACATAGAGGGATGATGAGTAGAGCTATAAAGGTAAATTTGTCAGACATTTTCAGGAATAACAGTAGATTTTAATTAATTAGATTTAAGAATCAGAAAAAAAAATGAGGAGGCATGCTAGACCATACATGTATCTGACAATAAGGACAGTGAGTGAAATGAAACATGACTGGAGGTGGGCCCAGGTATAATGGGTAATGTAGCAACCACCAACCAGGAAAGCAGGGGACCAGGATGGGTGTTTCCTGGGGATAAAGATTTAAATCATCCCAGGCAGAGTTCCAAATAAGAAGGAAAGTTAGTGAGAAGATGACTAGGGAGTGAAAAAAAAAAGATCTTGCAAATATTAATAACTATGATCAATGAAATGACTGATTATGAATCTGATGGGATGAGAGATGGAGCATGCTATCCGGCTCCTGACAGAGTGGAGATGACTTAGATATGCAGAATGAGACATACATTTTTTTATGCTTTTTGGAGGGTAATTGGGGTTAGTCTACATTCCAAAGAGATTTTTTAAAAAGGAAAAAAAAGGATTGTGCAAAAATATTTATAACAGCTCTTCATGTGCTGGTAAAATAAAAATGGAAATTGAGGGGATGTCCATCAATTTCGGAATGGCCGAACAAGTTGTTCAAGTTATATGATCATGGTGGAATACTATTATGCTATGAGAAACAATGATCAGAATGCTCTCATACAAATCCTGTTAAGATTTATATGAACTAATGCAAATTGAAATAAGCAGAACCAGAACTTTGTATACAATAATGCCAATACTGTAAAATGACCAACTATGAATGACTTAGCTTTTCTCTACAACACAATGATCCAAGAAAACTTTGAAGAACTTATGATAAAAATGCTATCCTTTAAAAACATGACTAACTAGGAAATAAGTTTTGCATGACTGAACATGTATTATATATACACATACATACATACATATGTGCATATATGTATGTTTATGTGTATGTATATATGTGTGTGTTTATGTATGCCTTCTCAATGAGGGAACAAAAGAGAAAAGGAGATACAGAATTTTAATTCAAAAATTTTTTAAATAAATGGTAAGAATTGGGTTTTTTGCATATGATTGAGGAAAATAACATCAAATTTATCAAGGTATACATAATAACGATTTGTGATTTTTTTACATGGCAATGTTCATATTTAATGGTATTTGCCAGTTTGACAATAACAAATATTAATATCTAGAAAATTAAAATAAGCTGCAAGATTTATTTCATTGTGAAAAATAATTCTCTATGATCTAGCTGACCATTATAATTATTTTATGAGGTTCCCTTTAATATTCATAATATATATTACTGAAGAGCTTATTGTGGGGTGGCAGAGCCAAGATGGCAGGGTAAAAGAAGGAGTTTGGCTGAGCTCCCACTCCAGTGACCTCCAACAGCTGTAAAATATGACTCTAAACAAATTTTAGAGTTAAAGAACCCACAACATGACAGAGAGAATCAAATCTCCCTCTGAAGGCATCCTGGAAGGCCAACAGGAAGGGTCTATCACACCAGGCTGGATGCCAAGCACAGTTCTTCATGAGCTGTCTGGGCCCAGACCTGTGGCAGCCCCAACCAGTGGCATAGACCAACCAGATCAGACTTCCAAAGAGTGAATCACCAGCAGCTGTGGCAGTTTCAAGACTTTTCAACCCATAAACACCAAAGAGAAAGTAAAAGATCAGTGAGGAACTCTGTTGGAACTGGGTGGAGAAGAGCTCAGTCCAGCCCCTGTCCCCAGGGCCATAGGTGGCAGGGGCATGACAGCTGCAACTGCTGCCACATGGCTGCCTCCAGAAGTCCTGGCCTGCAGATTGTAGGAAGGCCAAGTGACCATTCCATTCTTGGGTGGTGGACCTAGGGTGTGTGGCCAGTGTGCCAGAGCTCATAGTGGCTATAGAGAAGGCACCCTCCTCAGACCACTGGCAACTGCAAAAACCCCATTGATTTGTGACACAGCTCTATCCACTGTGGAAGCAGAATTCTACCATCACTAGGAGCTCTAAAGTCAAGTAATTGATGGACAAGAGGAGCAAGCAGAGAAAGCACAATAAGATCATACAATCCTTTACTGGGGGCAAAAAGGATCAAAATATGAAAACAGAAGAAGTCAAAATTCATGCATTAAAAGCTTCCAAGAGTTCTGGGTGTAGCTAGGTGTTACAGTCCGTAGAGCACTGGCCCTGGAGTCAGGAGGACGTAAGTTCAAATCTTGCCTCAGACACTTAACAATTACTAGCCTTGTAACCTAGGTCAAGTCACTTAACCCCAATTGCCGTACCTTCTCCACTCCAAAAAGAACAAAAAAAGCTTCCCAAAAAACTATGAACTGGTTATAGGCAATGGAGGATCACAAAAAGGATTTTGAAAATCAAGTAAGAGAAGTGAAGGAAAAATTGGGAAGAGGAATGAGAATGATGCAAGAAAATCATGGAAAGCAAGTCAATAACTTGCTAAAGGAAACCCCAAAATATTGAAGAAAATAACAGTTTAAAAAAGACTAACTAAAATGGCAAAAGAGGCCCAAAAAGCCAATGAGGAGAAGAATGCTTTAAAAAGCCAAATTGACCAGATAGAAAAGGAATTTCAAAAACTTACTGAAGCAAAGTATTCCTTTATAATTAGATTAGAGCAAATGGAAGCTAATGACTTTATGAGAAATCAAGATACTATAAAACAGATCCATACAAATGAAAAAAAAAAGAAGGTTATGTGAAATATCTCATTGGAAAAACCACTGACCTGGAATAGAGATCCAGGAGAGATAATTTAAAAATTATTGGACTACCTGAAAGCCATCATCAACAAAAACCTAGAAATAATCTTTTAAGAAATTATCAAGCAAGATTGCCCTGATATTCTAGAACCCGAGAGCAAAATAGAAATTGAAAGAATTCACTGATCACCTCTTTAAAAATATCCCAAAAAGAAAACTCCTAGTTATTTTATAGCCAAATTCCAGAGTTCCTAGGTCAAGGAGAAAATACTGAAAGCAGTCAGAAAGAAACAATTTGAGTATTGTGGAAACACAATAAGGATAACACAAGACCTAGCAGCTTCAACACTAAGGGCTTGGAATATGATATTCTGATGGTCAAAGGAGCTAGGATTAAAACTAAGAATCACCTACCCAGAAAAACTGAGTATAATGCTTCAGAGGAAAATATGGTCATTCAATGAAATAGACAATTTTTAAGTATTCTTGAAAAAAACAGAACTGAAAAGAAAATTTTACTTTCATATATAAGAAGTAAGAGAAGAATTAGAAAGTAAATAGGAAAGGGGTGGCTAGGTGGCGCAGTGAGTAGAGCACTGGCCCTGGAGTCAGAAGGACCTGAGTTCGGATCCAGCCTCACACACACAAACAAAATCCTATTCGTGTGACCTTGGGCAAGTTAATTAACCCCAATCGCCATCCAAAAATTAAAAAAAAAGTATATAGGAAAAAGAAATCATAAAGAACTTATTTAAGTTTTATTTATATTCCTATGTAAAAAATGATAATTGTACCTCATGAGACTTTTCTCAGTATGAGGATAGTTGAAGGGAATATATATGTATATATGCGTATACATACATATAAGTGTATGTGCATGTATACATGGACAGAGGGCATAGGATCAATTGAATTGGAAGGGATGATATTTATTTATTAAAAAATAAAATTAAGAGGTGAGAGAGGAATATAATGGGAGAAGGAGAAAGGGAGACTTGGAATAGGTCAAACTATCTCATATAAAAGAAGCAAGAGACAACTGTTATGATGGAGGGGAAGAGCAGGAAGGGGAAAGGGAAGGAGTCAACCTTCTTCTCATTGAATTTGGCTTAAAGAGGTGTAATGCCATGCACAAGCAGCTTTCCAGAAGAATGCTGTGAACAGCTTTTTTTTTTTTAATAGGTAGTTTCATTAGTAACAGTGACCAAGGAAAAGATTCAACTGGTGGCCAACTTAATGGTGATGGGCATGTCTCCATTTATCTGAACTTATCCTTTAAGGAAAGACATGCAGGGTATATCCAAAGCCTCTGGGTCCTTTCAGATATTGAGCTCTTCATGTGCAGCTTCTGAGAATCCAGGGTTACCTCCATAGCATGCTGGGGCATTGTGCTGGGCACTGTCCTTTCAGCACTCCTATAGGATGCACGACCTTTGAGCTGTTTGAGTGATATGCAGGTACTATGAGATATCTTCCTTCAAGTAGGCTCTCTCATTTTGTCCTAGGCATATCTGTGTTGATAATTCTGGAATCGCCATAGCTGCTGGTGTTCTGGGTTCCCTCCAGCCAGCTACTGGCCCAGCTTCCCTGGGGCTAAAACCAAGGCTCAAGTGGGCCTGGGCTCGGCTCCCAGAGCACTGCACTGTGCTGTGGCCACTCCCTGCAGGGCTGCTGGGCTGTCCTCAGTGGGAGGTTAGCTTCTCTGTGTCTTTCTGTGGGTGCTGGAGCTCCAGAAGTTGTTCAGAGTCCACTTTTTACATAGTTTGGAAGTGGGGGGGGGGAGCACGTTGGAAGTGCTGTTTCTACTCAGCCATCTTAGCTCCACCCCCCTGTGAACAGCTTTTAAGATTCTGATTACACAGTATAGTGAGCACTCTATTTATTCCATAACAAAAGCAAAACATCCACAGAAAATCAAGGTACAGCATTCACAATATTACAACTTATCACAGAAAATCACAATATAACATTCACAACATAGTCTCAAAGTAAAAGAGTCATTCTTAAGTTAACTCAATCAGTCACTTATTCAGCAGAGTCTTCCACTCTTGGGGCAAAGTCTTGATTAACGCAATCAGTCACTTGTTCAGCAATCAATTACTAAGTACCATACACAAAACCCTTAGGTCATTAGTAAACTATAATTTCATAATTATTCATTAGCCAAGGAGGGGTCTTTTCATCTTGACTTGGGGCCTGTTCTCAGAGTCCCTGGATCCTCTTCTATGGTCCCAGATTCTACCTGGATTCACCAGACTGTCACCTGGGTTCACTGGCAGACAGCTTCCAATTCCTTGACCAGCTAGCTCTCTGGGCAGGTCCCGCTCTACACTGAAGTTCATAGGGTCTGGTCCATGTCAGATCCTTCACCATTTCTGCTCCAGGGAATTCAAGGCTCAACCAAGCCACAAACAAACAAAGTCTCAGCATCCCAGTCATGCCTCCTCAGTCAGCTGGGCTCCTGGCTCCTGGTTCCCAGCTCCTGGGCTCCTGGCTCCAGGTTCTAGGCTCTGGCCTCTGGCCTCTGGGCTCCTGGGTCTGGGCTCCTGGGATCCCACTGAGAAGAAGCTCCACCACCACAAGTTCTCAGGAAATTCTGGCTCAGTTCTCCATTCTCTCTTCTGTAGCTACTCTGCCACCAAATCCTGGTCTCAAGAAAATTTTGACTTTGCCTCTCTGGGGCTTTTCCTTATATACACATAGCACTAGCTTCCTGTTTCAGCCAACCTCTTCCTATTACATCAGAAACAGGAGACAGGAGTTTATACCTTCTGTTTCCCCAACAGAGGCTTGATCAGTTACTGAGTGCTAAGTACCTGCTACTTTTGCCAACACAAAGGGATCTTCAAATTCAAAATTACATTACCATTACAAGAGGGAATAACATATACACTCAAGTGGGTATCTTACCCTACAAGAAAGTAGAGGAGAAGGGGATAAGACAGAGGATGATAGAAGGGAAGGCAGATTGGGGGAGAGGGTAGTTAGAAGCACACACTTTTGAAAAGGGACAGGGTCAAAGTAGAAAATAGAATAAAAGGGGGGTGGGATAGGATGGGGGGAAATACAGTTAGTCTTTTGCAATATAACTACTATGGAAATGTTTTGTGTAAGTACACATGTACAACCTATATTGAATTGCTTATCTTCCCAGTTGGGGTGGATGAGGAGAGAAGAAGGGAAAGAATCTGGAAATCAAAGTTTTATAAATAAATGTTATTTATGCTTAAATGCAATGCATTTACTATTTTTAATGAATAAATATTTTCTAAATCAATCAGTTTTTAATTCTAACATAGCAAATATTAATAAATTGATTCCCACTCTTAATTTTTTTTTCTTTCTGAAATTCCACCACCTTTAAATAAGGAAGCACCTAAAAGGTTTATTTTAAACTAGAGAAATATTATTTCTTCTTATTTTTAGAGAAACTAAAAAGGACATATAAACAAGTTAGCTTAGAATGAGGAGCCTCTGGGTAGAAAGGGGACCTTATCAAGAGTTTCTGGAACCTTTAGGAATCAGGTTGGCAATTTGTTCTTAGAGGGTTGATATTTGTAATACTGAATAGTCAATAACGCTTGATTGCCTGAAAAAAAAAAAAGACCCAAATGTGAAATATAACCAGATGCTAGTTTAAATTTATATTTTTTAAAACTTCTTTCCATTTGCCCTAGAAGTTCTTGTTGAATAGGCCTTCTTTCAATAGTTTATGTTCATGGGTATATGGGACATTTTGTAATTAAGTTAAATTGCTTCTGGATGTTGCTTATCTAGATTGTTCCAGTGATTTTTTTCCCTATTTTTTTAAACCAGTACCATATGACATAGATAATTTCTGCTTTATAATATAATTTAAAGTCTAAAAATGCTATTCATCATTAATTTTACTTTTTTTTTCATTATTTCTCTTGACATTCTAAACATATTATTCCTACAAATGAATTCTGATAACATTTTATCTGGTTCTACAAAGTAGTATCTAGCCAGTTTGAGGTTATAGCACTAAATCTGTAAATTGCTTTAGGTAGTACCATTTTTAATAGATTGGCAAGGCTTTACCATGAATAATGAATTTCACTGTAGTTACTTAAGTCTTTTATTTTTATAAAGAGATTGCTGGAGTTTTCTTTATACAATTTTTGAGTGTGTCTTTGTGCATTAACTCTCAAATATCCTTTGTATTCTTAAGTAATTTGGGATGAAATTTCTCTTTCAATAATATCCACATCATTTTTGTAATTACTACATAAAACACTGATAAAATTGTTTATTTTCTATCCTGCTCCTTTATTGAAAATATTAATTGCATCAATTAATTCCTTTGCTAATTCTCTGAAATGTTCAGCATAAACCATGTCACATACAAAAAGAAATTGATTTCCTAATTTTGAACATGTATCCTATACCTAAATCCAACTTGATAACAGTGCCTCTATTTCCCTAAAATTTTATTTAACATTTTTGCATTGATATTCTTTAGTGATATTGGACTATAGTTTCTCTTATCAACTTTATCCTTTTCTGGTTTGGATATTTGAACATTATTTCTCATTGAAAATAGTTTCATATAATGTATTGTTTCATAAATATTCAGGATAATTTTTACAACACAATCATATTTTTTAGGATTATAGATCTAGAACTAGGAGAAAAGTCAGAGATCATAGAGTCCAAGATCTTTACTGTACAGATGAGGAAATTGAGGCCCAGCAATGCAAAGTAATTTGCCCAAGATCTCTTAATATTTAGAAAGCATCAGTGATAAAATTTGAATACATTCCCAATTAGTTATTTTTTTTAAAGCAATTGGGGTTAAGTAACTTGCTCAAGGTTACACGGCTAGTCATTATGTGTGGGTGCTCATTTTCTGAGGCCAGATTTGATCTCGGGTCATTCCCAACTCCGAGGCCAGCACTCTTCCTCACTGCACCACCTAGCCACCCCTCCAATTAGTTTTGTTTTTTATTTTTTTTTTTAACATTTGATAGAATTTGCCTTATAAACATTTCAGGATAAGGAGGTTCCTATATACAATTTTGAGGAAAAACAAAAAATTTGGTTTGAAGCATGCTAAGTTTTAGAAGATGATTGAAAATGAGGATTGAAGCTCTTTGCATAACTCTGAAAGTAAAATGACGGTGACTTCTATTATTATTATTCAGTTGTTTCATTCATTTCTGACTATTTGTGACCCCACTTGGGATTTTCTTGGCAAAAATACTGGATTTTTTTTGAAGAAATGATGAAAATGAAATGAAGAAAAAATTCATTTCTCCAGCTGATTTGACCAATGAGAAAACTGAGGGAAACAGGGTTAAATAACTTGCCAAGGGTTGCACAGCTAATAAGTGCTTAAGGCCAAATTCCTGAGTTCAGGCCAAGTTCAATGCACTGCATACCCAGATATAGTGGACTTCATCTAGGTGGGAACTTCTGTACTTACCCTGAAGGCAAGAGAGTGAATTTATCAAATACTTCAGTATTTGCTGAGCCTCAGGCTAAGAGATGAGAGGCTAAGCCCTTTGTGGTTCCATAGGATTCTAAGTACAGCAGCTACTCAAACTAGAAGATGACAAGAAGAATATTTCAAAGGCAATACAAAGAGACAATATCCTAACGTTCACTTTCCCTTCACTGATGTTATACAGCCAAGAAACACTGATACCCATAAGTGGTATAATACCTAATGACCATATAAGATGACAATCATGCTATCTACCTGGCTTCTTTTTCACTTTGATCTTTGAGTCTCTCAATTGATTTTCCTTTACATAGCAATGATATATCTTATTTTTATTTTTTATTTTTTTTATTTAAACAAATGCTTTATTAATTTCTGTTTTACATCATTCATTTCCGCCAGATTTTGAGTTACAATCATTTTCCCCCCATTATTCCCCTACCCAACCTCCCAGAATAGTAATCCCACAAGATATCACTTCCTCCAATCTGCTCTCTCCCATAGCTTCTCCCATACCCCCATCGACTTTTCCATTAGAGGAAGGTGAGTCTTTGCATCCCAATGCCTGCACATCTTATCTCCCTATTACAAGCAAAAGAGTATTAATAATAGTATTTATATATATTTGAAACATTTAATGTTACGACCTCAAATTTCAGATCCATTTCCTTCCTCCCTTGTCCCCCATTCCCTCTGGGGAGATAAGTAATTCAGTATATGTTGTACATGTCTAGCTATGCAAAACATTATCATAGTAGATATATTGTACAAGGCTGCTTATAATTCGCTCCCACTCATCCCACCCCCCACCTGGTCCATTCCCTACATGATCCTCTCCCTCTTTTATAGTGGGTACTTCCAACCTTCCCTCACCCCAAGGATGCCCTCCCATCCTTCATCCCTCCTCCCATCCCCCTTCCCCCTATCCTGCTGCAGGTTGAGATATCCCATTTAGTTTGTATGTCATTTTCTCCCTGAACCAAATTCAGTGTGAATGTGGTTTTGCCTTTTTAGCCTTCCTTATTCTCCCCCTCTTTTGCAACCACTTCCCCTTGCTTCCTCTGCATGCGATAGTTTACACTACCCTGTCTCTCCCCATCTCCTCTTGCCACTTTCCTCTCTCACCTCATAATTTCATCACTTGAGTATTCTCCCTTCCCAACAAATTCAACTTATGCCCTCTATCCATATATAACTGTAACCATATACACGCACATTCACATATGTATTCATATGACCACACACCCTTCTTCCATTATTTTCATAGTGACAAAGATATCATCAGTCACTGTTATTGCTTTTCCATATAGGAATGTAAATAGTTCAACTTTGATAAGTTCCCCTTGATCTCTCTTCCCCGATTACCTTCTCAGGCATCTCTTCCTTCCCGTGTCTGGGTGTCAAATTTTCTATTCAATTCTGGTTTTTTCCTCAAGAATGCTTGAAAGTCCTCTATTCCACTGAATGACCATATTTTCCCCTGAAACAAAACACTCAGTTTTGCTGGGTAGGTGACCCGTGGGTTCATTCCCAGTTCTTTTGCCCTCTGGAATATCACATTCCATGCCCTTCAATCCCTCAGTGTAGAAGCCGCAAGGTCCTGGGCTATTCGGACTGTGCTTCCATAATATTGAAATTGTTTCTTCCTGGCTGCTTGAAGTATTTTCTCCTTGATCTGGGGATTCTGGAACCTGGCTATAATATTCCTGGGAGTTTTCTCTTTGGGGTCTTTTTCAGGAGGTGATCTCTGGATTCTTTCAACCTCTATTTTGCCCTCTGGATCTAAAACATCAGGGCAGTTTTCCTTGAGAATTTCTTGAAGGGTGATTTCTAGGTTCTTTCCTTGATCATGGCTTTCAGGTAGTCCAATAATTTTTAAATTGTCTCTCCTGGATCTATTCTCAGGTCAGTGGTTTTTCCCATGAGATATTTCACATTGCCTTCTAATCTTTCGTTTGTTTGGATCTGCTCAACAGCATCTTGATTTCTCATAAAGTCATTAGCTTCCATTTGCTCCAGTCTAACTCTGAAGGAATGAATCTACTCAGTGAACTTCTGAGATTCTTTTTCCATCTGGCAAATTCGACTTTTTAAGGCATTCTTCTCCTCATTGCCCTTTTGGGCCTCCTTTGCCATTTGAGTTAGTCTATTTTAAGGTGTTGTTTTCCTCAGTCAGGCTGTTGACCCTCATTTCATACTTTTCCTGCATCCTTCTCATTTCTTTTTCCAATTTTTCCTCCACTTCTCTTATTTGATTTTTAAAGTCCTTCTTAAGGTCCTCTATGGCCTGCAACCCGCTCATGTTTTCTCCTGGGGCTTTTGGAGCAGGACTTCTGACCTCACACTCATTTTCCCGCTCTATGCCCCCAAATTAGGAGTCTAGGGTTGCATTTTTCTGTTTCCTTTGCCTTGGCATGTTGCCACTTAATTGCTTGACTTTTGGTCTTGTTGCAGCACTATGGCTTTAGGGCCAGATAGAGGAATTTTCGTCCCGAACATGTGGGGGGCAACTTCCGTTTCTGGCAAGCTGTAAACCCACCCACGACTTCCACCCTAGATCACAATCCAGATCCAGGGAGGTTAAAGCAAGAGCGATTACCCCCCAAGACTGATCGCTGGATCTCCCTACAAATTTGCAGGCTGGGAGCGGGAGCTGCCTCTGAAAACTACAAAATGGCATGTCTCCTCTGTGGCTTCTAGCCCCCAGGGGAGGGAGCCGATGCATTCCCTAATACCAGTCCCAAAGTCCATAGGACACTAACCTCTTACTTTGTCCTAGGCAAGTCTATGTTGATAATTCTGTAGTCGCCACAGCTCCTGGTGTTCTGGGGTTCCTCCAGCTGGCTGCTGGCCCTGCCGCCCTGGGGCTAAAACCTCAGCTCATGTGGACCTGGGCTTGGCTCGGCTCAGCTCCTGAGCTCTGCACACTTCCAGGTTCCAGACCTCTGCGCTGGTCCTTCCTGCAGGGTTGCTGGGCTGTCCTCAACGGGAGGTTAGCTTCTCTGTGTCGTTCTGTGGGTGCTGGGGCTCCAGAAGTTGTTCAGAGTCCCCTTTTACATCGTTTGGGGGGAATCTGGGGGCAGAGAGACTTGGAGGAGCTGTTTCTACTCCGCCATCTTGGCTCTGCCCCCCATAGCTGATATATCTTATTTTTAAAAACCAGCAGTCATTCTACTGTTTCCATCTAGGGAAAATTTAAGTGTATTTTCAGTTAGCCACAGTATTTTCTAACCACCCCTTACATTCAGTGGGCATTGCCTTCTCTCCTTCGCTAACAAAAGGATAGAAATAAAATAGTAGCTCAAGTGTGTAGCTGAGCCAAAGGAAGCAGCTAGATGGCAAATAGATAGTGTTGAGGCTGGAGTCATGAAGAACTTAGTTCAAATTCAGCATCAGTCACTTAATTAGCCATAAGAAAAAATATTTCAAGAACTTAAGTACCATAAATCTAAAATGAAAAAAATATAGATTCAAATCTCACCTCTGACTTGAGCAAGTAATTTAGCTTTTCTGGACCTCAATTTCCTCATCTATAAAATAACAAGGGCAGACTAAAAAGCCTTTGAGGTCCTTCCAGTTTTAGATCTCTGATATTATGAATTACAGTTTATAGATGACTTATGATTTTCATTGATAGCAAAAATTCTTATGCCAGAAACAATTTACACTGATGAAATCACAAGTCCAGGACTCCATCCCTCAATTATGTATGCAATTTGCATAGATGTATATCATGCAGTATTTGTATAACATGCGTAAAGAAATAAATTATTTGTGGTAGGATGCCTTTAATACTATATTGTGTTTTTCTTCAGATAGTTTTTGATGAAGTGAGTCTCTGTGTGAAGTAGAATATTTAACTAAGCAATATTAACAAAGTCAAGTGTTGAGAAAACTATAAATAATTCAGATCTGAGACATCTTGGTCTTAGAAAATCTACATATAAGAAAGATAGAATTATCTAAGTTGTAATTCTTTATTCTCTATGCATATCTATACTGAGATTCAAAGGATTAAGTTTTGTCATTTCTAAAATATGCCTTAGCAGCAATCAACTTTCACTTTAAAGTTAGTCAGGTAAACTGTCTGATCTTACAAAAGGTTCTTAACTTATTTTGTTGTTTATGTCATGGACCTCTATGGCAGTATATTGATGCTTTTGAATCTCTTAGAATAATATTTTAAATAATTGAAGGATATTCTAAATTTCAGGTGACAGTTGGTGAAAATAAAACCTTTTTTTTTTTTTTGGCATCCAAGTTCACATATCCACTGAAATCTATCCATTGAGCCCTTTGGAGTCTCTAAATGCCACGTTAAGAATCCCTCTTCTAGAGAGTAAAAACTGAGGGCAGGTCAATAAGAAAATGAAAAAGGACGTAAAAGAATCCCATTTTATTTACTAGATATGGGAAAATAAAATTATATATAAAAGGAGACAAATATTAAATTGCAATAAATAGTAAATAGATACATCATCTTCTATGGCATATTTCCTAAAATCATCATTCACAGGTTTATTATTTGACTTTCTATGGAAGATAATCTGTAGGTTCACATGCCTAAAAGTATAGCTCATGTGTCCCCCACTAGAATACCTACCTTGACTCAGCTAATAGACCTGATTAATTCAAACCAAAGGCACTTTCTGAGATGCATAGTGAGAGCAGCCGCTAAATATCCTCCTTCCCATAAGTTTGGAGTACACTCAATCACAAATATACACAGTATCAGCAGGAAGAGTGGGCACAAATTGATAATACCCTACTTGTGATGCCGACATGTAGACAAAATGTAGCTAGGCAACTTTCACTGCCAGTGCCCTGATAAGCATTCTCTTCTAGTAGTATACTCACACTATTCCCCAAATCTTTTACTGGGATACTGCATTCCTTTCATTATGCCATTTATTTGGATTCCCTGAGCTTCCTCCCCTCTTCAGCTTAAGTTAATTGCTTGGGCTAAGTTTCTCTTGAATCAATAGTTCTTTCCTTTGCTGTCAGATGCCAATCTCCTTAAGGCATCTTCTTGTCCTGACTCTTTTTCTTTCTGCTCCCAGATGGCAACCTTCCTGCAAGATCCCATGGCTGATGGTAATGAGGAAGAAGGAGAAAATCCCCTTCTCCTCTGTCTTACAATGTGAGAGATAAACAGGATGAAAATAGAAATTTACTTCCCTGTTTCCTGACTCAATAGGCATTCAGGGCTGGCAAATTTGTTTTGTTTTGTTTTGGTTGTTTGTTTTTTTAGAGTCCACTATGGGTTTGGTCAATCTCCAGTTAACCAATAGAATGGTGCTCTTTTAATCCTGTTAAGAAAATGTCTTCACATTTTGTTAAGGTATAATAGGACTTAAAAAAATATCTTTTTCTCTCCACTACCTTTCCTTATATATTTTCTTCAGCTAGGCTGGGAGAGGAGGAATCAATTGGCCAAGGACCAACTCTCATCCACTACAAATAGTAAAATAAATAGTAAATCAAATAATATTTTACATACAAAAGGAGGGTTCACTATTTAATTCATTTCTAAAACCTTGTCCTTCACTGGAATCTTTTTTAAATTAGATTTTTGTATTCATATTATATAAAATGTACTCTGTACAAAATAACAAACTATATATGTATCAATAGCATCAGAATATACCAGTACACAAAAATCCTAAAGCACTAAAAATGAGTTATTATCATTATACCAGCAGTTCTAAAAGAGGGGTGAAAAACAAGCTTTTAAAAATCACTGTGAGGAGACAAAAACATATAATCATCCAAAATTGAAACGATACTGTAATGGCAAAAATGAATAATCAATGCCTTGAGTGGCTTGCTTTGCATTACTTTCCTAATTATTTATCACCTACAATCATTTTAGTAGGATTAGAAGTAAATGAGTGATTCATAGTAATAATATAGTCCCAGGTGAAAACCCATGTAACCAAAACTATGTTGTAGTCTCAGGTGAATACCTCTGTCAGTTAGCCTTAGGAGTGTGACTTTAAATATTATAAAATATGTAACTTAATTATATAGCCATTATAGTCATATCTTTATCTTCATATTAAAATGATGATATAAAGGACTAACTTTTTTTTTTTTTGCTTTTTGGAGGGCAATTGCGGTTAAATAACTTGCCCAAGGTCACACAGCTAGGTTTTTTGTTTGTGTGTGTTAAGTGTCTGAGGCCAGATCCAAACTCAGGTCTTTCTGACTCCAGGGCCGGCGCTCTACTCACTGTGCCACCTAGCCACCCCCAGGACTAACTTTCAAAAAGGGCTTACCTATTGCACCATAATGTACAGGGCAGATGTACAGGACAAAATTGAGCCATACATGAATCAAGAGAACTATAAATCTGAATTTTGTGACTCATGGTCTCAGATCATGGCAGACTATAGACCTCCACCTTTTTTTTTCTTTAACAAAAGTTGGTTTCTTTACCAAGAAAGGCTTCTCAGTTTCTTTTTTCCCCCATTAGGAGACTTATATTTTCAAAATAGTATACTTTAAAGTGTTAATAACCATAGATGTAATTTCATTACACACTCACACTCGCATGTACATGCATGTACAAACATGCACACATACATACATGCACACAAACACATTGCAAAATACATACATATGTATGGCTTTTTATTCAGTGACAGAAAGGGAAGAGATAATTGGGGTAGAGCTAAGATGCCAAAAAAAAAAAGGGTAGGAACTTGCCTGAGCTCTCCCCAAATCCCCTCCAAATAACTTTTTAAAATGCTTCAAAATGAATTCTGGAGTGGTAGCAAAACCCCCAAAGAGTGGAATGAAACAATTTTCTATACCAACACAATTTAGAAGGACTGTAGGAAAGGTCTATCTCACTAAGGTAAAAGGTGAGTACATGCCAGTTTAAGCAGTGTCCAGGTAAGCCAGCAGCAGATCCCAAACCCCAGCACAGATCGGCAACCAAGGCCCTGCAGCCCCAGCACAGCTGCAAAGCCTCCAGCACCAGGTTCTGCAGGTGAACCCCAAATCCTGTGAACATAGAGTACTAGAGTCCCCAGTGTAGCAGAGAAGCTGCCAGCCCCTGAGACCCTGACACAAAAGGCAATATTCTAGATGCAGAGATCCCAGCATAACAGGCCAGTGGCCAGACCCTGGCCTTAATGTAAGAAGCACAGGACAGAATCCCCTATAATTCCAAGAGAAGAGTACAACTTTGAAAGTCATTAAATAGTCTGAAAAAAAATGAGCAAAAAAACAAAAAACAAAAAACCCTTTGACTATAGAAAGACACTCTGGAGACAAGGAAATAAAAACAAACAAACAAACTAAGAAAGGGACAACAATTTCAAAATGCCTACATGCAAAACCTCAAAGAGAAATATGAATTAATTTCAGGCCTACAAAGAACTCTTGGAAGAGCTCAATGGGGACCTTAAAAATCAAATAAGAGAGGTAGAAGAAAAATTAGGAAAAGAAATGATAGTCATGTAAAATATTTTTTATCAAATGCTTTATTAACTTCTAGTTTACATCATTCATTTTCACAAAATTTTGGGTCACACAATTTCTCCCCATTTTTCCCCTACCCACCACCCCAAAATTGCGATCCCACTAGATATCCCCTCCTCAAATCTGCTCTCTCCCCTATCTTTTCCCATACCCCCTCCAACTTTGCAGTAGGGCACAGTGGATCTCTATGTCCTAGTTCCTGTATAACTTATTTCCTATTTACATATAAAATAATATTAATAATAATAAATAAAACATTTTATTTTAAAACTTTGAATTCCAGATTCATTACCTTCCTCCCTTATAACCCACCCTTACTGGGAAGATAAGCAATTTAATGTACATGTGTAGCTTTTGCTCCCAGAGTGCTATGCTGGCTGCTCCTTGCCAGTCTTCCAGGCTGTCCTCAGCAGGAGGTTAGCGTCTCTGTGTCATTTTGTGTATTCTTTAGCTCAAACGTTTGTTCAGAGTCACCTTTTACATGAATTGGAGGTGGTGGGAACCAGAGCCCAGTGGAAGTCCCGTTTCTACTCCACCATCTTGATTCCACCCCATGTAAAATATTCTTTTAAAAAAGAGTCAATAGCTTGGTATAGGAAAAACCAACAAAAAAAAAGGGGGGGGGTGTTGAGGAGATGTACAGAAACTTAGTGAAGAAAATCCTTAAAAAGTAGAATTGCCAAAATGGAAAAGGAGGAACAAAGCTAACTGAAGAAAATAATTCCTTAAAAATTAGAACTGAGGAAGTGGAAGCTAATGACTCTGGAAGACATTAAGAATCAAAAAAAACTAATTCAAAAGAATGAAAAGACTAGAAGAAAATGTAAAATACCTCCTTGGAAAAACAACTGACCCAGAAAATGGAGAGAATGTGAGAAAATTAGAACACTAATACACTGGAGGTGGAAGTGTGAACTGATCCAACCATTCTGGAGCAAAATTTCCAACTATGTCCAGAGGACAACCAAATTGTGCATACTCTTTAACTGAGCAATACCACTGCTAGGTCTATACCACAAAATAATTAATGTTAAAATTGTTTTTGTATGTAACTGAAAAAATAAAATATTATTTCTAAAATAAATGGGAGCCACTCTTTCTCAAGTCCACATTAAAAAGGTTTAGGAAACCCTACAGCTTCCAATTCCATTTTATTTAAATGTGAGAATTAGTTATAATGTTTTTATTTTGTGACTGATTAAGAATGTAATTTTAAGGAAAATATTAAGCCTTTTATTTAAATATGAAATTTGCAATGGAACATACACATTAAACAGATATGACTTTTATTCTTTGGGTCAAATTACTTTGTCAGAAGGCATCATCTCCATTTTACTGATATGTAAAAAGAGTACAAGTCAATTTTAAAAATATGCTTCAATGGGAGAGTAGAAACAGCACAGCCAAGGTGCTCTTCCCCCAGATCACCTCCAAACCATGTAAAACGGGACTCTGAACAACTTCTGGAGCCCCAGAACCCACAGAATGACCCAGAGAAGCCAACCTCCTGCTGAGGACGGCCCAGCAGCCCTGCAGAAAGGGCCAGCACAACACTCTAGGAGCCAAGAGCACAGCGTGCTGGGAACCGACAGCCCAGCTTGTGGAGAGCCGAGCCCAGGTCCCTTTGAGCCGTGGTTTTAGCTCCAGGGTAGCCAGGTCAACAGCTGGCTGGAGGGACCCCAGAACACCAGCAGCTGTGGCAATTCCAGAATTATCAACACAGACATGCCTAGGACAAAGTGAGAGGTTAGTGCCCTATGGATTTTGGGACCAGTATTTGGGGAACGAGTCGGCTTCCTCCCCTAGGGGCTGGAAACTGCTGAGGAGACACTCCATTTTGCAGTTTCAGTGACAGATCCAGTTGCTGGCCTGAGAACTGTAGGGAGATGCAGCAATCAGACTTGGGGGGTAATCACTCTTCGTTTAACCTCCCTGGATCTGGATTGTGATCTGGGGTGGAGGTTGTGGGGTGGGTATCCAGCTTGCCAGAACCGGAAGTTGTGAAGACACCAGCTTTGGGAAGGAAGCTCCCCTGTCTGGGGGCAGAGTCCTACTGTGGCAACAAGCCCAAAAGTCAAGTAATTAAGTGGCAACATGCTGAGGCAAAGGAAACAAAATAAACAGAAAAATGCAAAATTAGACTCCTATCTTGGGGGCAAAGAGGATTGAAGCACAGAACAGGAGGAGGACTTCGAGGTCAGAAATCCTGCTTCAAAAGCCTCAAACGAAAATATGAGTGGGTTACAGGCCATAGAGGACTTTAAGAAGGACTTTAAAAATCAAATAAGAGAAGTGGAGGAAAAATTGGAAAGAGAAATGAGAAGGATGCAGGAAAAGTATGAAATGAGGGTCAACAGCCTGACTGAGGTAATTAACACCTTAAAAAATAGACTAAGTAAAATGGCAAAGGAGGCCTAAAAGGGCAATGAGGAGAAGAATGCCTTAAAAACCCAAATTTGCCAGATGGAAAAAGAATCTCAAAAGCTCACTGAGGAGATTCATTCCTTCAGAGTTAGACTGGAGCAAATGGAAGCTAGTGACTTTATGAGAAATCAAGATGCTGTTAAACAGATCCAAACAAATGAAAGAATAGAAGGCAATGTGAAATATCTCATGGGAAAAACCACTGACCTGGAAAATAGATCCAGAAGAGATAATATAAAAATCGTTGGACTACCTGAAAGCCATGATCAAAGAAAGAACCTAGAAATCACCCTTCAAGAAATTCTTTCTTTTTATTTTTTTAAAATTTTATTTATTTTTAAACAAATGCTTTATTAACTTCTGTTTTACATCATTCATTTCCACCAGGTTTTGAGTTATAATCATTTTCCCCCCGTTGTTCCCCCACCCAACCTCCCAGAACAGCAGTCCCACAAGATATCACCTCCTCCAATCTACTCTCTCCGATACCCTCTACCATACCCCCCTTCGAATCTTCAATTAGAGGAAGGTGAAACCCCATGTCCCAATGCCTGCACATCCCATCTCCCAATTATAAGCAAAAGAGTATTAATAATAGTATTTATATATATTTGAAACATTTAATGTTAAGACCTCGAATTTCAGATCCATTTCCCTCCTCCCCTGCCACCCATTCCCTCTGGGGAGAATAGCGACCCAGTATACACTGCACATGTCCAGCCATGCAAAACATCACCACAGTAAACACATTGTACAAGGCTGCTTATAATTCCCTCCCACTCATCCCACCCACCACCCGGTCCACTCTCCACATGATCCTGTCCCTCCTCTACAGTGGGTACCTCCAACCCCTCCTCCCCAACAGGATGCCCTCCCATCCATAACCTCACCCCATCCCCCTTCCCCCCACTCTGCTGCAGGTTGAGACATCCCATCCAGTATGCATGTCACTCCCTCCCCGAACCAAACCCAATGAGAACATGGCTTTGCCTTTTTTGCCTTCCTATTCTACCCCTCCCTGCAACCACCTCCCCCCTCCTCCTCTACACAAGACAGCTCACCCCACCCTGTCTCTCCCCATCTCCCCCTGCCACCTTCCACTCTCACCTCACAACTTCATCCCCTGAGTATTCTCCCTTACCAACAAATTCAACCCATGCCCTCTATCCATATACAACCGCAACCATATACACACACATTCACATATGTATTCATATGACCACACACCCTTCTTCCATTATTTTCATAGTGACAAAGATATCATCAGTCACAGTTATTGCTTTTCCATATAGGAATGCAAATAGTTCAACTTTGACAAGTTCCCTCAGACTTCCTTTCCCTGATTGCCTTCTCAGGCATCTCTTCCTTCTTGTGTCTGGATGTCAAATTTTCTATTCAATTCTGGTTTTTCCCTCAAGAATGTTTGAAAGTCCTCTATTCCACGAAATGACCATATTTCTCCCTGAAACAAAATACTTAGTTTTGCTGGGTAGGTGACCCCTGGGTTCATTCCCAGTTCCGTTGCCCTCTGGAATATCATATTCCATGCCCTTCCATCATTCAGTGTAGAAGCTGCCAGGTCCTGGGCTATTCTGATTGTGTTTCCACAATATTGAAATTGTTTCTTCCTGGCTGCTTGGAGTATTCTCTCCTTGAAATGGGGATTCAAAACCTGGCTATAATATTCCTGGTAGCCTTCCTCCTAGGATCTTCTTCAGGAGGTGATCGGTGGACACCCTCAACCACTACCTTGCCCTCTGGATCCAAAACATCAGGCAACCTTCCTTGAGAATTTCCCGAAGGGTGATTTCTAGGTTCCTTCCTTGATCATGGCTTTCAGGTAGTCCAATAATTTTTAAATTGTCTCTCCTGGATCTATTTTCCAGGTCAGTGGTTTTTCCCATGAGATATTTCACATTGCCTTCTAATCTTTCGTTTGTTTGGATCTGCTCAACAGCATCTTGATTTCTCATAAAGTCATTAGCTTCCATTTGCTCCAGTCTAACTCTGAAGGAATGAATCTCCTCAGTGAACTCTTGAGACTCCTTCTCCATCTGGTAAATTCGACTTCCCAAGGCATTCTTCTCCTCATTGCCCTCCTGGGCCTCCCTTGCCATTTGAGTTAGTCTATTCTCCAAGGTGTTGTTTTCCTCTGTCAGGCTGTTGACCCTCACTTCATACTTTTCCTGCATCCTTCTCATTTATCCTTCCAATTTTTCCTCCACCTCTCTCATTTGATTTTTAAAGTCCTTCCTAAGGTACTCTATGGCCTGCAACCCGCTCATGTTTTCCCCTGGGGCCTCTGGAGTAGGACCTCTGACCTCACAGTCCTTTTCCCACTCTGTGCCCCCAAAATAGGAGTCTAGGGTTGCATTTTTCTGTTTCCTTTGCCTTGGCATGTTGCCACTTAACTACTTGACCTTTGGGCTTGTTGCCACACTATGGCTTTAAGGCCAGATAGAGGAATTTTCGTCCCGGACCTGTGGGGGGCAACTTCCGTTTCTGGCAAGCTGTAAACCCACCCACGACTTCCACCCTAGATCACAATCCACATCCAGGGAGGTTAAAGCAAGAGCGATTACCCTTCAGGACTGATTGCTGGATCTCCCTACAATTTGCAGGCCAGGAGCTGGAGCTGCCTCTGAAAAATACAAAATGGCGTGTCTCCTCAGAGGCTTCTAGCCCCCAGGGGAGGGAGCCGACCCATTCCCCAAATACTGAGCCCAAAGTCCATAGGACACTAACCATGCAATATGATATTCCAGAGGGCAAAAGAGCTGGGATTGAAGCCGAGGGTCACCTACCCAGCAAAACTGAGTATTTTGTTTCAGGGGGAAATGTGGTCATTCAGTGGAATAGAGGACTTCCAAACATTCTTGAGGAAAAATCCAGAGTTGAATAGAAAATTTCACATTGTAACAAGAAGCAAGACATGCTTTGAGAAGGTAAAGAGGGAAAAGAAATCAAAAGGAACTTATCAAAGTTGACCTATTTACATTCCTACATGGAAAAACAATAACTGTGACTAATGAAAATTTTCTCAGTATGAAAATAATGGAAGAAGGGTATATGGGCATATGAATACATATGTAAATGTGTGTATATATTTTTACAGTTATACATGGGTAGAGGACATAGGTTGAATTTGTTCAGAAGGGATGATACTTAAGGGGTGAAATTATGAGGTGAGAGAGGAAAGTGGCAAGAGGAGATGAGGAGAGACAGGGTAGGGTAAACTATCTCATGTAGAAGAAACAAGGGGAAGTGGTTGCAGGGGTGGGGAAGAACAGGAAGGCAAAAAAGGCAAAACCATATTTTCATTTATTTTGTCTCAGGGAGAGAATGACATACATACTAAATGGGATATCTCACCCTGCAGCAGAGTAGGGGGGTGAGAGGGAGGATGAGGGAGGAGAGGGCATTCTGGGGGAGGGGAGGTTGGAAGTACCCACTATCAAAGAAGGACAGGATCAATGTAGGTAATGGACCAGGTTGGGGGCGGGGGGATGGGTGGGAGGGAATTATAAGCAGCCTTTTACAATATATCTACTATGGTAATGCTTTCATCTTCCTTTCATCAGTCTATACATGTACAACACATACTGAATTACCTATCTTCCCAGAGGGAATGGGTGACAAGGGAGGAAAGGAATGGATCTGAAATTTGAAGTCTTAAAATTAAATGTTTCAAATATATAAATCCTATTATTAATACTATTTTGCATATAATTGGGAGATAAGATGTGCAGGCATTGGGGCACAGAAATTCACCTTGCTCCAATGGAAAAGTCGAAGGGGGTATGGGAGAAGATATGGGAGAGATCAGATTGGATGAGGGAATATCTTTTGGGACTGCTATTCTGGGATGGTGGGTAGGGGAAAATGGGGAAAAAATTGTAACTCAAAATCTGGCGGAAATGAACAGTGTAAACCAGAAGTTAATGAAGCATTTGTTAAAAAATTTTTTAAAAAATCACAAAAATATGCTTCATACTTTACTTTTTTCGGTTTTTTTATTGCATACATTTTCATCTGTATCTATCCCTTTTTCCCTTTTAGAAAGTTATCCTTTATAATAAAAAATATTTAATGAAAGAGAAAGAAAAATAGAAAGAGAAAATTATCATCAAAAGTGATCAATACAAATGAAAAAGATCAATTAAAAAATCTGACTATATATGTAGTGTTTCAAACTATGAACTCCCTCTTCTCTCCTACCTTTGTAAACAAATATCGAGAGGAGTAAACAGACACATATACATATGAAGTTCAAATCAAAACCACAAAATTTGTTCTCAAAAAATACTCCTCATTCAAAATCAGACTTTTATCAAAAGTTGGACATGATAATGTGAAAGAGTGAAGTACATAGTAATTTAGATAATGTTTTCAAAGAAATAAGCACAGAATTATAATTTGATAGTGAATTTATTACCATTAACGTTCATTAATTACTATTTAAAGTAACCCTACTCCCCCCCAAAGTTTTAATAGAATGCTTCTTCTAATTCCTTCTGAATCGTAAACTTTTAGAGTTTGAAGGGACCAACTTTCAGACCAACTTGATTTAAAAAATGAATCCCATCACAACATAAACAGTAAGTTTTCTGCTTGAATACCCATTACTACCAGAGGGATTCAATTAGATTTCTGTAGAACTATAATTGTTAGCAAATTTTTCATAACAGAAAGAATAAATTTCTCTCTTTAAAATTTTTATTTGTTCATACTCCTGGTTTTGCCCTTGGGAATCAAAAAGAAAAAGTCTAATCCTACTTCCATATGACTTTGCTTTAAACTACTTGAATGTGAAAATTATGTCCCTTGAGACTTTTTTTGAGTCAAAACTTTTAAAGCAATTTGTTTTCTTTCATCTTCCTTTCATCAATCTATAAAACCATTAAATTTTTAAGGTGTGTAGGAAAGAAAGCTTTTGAAGAATATGGTTTAGACCTTTATAAAACGATTTAATCAAAGTTCATTAAGGTTAAGTGAAATATTGAAGTTTGTTAATGGCAGAAGTAAGAAAGGGATAGATATCTCCTGACTCCTAGTCCAGTCTTCTTTCCATTATAACATACCACTTAATTATTTGACAAGTATTCACTTTCAAAGGGAAGGTTCACTGTCCAAGCATAACTAATTACTACATCTTTTCTTATTATGTAAGTGAAACATAAAATGAAAAATTACAATCACATAGTCCATGGCTATGTTGTTAGTCCCTTTTCCCTTTTCTTCTCCCTCACCTGTTTTCAAACTCTTTTTTGAGATTCATAATCCAATCTATATCTCCATTGCTTTTGGGAAGGACATGCCAATACATTCCCCCATATGTTTACTCATCCTTAACGTCTCCCCCCCCAAAAAAAACCCTCTTGTTTATCATTCCTATATGTGTGCCTTTCTTATTACAATGTAATCTCATTCATTGTAAGCAGGGACATTCTTGATTTCTTTTTATTTCTCTCCATAGCACCTGTAGAGCATTTGGCAGTGCTTAATAAAAACTTTGCATTTATTACTCCCACACTTTAAGAAAGATGGGAAATCAACCATGTCCCAAATATAAAATTTCTAGTGACAACATGGACTGGTTTTTAGTAAAATTTTCAATCTTACTCCATGCACAACATTTACAAATAATAGCATTTAAATAAAACTTAACTCTTTGAAGCAGAAGTTTAGAGCCATTTTATTACAATATGCTGAATCTTATTTTAACAGTTTTTCAACTTCTTCCAGGAGGTATGACAAACAGCTTTTGAAGGAGGATTCTGTTTTTAACCTTCTAGTATATTGTTTAGGATGGAAAATAGAAAATATTACCAAAGGCATTGGAAGATTCAGGCTCAACATTTGACAACTTATTAAGATACAATATAATATTTAATTAAATTTAAAGTTTGCTACAAAGCACCTGATTCTACTGCAGAATGGGTTGTCCTATGTGTCAAATTAAATATGTTTTATGCGTTGATATGCACAGTACAACTTGCGTTCTGTCTCACACATATAAATATATGTGTGTACATATCTATGTGCACACAAATATAGTATATATATATATATATATATACATATGTGTATTCAAGTATATATGTATGTATATATTTGTATACATATACTGTATATATTGTCTCTGCAGTGGAGACACACATATATGTGTGTATGCATATATATGTGTATATGTATGTCTGTATACATACATACATGTACACATACAGACACATAATTTGTTAATTTTTTCTTCCTTTTTGGAGTGGGGAGGTCAGGGCAATTGGGGTTGACTTGCCCAAGGTCACATCGCTAGTAAATATTAAGTGTATGAGGTTAGTTTGAACTTAGGTCCTCCTGACTCCAGGACCATGCTCTATTCACTGCACTACCTAGCCACCCCCATATATGTTTATATGCAGCCAGTTGGCTCAATGGGTGGAGTGCTAGACCTGGAGTCAAGTAGACTTGAGTTTAAATTTGGCCTCAGAAATTTACTACCTATGTTTGTCCCAGTTTCTTTATCTGTTTATAAGGATAATAATAGAATCTACTGCCCAGGGTTCCTGTGAGGATTAAATGAGATAATAACTGTAAAGCCCATAACATGGTACCTTGGCATATAATGTGTATTATATAAATGTTAGCTATTATTAATTATTGTAATATGTACAAATGTGTATATAACATAATCGTATATACAAGTCTTAAATTTCTTAGTTCATTTTTCAGATTCAACAGTATATATGGTACTTCCATATAATATAAATGATTTGGTAACCAGTAACATAATGGTGCAGTTGATAGAGCTTTGGATTTGAAGTCAGAATGATTTGTGTTCAAATCCCAGAATGACCATTTACAAACTGAGTGACCCAGTTCTTTAGACATGCTGGGCTTCAGCTTCCTTATCAATGTAGAAGGAGTTGGACTAGATGACCTTTAAGATACCTTCTATCTTTAAATTTGTGAACTTTTCATCATTCTATAGATGTTATCCTTATTGAGATAACCTCATGTAGGAGGTTAAGAAACCATTTAAGCAGGCTCTTTCCCACTTACCTCTTTTTGATTTTGGGGTCTTTTAAGGCATAAGCTTTTCAATAAAGTGGATAAGTGCTATAGTCTTAGAGAAGTATTTGAGAATTGGTAGAAATTTTAAATTTCCCCCAGTGAAGTGTCACAACTTTAAATTTGGAAAAAAT
The DNA here is from genome assembly GCA_011680675.1 of Gymnobelideus leadbeateri. Taxonomy (NCBI): domain Eukaryota; kingdom Metazoa; phylum Chordata; class Mammalia; order Diprotodontia; family Petauridae; genus Gymnobelideus; species Gymnobelideus leadbeateri. Next base: position 226,864 of record WOXC01009237.1, on the reverse strand, counting down.
CATCTTACTTTCTGCAAATTTAAGTGGGAAAGTTAATATAGAAAAGCATTGACTCTATAATATGACAATATATTCTGTATGAATAAATCATCACAAAATATATCAGATTTACTAGAAGTTATATTATGAAAGAAATTTTGTTTAACTGAATCCTTACATGAAAGGATACTTCTCATAACTAAACTTTTAATGTTAGGTACCATAGTTTTATTTTACATAATTGAATCCAGGCTGGACTTCATTCCTTATTATTAAAGTAACATAAGCTGCTTGCAAATTATAGCAGAAGAATTGCATTACACATTTATAATATCATTTTGGCTAATGGGAACTTCAGACAAATGACATGGGGAATGTGTATTATGCTTCTATTTAGAAGAACTTTTTCAGAAAAATCAATTTCTTATTGAAGAGGAAAACATTTCACAACTTTTTCTTTTAATTCTATGAATGAGATAGGTGGCAATGTTTAATAAAACCAAAAGTAGGTGTATATTTTTTCTTCAACTATTTCTTAAAATGAGACCTTATATTCAGTATCATTTTACACCAACAGTACTGCCATTATTGAAAATTCTCTACATGTTTGTCATTAAACATTTGTGAATCTCTTATCAAGTAATAATAATCACTTAACAAAAACATGCTAAATTTCATTTTAAAAAGAAATATTTTATGCAGGATTGGGAGAATAATCGAGACTTCTCCAATAAATCAATTAAGTAGAAGTATGAATTGAATGTGAAAAAGGCACACCTTCTGCACTAAATCCCTAGACCACTTAAAGTACTTATATTAGCCAGCTGAAAATATTCATACAGCATCAAACAATCAATTAATTAATGTCATATGATTAGGTTAAAAATACTGGAAAGACAAGTTAATGTGGTGGATCTGAAGAAAGCAATACAATCCAGTTCCCTCTACCACTACACGATGCAGGACAGGGACCACAGTTCCATTACTGCATAGTGAACCATTGGCTTAGCTATCTGAATTTAAACAGAGCATTGTGAATTTGTTCCTGATCCCTGGAACAAGGAAATAAAAGACTCATCCCCCTTATGAAGATGAGGGGTTTTATGGTATCTCTGAAACCCAGAGATTGAACTAAGATTAAACTCTCAAGTCAGTTAAGACCTTTGACTCAAAAGAGGAGATATAGAATCCAAATGGGTTTTAGAGCCAGATCTCAGAAATAAAATGGGTCCCTGACCCAGCTCTGACCCACCCCCCCCGCTGAGCATAACAATAGATAAGACAGTCCAGGACCACACAAGGCCATAATAGTCCCTATAGAAAGTGCCTATCCTTAACACAGATTTGAATTAAGATGGAAATAATGGATAAACAAACAAAAAAGATAAAGAGCTATATCATGACACAGATATTCAAAATAAGATGATTGGAGGAAAGGCATAGAAAAGAAATTAGGGCTGCTGAGGAGAGATTTAGAATAAGAATCAACAGTTTAGCACAAGAGGAACAACAAAATCATATGACAACATCAATAGGTGCAGAAGAAATTTTTCATAACATACAAAACCCACTTCTGTATTTTTTAAATAGAAAATATATAAATAAATTGACATTTTAAAATTTATTATATAGAATATATTTAACACAAAATGTCAGTCTTACATATAATAGATATATGCCAATGTCCTTTCTAGGAAAAACATGGCTGAAGGGAGGGTGAGCCAAGGTTTTAGCCCCAGGGCTGCAGGGCCAGGAGACAGCTGGAGGAACCCCAGAACACCAGCAGCTGTGGCAACTCCAAAATTATCAACATAGACATGCCTAGGACAAAGTGAGAGGTTAGTGTTCTATGGACTTTGGGACCAGTATTTGGGGGAATGCGTCGGCTCCCTCCCCTGGGGGCTAGCAGCCGCTGAGGACACACGCCATTTTGTAGTTTTCAGAGGCAGCTCCAGCTCACGGCCTGCGAATTAATTATAGGGAGATCCAGCGATCAGTCTTGGAAACAGAAGTTGCCCCCCACACGTTTGGGACGAAAATTCCTCTCTCTGGCCTTAAAGCCATAGTGTGGCAACAAGCCCAAAAGTCAGGTAATCAAGTGGCAACATGCCAAGGCAAAGGAAACAGAAAAATGCAACTCTAGACTCCTATTTTGGGGGCATAGAACGGGAAAAGGACTGTGAGGTCAGAAGTCCTGCTCCAAAAGCCCCAGGGGAAAACATGAGCGGGCTGCAGGCCATAGAGGACCTTAAGAAGGACTTTAAAAATCAAATAAGAAAAGTGGAGGAAAAGTTGGAAAGAGAAATGAGAAGGATGCAGGAAAAGTATGAAATGAGGGTCAACAGCCTGACTGAGGAAAACAACACCTTAAAAAAATAGACTGACTCAAATGGCAAAGGAGGCCCAAAAGGGCAATGAGGAGAAGAATGCCTTAAAAAGTCGAATTTGCCATGTGGAAAAAGAATCTCAAAAGTTCACTGAGGAGATTCATTCTTTCAGAGTTAGACTGGAGCAAATGGAAGCTAATGATTTTATGAGAAATCAAGATGCTGTTAAGCAGATCCAAACAAATGAAAGATTAGAAGGCAATGTGAAATATCTCATGGGAAAATACTGACCTGGAAAATAGATCCAGGAGAGACAATTTAAAAATTATTGGACTACCTGAAAGCCATGATCAAAGAAAGAACCTAGAAATCACCCTTCAAGAAATTCTCAAGGAATTATGTTTTAGATCCAGAGGGCAAAATAGAGGTTGAATCAATTATCACCTCCTGAAAAAGATCCCAAAAAGAAAACTCCCAGGAATACAATTTCAATATTGTGGAAACACAATCAGAATAGCCCAGGACCTGGCAGCTTCTACACTGAGGGTTGAAGGGCATGGAATATGATATTGTATTTTGTTTCAGGGGAAAATATGGTCATTCAGAGGAATAGAGGACTTTCAAGCATTCTTGAGGAAAAAACCAGAATTTAATAGAGAACTTGACATCCAGACACAAGAAGGAAGAGATGCCTGAGAAGGTAATCAGGGAAAAGAAATCAAAAGGAACTTATCAAAGTTGAACTATGTACATTCCTATATGGAAAAGCAATAACAGTGACTGATGATATCTTTGTCACTATGAAAATAATGGAAGAAGGGTGTGTGGTCATATGAATACATATGTGAATGTGTGTGTATATGGTTACAGTTATATATGGATAGAGGGCATAGGTTGAATTTGTTGGGAAGGGAGAATACTCAAGGGATGAAATTATGAGGTGAGAGAGGAAAGTGGCAAGAGGAGACGGGGAAAGACAGGGTAGGGTAAACTATCTCATGTAGAAGAAGCAAGGGGAAGTGGTTGCAAGGGAGGGGGAGAATAGGAAGGGAAAAAAAAGGCAAATCCACATTCTCATTGAATTTGTTTCAGGGAGAGAATGACATACATACTAAATGGGATATCTCAACCTGCAGCAGGATAGGGGGAAGGGGGATGAGAGGAGGGAAGATGGATGGGAGGTCCTCCTTGGGGGGAGGGGTGGTTGGAAGTACCCACTATAGAAGAGGGACAGGATAATGTAGGGAATGGACCAGGTGGGGGGAGTGGGCTGAGTGGGAGGGAATTATAAGCAGCCTTGCACAATACATCTACTATGATAATCTTTTGCATAGCTAGACATGTACAACATATACTGAATTACTTATCTCCCCAGAGGGAATGGGTGACAAGGGAGGAAGGAAATGGATCTGAAATTCGAGGTCTTAAGATTAAATCTTTCAAATATATATAAATACTATTATTAATACTCTTTTGCTTATAATTGGGAGATAAGATGTGCAGGCATTGGGACATAAAGATTCACCTTCCTCTAATGGAAAAGTCGAAGGGGGTATGGGAGAAGGTATGGGAGAGAGCAGATTGGAGGAAGCGATATCTTGTGGGACTGCTATTCTGGGAGTTTGGGTAGGGGAATAACGGGGGGAAAATGATTGTAACTCAAAATCTGGCGGAAATGAATGATGTAAAACAGAAGTTAATAAAGCATTTGTTTAAAAAAAGAAATGATGAGCTGACAGACTTCAGAAAAAACTGGAAAGACTTAAATGAACTGATGCTGAGTGAAGTGAGCAGAACCAGTAGAATGCTGAACACAGTAACAACCATAGTGTGTGATGACTAACTTTGATAGACTTAGCTCTTCTTATCAATGCAAGGACCTAAAACAGCACCAAAAGATTCATGATGTGAAATGCCATCCACATACAGAGAAAGAACTATGTAATCTGAATGCAGGTCAAAGCATAAAATTTGATCTTCTTTGTATTGTTTTATTTTTCCTTTCTCATGGTTTCTCCCATTCATTCTAATTCTTCTACACAGCATGACTAAAGTGAAAATGTGTTTAATAAAAATGTATATGTAGAGCCTATATTGGACTGCATGCCATCTTGGGGAGGAGGAAGGAGAAAATTGAAAACTTATGGAAGTGAATGTTGAAAGCTAAAAATAAATTAATTTATTGAGAGAGTTAATGAGAGAGAAAAAAGAATGAGAGAGAGAGAGAGAGGTTGGATGTGGTGACTGGTTAGTGGGATTTTTTAAATAGGCCAGATAAAAGGTTAAAAGGGTAGAGAGTCTAGTGTAGAATAGTTGCACCAGGAATTTTAAGGAGAGGGAGGATATGAAAGATTTTGGTGGTAGAATCAGTAAGAATTTACAACTGATTCTATATGAAGATTGCACCAAAAAAGGTATTTAATGATCTCAAAATATTCATAGTATAAAATTATTAGAACAGCAAACTTTCTATTTTATATAGAAATGTATAATCATTCCTTTCATTTGCTTTTAAAATATACTCTGTGAAGAAATGTTAGTATAAGAAACCCCAAACCAGAAAAATTTTAAAGTTGTTTTCCACAATTCCTTTTAATGTCTTAATTAGTCACCTTAAATTTCAAATTTTGTGAATTGTAATATAAACATTCTTTATGAATAATATTACAAAGCTATATATTTAAGACAACATAATTAAAATGAAATTTTCAGAGTCATTTATCAGTAAAGGATTCTTGCTTCATTCTTACAACTGTATGCTTTAGATTTTCAGAATTTATCAAAGAAATTTAGCTATCTTATTATTTTTTCAGTCTCTATACAGAAAAAAAAAACTACCACACTATATATGAGTAGCTCACAGTTCAAGGAATAGAAAAATAAAGTCATTTTATATCTCTATTGGCTTGGTTAATTTATTTCTACTATATGCAAAAAAATTAATTTCCCCCAAATTTTCACATATACACATTCCTAAATTACACTGATTTTGGTCACAAGTCATAATTCTATAGGATGTGAGGAAGATGAAATTGGACTTTCTCCTTCTTTATGTAGCAGGTGCACATAATTGATAAGTATATGATTAATATTGTTGCTTCTTTCAACAATATTCTCTTATAGAAATTCAAGGGCAAAAACCATTTCTTTCATTTTATGGTTTACTAAACTTCATAATTTCTGGAAGGGCACTTGAGGTTCTTCAAATTTTAATAAAATACTTGAATGAACATACTTTTCTTTATATCACTCCCTTGCTTAAGAACCCAGAGGGGATTCCTTTTATCAATCAAAATCAAAGCAAGAGGGAGGGGGAAAGAAAATGTCTTTAGCACTCAGTTTCTCAAAATCTGACACTAAACTGCCTGTTTAACCACATATCATAGAACTTTCCTTCCATCACTCAGGAGTTCAGTTAATCAGCATCATCAGGCTCATTCTCTCTCTCTCTCTCTCTCTCTCTCTCTCTCTCTCTCTCTCTCTCTCTCTCTCTCTCTCTCTCTCTCATATTTCTGTTAACATTACTCACAGTGTTTCCTATACTGGAATGACATTCTATCAAAGCTAGTTGAATCTTTTCCAAATGTAATGGATAAAGCCTTTGGTAATCTTCCTCCCTGTTTTTTCCTTTCCTAATGGCATATCTTCCTACTTGAGTTTCTCATGACCCTTTGTATGGACATCTCTTCTGTACTTATTCAGTCATTTTTTTAATGTATGTCATCTCTCCTGCTACATGGAAACTATTTTGATGTGAGTCTCTTTCTTATTTAATTATCCTACATATAGTACAAATTAAATAAATAAATTACCTACTTGCACTTTTTATAATTTAAAATGTATGTACTATTGATATTGCTATAGATCACAGTTAACTTCTTTTCTATGTCTGATTTAGAGCTTGATCAGACAGAAAATGTCCTTACATTTCAGACATGGAGATTTGAATATAAAATATTATACATATATGCATATATGTATATATGTATGTATGCATGCATTATGTATTTACCAAGTGAACTAATGAATTAGTAGAGAAAATTCACTGGATAGAACACCAGGCTTGGAATATGGAAGACCTGGTTTCAAATCTGTCCTCAGACCCTTACTTACTAAATTGTATGACCCTCATCTGTAAAATGAGCTGATGAAGGAAATGACAAATCACTCCAGGATCATTGCCAAGAAAGCTCCAAATGTAGTCACAAGGAGTTGGATACAACTGACAAGACTGAATAACAACAGCAAGATAAAATGTACAATGATAAGTTTTGTTTCAGTGTACTTCTAGAAATTTCTCTGAGATATATTTTTTTTCTTCTATAGCCAACATGATGACTTTGATATAACAATATGACCCTCAGATTCTTCATGATAACTGGTCCAACAAGCATAGACTGTCTTTTAAAAATCCAATTAGGAATGGGGATCAAGAGAGAAATTAATATGATTCCTTTAATATGCTATGAAAAAGAAGCAGAATAAGCATCATATTGAAATTGTCCAACATAATCTGTGGATCTTGATTAGTACCTGAGGATTATAGTTGTATGATTGAAATAAGTTATTTTGTAAGAATGATAATGGAATATTAGGAGAGAAGTTCCAAAGTAGAGGGACCTTTGCCTAAGTGACCCTTGTACACACATTATCACATATGCACCACTAATATATTCATTGGCTATGATTCCTGACAGTGCCTTTACATAGTTCTATGGGTATGACCAATATGATTGGACCATCTTAACGTACGTTTTATTCCTAAGACTTCTTAAACTGAACTCCACAAACCATTCCAATGGTCAAAAGACAGATTTTAGAGTGGGTTGAGAGTCTGTGAACCTGAATCAGAAGAAAAAATTTTTATCATTACTAACCTCTAACTAAAGCCATCATGTCCTTAATTTATGAATGTAGGAAACAAACCACAATGGTATTAAAAACACTTATGACTTTGTCACCAATAGAAATCATAGATATTTTCTTATTGCATTATAATTGAAAATTAAAGGGATGTCCAACATGACATGCATGTTTTCTCATTAAAGACTAACATCAAGATTTTTTTTCTTTTGTTCAATTATTTTTCAGTCATGTCCAACTTTCCATAACCCCATTTGAAGTTTTCTAGGCAAATTTTCTTGACATACTAAAGTTGTTTGCCATTTCTTTCTCTAGCTCATTGTATGAATGAAGGACTGAGAAAAATTGAATTTAAGTGATTTGTCCAGGGTCACAAAGCTAGTAAGTTTCTGGGGCCAGGTTTGAACTGAAGGCTTCCTGACTCCAGGTCCTGCTGTCTATCCACTGTATCACCAAGCTAACCATGAAGATTAACTTGAAGATTAATGTTCTTATTCAAGCTAAGCAACAATACCATTCACATTGAAATATATCTAAAAATAAATTAACATTAATTTGTCTATATTATGTAGCATTATTTAATGCATTAATAAAGAAAGATATAGATTCCTGAAGAATAAAAACTATACAAGGATACTGCAGAACAAGCAACCTCAAACATTGTTGAAAACGCTTGCAAATGGTCTTCCTCTTTTTGAGTTGTACCTGCAATACTTATAAAACCTTTTATATGGTTACATATTCTTTCCTCTGTTTCCAGAGGTTGATTTCCCCCTAAGAGCTTGTCAGCTATAAGGAAAATGGGACCCAGAAGCTCTCATTGCTGTCTATTTGGTTCTGCCCTCCTCTTCTCCTTCCTCTCCTTTGAAATGCATTCCCTATTGGGCCTAAATTGCTACAGGATGTAAGGTTCTAGAATCTGTAAGGATCCTGAATATCATGGTTCAAGTTCTAATTGAAACAAGACTAACACTTTGGGTTTGGGGGATCATTTTGCAGGAAGTAATTCCCCAAAGTGTTTTAGAATTAGCTTAATATTTCCTCTTAAACCAGTCTCTGTTGTTATATAAACTTGAGTCAGCATATCCTGTTGGTAGAAAAGATTCTCCCAGAATCTCCTTAGAATCTATGTTGAAATTTCTGCAGTATAACTTAATAACACATTTTATTTGGAAATATTTAGATAATTAAATAATTTTATAATTCTATGTATTATATTTTAGATATTTTAAAATGTTATTTTGAGAGAAAGTACATGAGTTTCATCAGACTACAAAAGTGTCCATGAAATAAATAAGAGGTTAAGAACCCTTATATCATATACTCCCTAGAACGTAGTAATTGGTCAATTCAACAAGTACTGCTCCCCCTTAAATTTGTATGTATGCAGAATGTGAAGAATTCACAGTTTCCTCTATTAATATTATAATCAAGTTTGTTCTTATAGCAATGACAAAAAAAGATATTACAACTTAATTATTTAACAACCCTTTAGTCACTAATACCCATGCTCTTTGTGTAATCTACTATATAGTTTTGGATTGATATAAACTAACTTTAAGAGGAAACTTTAAGAAACAAGGAATTCTAGGACATGGGAAAAATTCATTTGAGTAGAGTGGGAGTAGATCATGATGGTGATTAAACATAGTTGTGGAGACAAAGAAGAGGGGGTGCAACAGCTATAGTGTCCTGGCATGAAGCAGTCACAGATCAGAGTGATGGAGGAGCAGGGCATGTCTGGCAGTAGGGCATTACAAATGGGAAGTTTTCTCTTTATAAAGGCATTTGGAGCAAGAACCTGGTTGGCCAATACTAATTTAAATCCTGCAGTGCAGCAAAAATAAAAAATATACAAAAAAATAATGTCAGCAATAATTTTTTAAAATAATTTACAGGAAGAGAAATTAGTAGAATTAATAAGAATGTTAGTGAATTTGGGTATTCATTAGATAAAGCAATTTCATTCCTAGTACTTATGATGTAATTTACAAAAAGGTTATACTTTAATTTAAGGAAATTAAGTGCTTTCCATTTTTATCCTTCAAAAAAGAGGCCCAGATAGCTCAATCAAGCCATTCAAAGTAGAGTTAAAAGCTTTGGCAAGCTATTCAGTTCAGGTTTGTTGAAAGGTTCAAAAGGTCTATCAGCCCATCAAAATGTACACCAGTCTAGCTAATTTTCACCATCTCATCCTTTCTTATCAATGCCACAGTGATAACGTTCATTCATGTAGAAAGACATATGCTCATTAGCAGAGAAGATTAGAGGAAAATGGATATGCCTATTTAAAAAGAGGATTCTGGGTGTTTAGGCTTTAGGGGAAAGTCTTGAATAGAGTATAAAATACTTTTCAGATAATAAACATTTAATGAATATTTGTTGCATTGCATGAATTAACGAATTAAGAGAGATGGAAAGAGAATAAGATTAACATGAGCATAGCATTTTATCACTTAAAAGAGCCTTATATACAGCATTCCATTTTATCTTCATAAGAACCCAATGATGGACTATAAGGATGATTGTTCCTGTTTTTAAGATGAGGTAACTGAGACTTCAGAGGAGCCATCACTTGTCCAAGAAAGCACAGTATCAGGACTGGAACCTAGAATCATTTCAGTTGACTTACCAGAATTATAAAACTACTAAAAGAACTATACAATTTTTTTAAAGATTTGCTTATATTACTCTAAGGAAGATTGAAAAAGAAGATAAAATTCAATGAAAAAAATCTGAACTCCCTTTTGATGCTATAAATTTGATCGCTGATCAATATTTAATTCATTTTAAATTTATAATTTTTTTGAAATTTGTTTGTTTTGTCTAACCACATCCTTTATTTTTTCAAAATTATTTTAGAAAGAAATCATACAAGGGGCGGCTAGGTGGTGCACTGAGTAGGGCGTCGGCCCTGGAGTCAGAAGGACCTGAGTTCGGATCCGGCCTCAGACAACGCACACACAAAACAAAAACCTAGCCGTGTGACCCTGGGCAAGTTACTTAACCCCAACTGCCCTCCAAAAAGCAAGAAAAAGAAAGAAAGAAGGCAATTATACGAACTTGTCAGCAAGCAAACCATAAACTCTAAATGTATTTATTGCTTTCTGAGCATTTCTGGTCTACAGAGAATTTTTTTATTCATCCGGTGGCCCTGATCCTCAAGGAGACCACTTGGCTCTCATCCCAATTAGCACGTCATTACATAAGTATACATAGCTCAATTCAAGAATCCCTGCTCTAAAAATGCAAGATTAAAAAAAATTAATTCATGTCAGTTCCTTAAAGATGTGCAGGGCTTGCATGGACACACATAATAATACAAGCTCATAGAAGAAGAGGCCAGTCTTCTGGTAACCTCAATTCTCTGGAATGAAGTCCAGAAATAAGAAATAACTGAAAAACGGCCTTTAATCAATAGAAGAGTGTCACAAAGACATAGTAATTTATCCCTCATGGACTGACTCAGAGCCCTATGACCTAACTTTGCATAAAATTCATTATAACTTTTTTTGTTGATTTCTAAGGCCACAGGAGAAGAGAAGCACAAATTTAAAATGTAGAGGGGCATGGGATTTTGAGAAGCAGGAAGAGCTGGAGAAAAGGAAAGTATGCAAACTAAAAAGCAAGCCTAAAACTACATCACTATTATTTTTAAACTACAAATGTTTCATCAATATGAACACTTTCTCACTAATTGATATGAAATTCTCATATCTTAGTAAATGGCTTTGTGAACTTGAATTCACCAATGGTGGCCAATCTCCCAATGATGAGTGTCTTTAATTTAGGTACACTGAGGCTTAGACAGCAGTATGGTATAGCAGATAGGTCAATATCCTTAGAGTTAAGAAGACCTGCATTCGAATATCTCCCTAGACACTTACTAGCTCAATGACCCTCGGCAATTCATATAGCGACATTTTCTTTAAGCCCTGTGATTCAAGGAGTGATAAGGACAGGAATTGAAACTGTCCTTTTTTCAGAATATAGAAATCCCGGATTAGGAATCTACTCCAATATAGGTTAACTCCTCTGAAACTGATAGTCTTAGAGAGATAATTAGAGCATTAAATTGTTTGCCCAGTATCACATAGCAAATTTGTATCATAGTTGGGGACTTGAACTTACATCTTTCTGGGTCTGAAGCAAATTCTCTGTACTCTGTGCCATGCTGTTTCTCATAAGTGATGTTATGAAAAAATTAAATTTAGTGTTTTATACATATATATTGGGTAGAAAAATTCATGGAGATGTTCTATACTTGTATATCTTTTTATTCTATATATGTTCTATATAAATATATATGGATATTTCATACAATTTTACATACACACATATGTATATTTGTGTGTATGTGTACAAAGAAAAAAAGAGAGAGAGAGATGGCTGAGGGAAGAGACCTGATATAAAACATAAATTCATATATTAGATAACTAATATCTATAACATAACATAAGTAAAGCATTTTGTAAAATTTCAAGTACTATATGAAGAATAAAGATGGTGATGATGATGATGATGATGATGATGATGATGATGATGATGATGATGATGAGACTGATAATGACAACTATTTCTCACCTGCATCTTTCTGCTCTTAGAACTGTGGCATGGGATATAGGCAGACTGAATGGAGATAAAAGTCATAGTCTAGTTAGATTAGACCAAATAAAAAAGAGAGCACTGTGAACCAACATTTTCACTAACATTTTCCCTATAAAATGTTATTTGGTGACAAAGTTTCATACTCATTATTTAGAGTTCATGACATACTGCAAGTTCCCCCCCACCACGAATAATTTTTTAAAAAGTTGTAGAAGCAAGATATCTGGTGAAATGAAGAAAAACAATTAGGGGTGGAGTCAAAATGGCAGAGTAGAAACAGCACTTCCACAGAGCTTCAGCCCACACCATTTAAAAATTATGTAAGATGGGGAGCCAAATTGGCGGAGTAGAAACAGCTCATCCAAGCCACTCTGCCCCCAGATTCCCCCCAAACTATGTAAAAGGGAACTCTGAACAACTTCTGGAGCCCCAGCATACACAGAACAACACAGAGAAGCTAACCTCCAGCTGAGGACAGCCCAGCAGCCCTGAAGGAAGGACCAGAGCACCGGTCTGGGAGCTGGCAGGTCACAGTGCACAGAGAGCAGGAAGCCGAGCCCAGCGGAGCCCAGGTCCCTTTGAGCCAAGGTTTTAGCCCCAGGGCAAGCAGCACGCTGGAGAGACCCAAGAACACCAGCAGCTGTGGCGACTTCCAGAATTATCAACATAGACATGCCTAGGACAAAGTAAGAGGTTAGTGTCCCATGGACTTTGGGACCAGTATTTAGGGAATGCATCAGCTCCTTCCCCTGGGGACTAGAAGCCATTGAGGAGACACGCCATTTTGTAGTTTTCAGAGGCAGCTCCAGCTCCTGGCCTCCGAATTGTAGGGAGATGCAGCGATCAGTCCTGGGGGGTAATCACTCTTGCTTTAAACTCCCTGGATGTGGATTGTGATCTAGGGTGGAAGGTGTGGGTGGGTTTACAGCTTGCCAGAAACGGAAGTTGCCCCCCACATGTTCAGGATGAAAATTCCTCTATCTGGCCTTAAAGCCATAGTGTGGCAACAAGCCCAAAATTCAAGTAATTAAGTGGCAACATGCCAAGGCAAAAGAAACAGAAAAATGCAACCTTAGACTCCTATTTTGGGGGCACAGAGTGGGAAAAGGACTGTGAGGTCAGAAGTCCTGCTCCAAAAGCCCCAGGGGAAAACATGAGCGGGTTGCAGGCCATAGAGGACCTTAAGAAGGATTTAAAAATCAAATAAGAGAAGTGGAGGAAAAATTGGAAAGAGAAATGAGAAGGATGCAGGAAAAGTATGAAATGAGGGTCAACAGCCTGACTGAGGAAAACAACACCTTAAAAAATAGACTAACTCAAAATGGCAAAGGAGGCCCAAAAGGGAAATGAGGAGAAGAATGCCTTAAAAAGTCGAATTTGCCAGATGGAAAAAGAATCTCAGAAGTTCACTGAGGAGATTCATTCCTTCAGACTTAGAATGGAGCAAATGGAAGCTAATGATTTTATGAGAAATCAAGATGCTGTTAAGCAGATCCAAACAAAAGAAAGATTAGAAGGCAATGTGAAATATCTCATGGGAAAAACCACTGACCTGGAAAATAGATCCAGGAGAGATAATTTAAAAATTATTGGACTACCTGAAAGCCATGATCAAAGAAAGAACCTAGAAATCACCCTTCAAGAAATTCTCAAGGAAAATTGCCCTGATGTTTTAAATCCAGAGGGCCAAATAGAGGTTGAAAGGATCCACAGATCACCTCCTGAAAAAGATCCCAAAAAGAAGACTCCCAGGAATATTATAGCCAGGTTCCAGAATCCCCAGATCAAGGAGAAAATACTACAAGCAGCCAGGAAGACACAATTTCAATATTGTGGAAACACAATCAGAATAGCCCAGGACCTGGCAGCTTCTACACTGAGGGATCGAAGGGCATGGAATATGATATTCCAGAGGGCAAAGAACTGGGAATGAACCCAAGGGTCACCTACCCAGCAAAACTGAGTATTTTGTTTCAGGGGAAAATGTGGTCATTCAGTGGAATAGAGGACTTTCAAGCATTCTTGAGGAAAAAACCAGAACTGAATAGAAAATTTGACATCCAGACACAAGAAGGAAGAGATGCCTGAGAAGGTAATCAGGGAAAAGAAATCAAAGGGAACTTATCAAAGTTGAACTATTTACATTCCTATATGGAAAAGCAATAACTGTGACTGATGATATCTTTCTCACTATGAAAATAATGGAAGAAAGGTGTGTGGTCATATGAATACACATGTGAATGTGTGTGTATATGGTTACAGTTATATATGGATAGAGGGCATAGTTTGAATTTGTTGGGAAGGGAGAATACTCAAGGGATGAAATTATGAGGTGAGAGAGGAAAGTGGCAAGAGGAGATGGGAAGAGACAGGGTAGGGTAAACTATCTCATGTAGAAGAAGCGAGGGGAAGTTTTTGCAATCGAGGAGGAGAATAGGAAGGCAAAAAAGGCAAAACCATATTCTCATTGAATTTGTTTCAGGGAGAGAGTGACATACATACTAAATGGGATATCTCAACCTGCAGCAGAATAGGAAGAAGGGAGATGAGAGGGGGAGTGATGGATGGGAGGGCATCCTTGGGGGGAGGGGTGGTTGGAAGTACCCACTATAGAAGAGGGACAGGATTATGTAGGGAATGGACCAGGTGGGGGGGTGGGCTGAGTGGGTGGGAAATATAAGCAACCTTGTACAATATATCTACTATGATAATGTTTTGCATAGCTAGACATGTACAATATATACTGAATTACTTATCTCCCCAGAGGGAATGGGTGACAAGGGAGGAAGGAAATGGATCTGAAATTCAAAGTCTTAAGATTAAATGTTTCAAATATATATATATATATATATATATATATATATATATATATATATACATATATATATATATATATACATATACTATTATTAATACTCTTTTGCTTATAATTGGGAGATAAGATGTGCAGGCATTGGGACACAAAGATTCACCTTCCTCTAATGGAAAAGTAGAAGGGGGTATGGGAGAAGGTATGGGAGAGAGCAGATTGGAGGAAGCGGTATCTTGAGGGACTGCTGTTCTGGGAGGTTGGGTAGGGGAATAACGGCGGGAAATGATTGTAACTCAAATCTGGTGGAAATGAATGATGTAAAACAGAAGTTAATAAAAAGTTCTTTTTCATAAAAATTTTAAAAAATTATGTAAAATGAAGACTCTGTATGACCTCTGGAGCTCCAGAACCCACAAAATTAAACAGAGAAGCTAACCTCCCACTGTGGACAGCCTGGCAGCCAGGCAGGGAGCAGCCAGCACAGCACTCTCAGAACCCAGCCCAGGATGGCATGAGTTGAGTTTTTAGCCCTACGGCAGCCGGGACAGCAGATGGCTGGAGGGACCCCAGAACACCAGCAGCTGTGGAGTTTCCAGAATTATCAACACAAAGATACCTAGGACAAAGTGAGAGGTCTGTGCCCTATGGACTTTGGGACTGCATGGGAGAGCTTGTCAGCTTCTTGACCTGGGGGTGAGAAGCCAATGAGGAGCCAGCAAAGCTTGCACAATGTTGCCACATTGCAGCTTCAGCTCCTGGCCAGCAGACTGTAGGGGGATCCGGCTATCAGTCTGGGGGTTAATCGCTCTGGCTTTACCCATCTTGGATCTGGATTGCAGTCTTGGGTGGAGGAGCTTGCCAGAGTGTGTGGAGGCTTCACAGAGGGCACCCAACTAATACCTCTGGCAGTTGAGAAAAACCCCAGCCTTTAGGACAGAAGTTCCCCTGGCTGGTGACAGAGTCCTACTGTGTCAACAAGCACCAAATTCAAGAAATTGAGTGGCAACATGCCTAGGCAAAGAAAACAAAATAAAGAGAATATTTTCAACATTAGACTCCTATTTTGGGGGCAAAGAGGATGAAATCATGGAACAGGAGGATTGTGAGGTCAGAAATCCTGCACCAAAAGCCCCAAATGAAAATATGAGCTGTCTACAGGCCATAGAGGACCTTAAGAAGCAGATAAGAGAAGTGGGGGAAAATTGGGAAGAGAAATGAGAAAGATGCAAGAAAAGTATGAAATGAGAGTCAACAGCCTGACTGAGGAAAATAACACTTTAAAAAATAGACGAACTCAAATGGCAAAAGAGGCTCAAAAAAGCAATGAGGAGAAGAATGCCTTAAAAAGACGAATTTGCCAGATGGAAAAAGAATCTCAAAAACTCACTGAGGACAATCATTCCTTCAGAATTAGACTGGAGCAAATGGAAACTAGTGACTTTATGAGAAATCAAGATGTTATTAAGTATATCCAAACAAATGAAAGAATAGAAGAGAATGTGAAAAATCTCATGGGAAAAACCAATGACCCAGAAAATAGATCCAGGAGAGATAATTTAAAAATTATTGGACTACCTAAAAACCATGATCAAAGAAAGAATATAAAAATCATCCTTCAAGAAATTCTCAAGGAAAATTGCCCTGATGTTTTAGAACCAGAGGGCAAAATAGAGGTTGAAAGAATCCACTGATCACCTCCTGAAAATGGTCCCAAAAAGAAAACTCCTAGGAATATTGTAGCCAGGTTCCCAAATTCCCAGAACAAGGAGAGAATATTACAAGCAGCCAGGAAGAAACAATTTCACTATTGTGGAAACACAATTAGGATAGTGCAGTATCTGGCATCTTCTACACTGAGGGATCAAAGGGCATGGAATATGATATACCAGAGGGCAAAGGACCTGAAATTAAAACCAAAAATCACCTACCTATCAAAAGTGAGTATCATGTTTCAGGGGAAAATATGGTCAATCAGTGGAATAGAGGACTTTCAAGCATTCTTGAGGAAAAAATCCAGAGCTGAATAGAAAATTTGACATTAAGACACAAGAAGCAAGAGATGTTTGAGAAGGTAAACAGGAAAAAAGAAATCATTATGAACTTATCAGAGTTTAACTAATTACATTCCTACAGGGAAAAATGGTCATTGTAACTGATGAAACTTTTCTCAGTATGAAAATAGTTGAAGAAGGGTATATGGGCATATGAATACATATGTGAATGTGTGTATATATGTTTACAGGTATACATAGATAGAGGGCACAGGTAGAATTTAATAGGAAGGGATGATACTGAAAAGGTGAAATTAAGACGTGAGAGAGGAATATAATGAGAGGATATGGGGAGAGACAGAATGGGGTGAACTATCTCATATACAGAATCGGCACTGGACAAAGAATTGGACAAGGAGCTGGAAAAGGAACTGGTAGCTCCCTGCCTTTGAACCCAGGTGACAGTTGGAGCTGGGACCATGGACGAGGAGCTATGTAAACTGAGTGCTGGCCTTGAGGCAAGCTGAAAGAAGACTTTCCTTGGGTATTTTAGACCTTACTTGTGTACTGACTGAGAAGATTATGATTTACTATGACCTGGGCATGGAGGACTTTGACTTTTGTACTTTGTGATTGAATTAAGAATTTTGTGATTGAGTAAATGAATATACTTTGTTTAAAACTATGTGACCACTTTAGTGAAAACTATGTGGCCATTTTAGTGACACATTGTTGAGTCATGACATGGTGAATGCTGTATTTAGATTTTCTGTGATAAATTGTAACATTGTGAATTCTGTGTTTTGATTTGCTATGAATGTTTTCCTCTGATTTGTTATTGAATAGAGAGCTCACTATACTATATAATCAGAATTTGAAAACTGTTCATAGCAGCAGTCCTCTGGAAAGCTGCTCATGCATGGCTTTACATTATAGTATAGTCAGCATAATCTATTCAATAATCTGTTTTCAATTATAGTTAAATTAAAGATAATCTTGAAAATGGAGGAAGACAACATATAAAGATATGTATACAAAGCAAGCTATATATAGGATAAATAGGAAATAATTAAAGGAGAAAAAATACTGGAAGTGGAAGGAGATAGGGAGGGCTACTTGAATTTTAAAAGGCAAATGATATTACCTCATGATGTGTTGTACAGTTACAGAATCATATAATTTAAGAACTGTAAGATATATTTAAGATGATATATTTTACACTTGTAGATATTGAGGATAAGGGAAGCAAAAAGACTTACCCAAGATCACATAGCTAATTCTTAGTAAATGTAGACCTAGAGATTATATGAATACAAAATCGTTGACTATTACCTTATTTTTGCAAGGTTATCTAAGTAAATTCTATAAAAATGGTGTTTAAGGCATTTCAATGTATACTATACAATAATCAGAGCCATCAAAATGCAAGGAGAGCTTTTTAATTATGATAGTGTCCTATATTTATTTCAGTTAAAGGAGAAATCTTCTAATTTGATAAATCTGGGATCAAAACTGAAATTACACTGTCCACAAGAGTAAAACACTTTCACGAAGTTTCAGGTCAAATATTTGGGCAAACATGAATGAAACAAGGCTTTGTAACAAAAACAGTGCTCTGAGACAACCAACTGTATATTTCATTTCTGTTTGGTGAACAATTCACAAACTGGTAAGAATGGGTTATTAATAACATCTATAATTTATTTTAGTCATCTTCTTTATTATCCCTGCATCTAATAACTATATAGGTATTCATTGATTATTCAATTACGTATGTTCCTGTTGTGCTTTTGTCTTTCTATTTAAGATTGTTATTTTTTCAACTGGATAAAAATTAGATTGTTACCCACACATCACCCTTTCATAGTATGTGACATTAAGTAGAAATGTATTTTGTAAATGGATAATTTACATACCCAATAAAAAATATCAGGTTTCTTTTGAACTAACCAGTCACAGCATGGAACATATGCATAATTTGCTTTACTTTAGTATATGTTTTTAAAAAACAAAAAATTTGAGGTATAATTGTAACAAAGATATTTTCTTTGTGCATTTGTCCTAATCAAATAAACTATTTTCAATTTGATAAATTTTAAATTTGCAAAATTTCATAATGGAATTGATATAAAGAAAATAAAATATTAGCAATGCAGCTTGAAAATTGAAATAAAGTGCAATTTTTTGTGTGTCATACTTCTAGGCAAGCTATGAATGCAATAGATCACCATAAAAAGACAAGTGTATAAAAGCTGCTATTAACTATTGAAAAATATGATTAACTATAATAGAATCTCTGAACATTTTAGTCACTTATCACTTGTGATACTGACTTTAAAAAAGGAAGGAATGAAGGAAGGATGGAAGGAAAAGAGGGATGGAGGTAAGAAAAAAAGGGGAGGGAGAGAGGGAGGGCAGGAATGAAAGGAATAAAGAATTTATTATACATTGCTTAATAATTAAAAATTGTTGGCCCCCTTTTCACAGGATTTGCTTTCTGTGTTGATGGTTTGGCTAGAAGACCAGTGGCCTAAGAGGTCCTGTCACTTCCAGGATCGTGCCTTTGCATGTGCCTTTGTCTGTCCAAAAAGGAAGAAGAGGGGGAGGGAAGTGCTTTACATGAAATGCTGAAATTGTGTTGGTGCTGTTTTTAATGCTTTTCTTTCAAATTAGTTCATTTAGTTATTCTATTTATCCACAGATCTGACAGGATATGTTCCACACTGGTTAGCACTGCTGAATAGGCTAACATGTTCTTCATATCAAATTTGGTAAAGGGTCAAAGTTCCATGGCCTAGGGAAATCAAATTTAAGGTGAATAATTTCAAAAGTTGAAAATACAAGGCAGAGCAGAAGGGATTTTCTTTTATAGATGGTATTGGTGTTCATTTCCATCAATAAAAATCAGTAGATAAAGAAGGTTAAGCCTTAAGGTTCAGTTTTCTTTTTGACAGGGAAAAATTTATGTATCCAAATAGTAAAATAATTCATCTACTGAAGACAAGATTCAGATAATATAATATAATGCTGAACTGTTTTGGGGGCCAGGTTTGAAAACACAGGTTTAACCCATTTATAGAAAATCTAATATTCACAAATGACAAAATTAATAATAATAATAATAGAGGGATAGCTATAAGGAATAGAGAAGGAAAGGGGAGAGGGGAAGGAGTAGGAAGAGAGAGAGAGAGAGAGAGAGAGAGAGAGAGAGAGAGAGAGAGAGAGAGAGAGAGAGGAAGGGAGAGGCAGAGAGAGAGAGAATATGAGAATTTCTCATTTTCTAAATAGGTTGGTCACTGGTTAGTCAAAGAATCTGGGTTCAAATTCACCCCCTTTGATGTTAAATTTCTTTCCACTTCTTTATCTACTATCTTATGATCCCATGACCCTCCTTTTAAGAAGCACTGCTCCTTGGGGCGGCTAGGTGGCACAGTGAGTAAGAGCGCCAGCCTTGGAGTTGGGATGACCCGGAATCAAATCCAGCCTCAGAAAATGAGCACCCACACAAAAAAAATGACTAGCGGCGTAACCTCGAGCAAGTTACTTAACCCCAATTGCTTAAAAAAAAAAGAAGAAGAAGAAGCACTGCTCCTTCTTAAAGTATGTATATTCTGATTACATTTGCTAGCATGCAATTTGCACTGAGTTTGTAAGGCACAAGTCAGTTATATAAAATGAAACACCCTTTTAATTAATATAAAATTATATTAATTAACTCATATAACATTCCCATTCACCTTGCCCACATAAACCAATTCTCCTTTTTCAACGTTCTGGGCTTTCCCAGGTTTTATTTCTGCTACCCTTCTCACTATAGTTTGTTTATGCCTATAGGCAGAATGATTAGAATTTCAACTGAAACTACTTTGCCTTAGGAAAGTAATATGCATTAGTAAGGAAAAGCTGAGGAATGTGTGTTGATTGGTCCCAGAGATGAGTTTTGTGAAGTCTCTAAATTTATTTCAAGATCTTTGCACTGTGGCTGGTATGTGTCATAATTGGTTTCAAATTCATTTGACCTATAGACATTAAATCATTTTCTGTGAAAAAATGTTATATGCTGAATATTTCCTCAAGAGAACTAGGACAAAATGTTAGATTTAAAGTGTTAAGTATATTTTATATACAATAACAACAACTGGCCTTTATATAGAATTTAAGGCTTGAAAAACATATTCTCATTATCTCATTTAACTCACGAAACAACTCTGTGAAGTAGGTGTTATTTTTAATTATTGTGATTTTCATAATTTAAGAACATAAATTTTCATAATTTCATAATTTAATTCACATTTTTCAGATATAGAAACTAAGGTCGAGAAAAAGCAAGCACTTGCACAGTGCTTATTTTAATAAGATAATAATTAATATTTTTAATAAGAGAACTGTATCTCTTATTAGGGCAGTTAAAAGGAGTGCTTACTTTAATTTATCTTGCCCTATTAGAAAGTAGGAGGAGGAAGGGGAAAGAAAAATGGGGTTGGTTGATAAAAGGGGGGGGGGGCATATTGAAGGAGGTGGTGGTCAGAAGCAAAACACTAGTGAGGAGTGAAAGGGAAAAAGGAGAGAGAGAAGCACAAATGTGGGATGGGGCAAAATGGGATGGAGAGTAAAACACAGACAGTAATCATAACTATTCATGTGAATGGGATGAACTCTCCCATAAAATGAAATGGATAGCGAGTAGATTAAAAATCCAAGTGTTGTTTACAAGAAACATATTTGAAGCAGAGAGACACTCATAGAGTAAAGGTTAAAAACTGGAGCAGGATATATTATGCTTCAGAAAAAGTTAAAAAACCAAAAGCAAGGGTAGCAATTCTGATCTCAAACCAAAAGCAAAATAAATAAATAGATCTAATTAAGACAGATAAGAGGGTAATTACATCTTGCTAAAAGGTACCATAGACAATTAAGTAATACCAATACTAAACATATATGAAACAAGTGATACAGCATACAAATTCTTGGAGATGTTAAATGAGTTACAGAAAGAAATAGACAGCAAAACTATATTAATGGGGGACCTCAACCTTCCCCTCTCATAACTAGATAAATCAAACCTCAAAATAAATAAGAAAGTAGTTAAGGAGTGTTAAGGGCCAGTTTCTGACCCAGTCCATACATGGTAAGTCTGGTCCAGGATTTCTCCCGAGCCATATCCCTGTGAAGGCTATATTATGTCTTAGGATTGGCTCACCATCTTTTCCTGACTTGCAGGAGTTTAGGGCATGATAAACAAGCAATGACTCAGACATATATGCATGTAAGGGAACAAGGACATTAAAACATATAGATGTATATAAATGAACAAGGACATTAAACATTCTCTCATGGGAAGCTAAGAGATAATTGCTTTACATTCATTATATAAACCCTGCTCTATGATCTAAACATGGGAACTGCTATGACACATGCTGCCTGGCTCATGTCCAATCATTCCACACTCTTTGGTTTGGCCCATGTCCAATTTGATGCAGGCATCAAAGGAGGTGAATAGAACTTTAAAAAATTTCAATATGATAGACCTCTGGAGAAAATTGAATGGAGGTAGAAAGGACTATGCCTTTTTTTAAGAGGTATATGCCACCTACATTAAAAAAATGGCCATCTGGCAGCTAGGTGGCACAGTGAGTAGAGCGCCGGCCCTGGAGTCAGAAGGACCTGAGTTCGGATCCAGCCTCAGACCCTTAACACACACACAAACAAAAACCTAGCTGTGTGACCTTGGGTAAGTTACTTAACCCCAATTGCCCTCCAAAAAAAAAAGCAAAAAAAAAATGGCCATGTATTAGGGCACGAAAACCTCACAATCCAATGAAGAAAGGAAGAAATATTAAATGAATCTTTTTCAGATCATGATATGAGAAAAATTATGTATAATAAATATCCAAGAAAAGATGGACTAAAATTAGTTAGAAACTAAACAATCCTAAAGAATGAGTGGATCAAAAAAAATCATAGAAATAATTGATAATTTCATCAGAAAGATAGACAATAATGAGACAACATAGCAAAACTTATAGGATGCTGCCAAAGCAATTCTTAGGGGAAATTTTATATCTCTAAATGCTTAAATGAATAATATAGAAAAAGAGCATGCAATTAAAAAGGCTAGAGAAAGAACAAATTAAAAATTCTTAGTTAAAAACAAAATTAGAAATTCTGGAACTCAAAGAAGAGATTAATAAAACCATGTAAGGAAACCATTGAACTAATACATAAAATTAAGAACTGCTTGTATGAAAAAAACAATAAAATAAATAAAATTCTGATTAAATTTTTGAAACTAAAGAAAGAAAACCAAATGATCAATATAAAAAATGAAAGCATTGAATTTACCACCAATGAAGAGGAAATTAAACTAAGCATTAGGAGCTAGTTTGCCCAACAGTATACCAGTGAATCTGAAAATCTAAGTGAAATGGCTGAGTATTTACAAAAATATAAATTGCCCAGATTGACAGAAGAAGAAATAAAATACTCAACCTCATATTAAAAAAACATAAATTAAAGAAACTATGAATGAACTCCCTAAGAAAAAATTTCCAGGGTCTGATGGATGTAAAAGTTAATTCTATCAAATATTTGAAAAACACTTAATTCAAATGGCATATAAACTATTTGGAAAAATGGACAAGGAAGTAGTACTGCTAAATACCTTTCAAGACAGAAATGTCATGCAGGTACATAAACCACAAAGAACCAAAACAGAGAAAATAATTATAGAACAATTTCCTTAATGAAATTGATGCAAACATTTTAAGTAAAATATTAGCAAAGAGATTACAACAATTTATTATGAGGATAATACACTATGACCAGGTGGGATTTATACCAGTAATGCAGAACTGGCTCAGTATTAAGAAAATTATCACGGGGAGGTTAGGTGGCACAGTGAGCAGAGCATCGGCCCTGGAGTCAGAAGGACCTGACTTCGGATCCGGCCTCAGACACTTAACATACACACAAACAAACAAACAAAAAAAACCAAAAACCTAGCCTTGTGACCTGGGGCACGTTACTTAATCCCAATTGCCCTCCAAAAAAAAAAAAGAAAATGTAGTTAAACTTTATGCGGCGGCTAGGTGTCACAGTGAGTAGAGCGTTGGCCCTGAAGTCAGAAGGACCTGTGTTCAGATCTAGCCTCAGACAAAGTTACTTAATCCCAATTGCCCTCCAAAAAGAAAAAAAAGAAAAGAAAATTATCAGCATAACTGACCATATCAATAATAAAACACAAAAATCATATAATTACCTCAATAGATGCAGAAAAGTTTTGGACAAAATACAACACCTTCTCCTAATAGAAACACTAGAGAGCATAGGAATGATAAATGATATGCAAAATCTACCTAAAATGAGAAGAAGCATTATATGTAATGGGACAAGCTAGAAGCATCCCCAGTAAGATTAGAGTGAAATAAGGATGCCATTTTTCACCACTTTCATTCAGTATTTCACTAGAAATCTTAGTTTTAGCAATAAGAGAAGAAAAAGAAATTGAAGGAATTAGAATAGGTAATGAGGAAACAAAACAATCACTCTTTGCAAATGATATGATGGCATACTTAGAGAATCAACTAAAAATACTTGAAACAATTAACAACTTACCCAGAGTTGCAGGATATAAAATAAACCCACATAAACCATCAGCATTTCTATATGTTACCAACAAAGCCACACAGCAGGAGCTAAAACAAGAAATTTCATTTAAAATAACTGTAGACAATATAAAATATTTGGAAGTCTACCCAAGACAAACTCAAGAACTATATGGACACAACTATAAAACATTTCACAAAAATAAAGTCAGATCTAAATAATTGGATAGATATCAATTGCTCCTGAGTAGGCTGGACTAACATAATAAAAATGGCAAATCTACCTAAGCTAACTTACTTATTTAGTGTCATTTAAATAAATTTACCAAAAATATTTTATGTAGCTAGAAAAAATAGTATCAAAATTCATCTGGATTAACAAAAGGCCAGGAATATTATGGGAATTGATAAAATACACACAAAGGAAAGTGACTTAACCATAGCAAATCTAAAACTATATCATAAAGTGGCAATCCTCATCACTATTTGGTACTAGAATTTGAGTGGTTGATTAGTGGAATAGGTTAGGCACAGAAAACCCAGTAGTAAATGTCTATAGTAATCTACTCTTAGACAAACCAAGACTCCAACTTCTTGGAAAAGGGTTCACTATTTGACAAAAACTTCTGGGAAAACTAGAAATAATATTATAGAAACTAGGCATAGACCAACATCTCATGCCATATGCCAAATAAGGTAAAAATGGGCACTCAATTTAGGTCAAGGCATAGTTTACCTGTCAGATCTATGGAGAAGGGAAGAATTTATGGTTAAATAAGATACAGAGAACATTATGAAATGTAAAATGGATAGTTTTGATTACATTAAATTAAAAGTTTTGCCCAAACAAAACTAATGCAACCAAGATTAGAAAAAAGCAGGAAGCTGGGAAACGATTTTTACATCCTGTGTCTCTGAAAAAGACCTCATTTCTCAAATATGTAGAAAACTGAGTCAAATTTATAAGAATTCATGTCATTCCCCAACTGATAAGTTGTCAAAGGATATGGACAGGCAGTTTTCATATGAAGAAATTTTAAGCTATCTATAGTCATGTGAAAAATGCTCTAAATCATTATTGATCTGAGAAATACAAATTAAAATAATTCTGAGGTACCACCTACACTGATTGACTAATACATCAAAAAAGGAAAATGGGGGGAGGGGCAGAATCAAGATGGCAGGTAGAAACTGTACTTCCATTGGGCTCAAGCTTCCACCTCCCCCAATTCATGTAAAAAAATTACTCTAAACAAACTTTGGAGCTACAGAACCAACAAAGTGACGCAGAAAAGCTAACCTCACACTGAAGACAGCACAGCAGGATGGCAGGAAGGGGCCAGCACAGCACTCTGGAAGTTGACCCCAGCCCAGCTTGAGCCATAGGTTTTTAGCCTCAGGGCAGCCTAACCAGCCACTGGCTAGAGGGACTTCAGATCACCAGCAGCAGTGGTGGTTTCCAGAATTATCAAGCCATAGAAGCCAAAGAAAAAGTGAGAAGTCAGTGTAGACTTTGCAGGAACAAGGAGTTGGGGAGTGTGATCCAGCTTTGGCCCCTGGGGCAAGAAGCAGATGAAGTTCCACATCCATGCAGCCTCTGCTATGTGGCTGCTTCAGAACTCCTGGTCTTCAGATTGTAGGGGGACTAAGCAAGCAGTCTGATGGGGTAATTACTCTTGATTTAACCTACTTGGATCTGGACCACTGTCTATGTTGGGGGTCCTGGGGTACATGAACAGTCTACCAGAGCATGGGGTGGCTTCAGAGAAGGCAGCCAACTGATAGCTTTGGCAGCTGCAAAAACCCCAGGACTTGGGATAAAGCTTCCTTTGCTGGTAGCAGAGCTCTACTGTGGCAAAAGGCTCAAAAGTCATATAATTGAGTGGCAACATAAGCAAGCAAAGGAAGCAAAGCAAACAGAGCAATCCTACATTAGACTCCTATTTTGGGGACAAAAAGATCAGGCCATGAAACAGGAGGAAGAGAGTGAATTCAGAACTCTTGTACCAAAAGCTTCCAATAAAAATATGAACTGATTACAGGGCATAAAGGGCCGTAAAAAGGATTTAGAAAACCAAATGAGGTGGGGCGGCTAGGTGGCACAGGGAGTAAGAGAGCCAGCCTTGGAGTTGGGATGTCCCGGCATTGAATCCGGCCTCAGGAAATGAGCACCCACACATAAAATAATGACTAGCCATGTAACCTTGAGCAAGTTACTTAACCCCAATTGCTTATTTTAAAAAATGAGGGAAGTGGAGGAAAATTGGGAAGAGAAATGAGAACAATGCGAGAAAATTATCAAATTAGAGTCAACAACATGACTGCAGAAAACAACCCCTTAAAAACAGACTAACTCAGTTGGCAAAAGAGGCTCAAAAAAGGCAATGAGGAGAAGAATGCCTTAAAAAGTTGAATTTACCAGATAGAAAAAGAATCTCAAAAGCTGACTGAAGAGAATCATAATTTCAAAATTGGATTGGAGCAAATCAAAACTAGTGAGTTTATAAGAAATCAAGGTACTATTAAACTGATCTAAACAAATGAAAAAATAGAAGACAATGTGAAATATTTCATTAGGAAAACCACTGACATGGAAAATAGAACCAGGAGCGAGAATTTAAAAATCATTGGACTACCTGAAAGCCATGATCAAAAAAAAAAAAAAAAAAGAACCTAGAAATCCCTCAATGTAGAAGCTGCCAAGTCCAAAGCTACTCTGATTGTGTTTCCACAATATTGAAATTCTTTCTTCCTGGCTGCTTGTAGTATTTTCTCCTTGATCTGGGAATTCTGGAATGTGGCTATAATATTCCTGGGAGTTTTCTTTTTGGGATCTTTTTCAGGAGTCCAAATGGGTGCATGATCTAGGTGTAAAGGATGATACTATAAGCAATCTGGGAAAGCAAGGAATAGTTTACCTATCAGATTTGTGGAGAGGGGAAGACTTTAGGAACAAACAAGAATTAGAGAGCATTATAAAATGCAAAATGGATAATTTTGATCACATTAAATTGAAAAGCTTCTGTACAAACAAAGCCGATATAACCAAGATCAAGAGGGAGGGGGGAAATTGGGAAAGAATTTTTACAAACTATGTCTCTGATAAAGGATTCATTTCTAAAATTTACAGAGAATTGAGTCAAATCTATATGAATACAAGACATGCTACAATTGATAAATGGTCAAAGGATATGAACAGGCAGTTTTCAGAGAAAGAAATTAAAGATATTTCTAAGCATATGAAGAAATGCTCTAAATCACTATTGATTAGAGAAATGCAAATCAAAACAACTCTGAGATAACACATCTCTCTAGTCAGATTGGCTAAGATGACAAAACAAGAAAATGACAAATGCTGGAGAGGATGTGGAGAAATTGGAACCCTAATGCATTGCTGGTGGAGTTGTGAACTTATCCAACCATTCTGGAGAGCAATCTGGAACTATGCCCAAAGGACTATAAATAATTTCATACCCTTTGACCCAGCAATACCACTTCTAGGGTTATATCCCAAAGAGATCATAAAAGTGGGAGGAAGACCCATATGTACAAAAATATTTATAGCAGCTCTTTTCATGGTTGCAAAGAATTGGAAACTAAAGGGGTGCCCATCAATTGGAGAATGGCCTAACAAGTTGTGCTATATGCATGTAATGGAATATTATTGTGATATAAGAAATGAGGAGGAGACGGTTTTCATATTTACCTGGAGAGGCTTATACAAACTGATGCTGAGCAAGAAGAGTAGAATCAGAAGAAATTTATATACAATCACAGACACATCATATGTGTGATGACCAACCATGACAGACTGGTTTCTTTTCAGCAATGCAGTGATATAAGTCAATCCTGAAAGACTCAAGAAAGAGAGAAATTCGACATCCAGTGATATAACTAGAAAGAACTGAGCCTGAACCCTGATGGAAGCAAACTAATTGATCTTTTTCTTTTCATTGTTTGGTTCTATTTCTTCTTTATCATTTTCCATCCCACCTAGTACAATACACCTTTGTAATTGGACTAATGTCTAATATGAATGTATTTGCACATCCTATGCTGGACTATATGCTGTTGTGGGGGGTGGGGGAGGGAAGTAAAGGAAATTTGAAAATCAAGGAACTATGGAATTGAATCTTGTTAACTGAAACTAAACTAATAAATTAATTAAAAAAAAAGAAATTATTTCTTCCTGGCTACTTGTAGTATTTTATCCTTGATCTGGGAATTCTGGGACCTGGCTATAATATTCCTCAGAGTTTTCTTTTTGGGATCTTTTTCAGGAGGTGATCTCTGGATTCTTTCAACCTCTATTTCCCCCTCTGGGTCTAACATATCAGGGCAATTTTCCTTGAGAATTTCTTGAAGGATGATTTCTAGGTTCTATCTTTGATCATGGCTTTCATGAAGTCCAATAATTTTTAAATTATCTCTCCTGGATCTATTTTCCAGGTCAGTGGTGTATCCCATGAGATATTTCACATTCCTTTCTATTCTTTCAATTGTTTGGATCTGTTTAACAACATATTGATTTCCCATAAATTCACTAGCTTCCATTTGCTCCAGTCTAATTCTGAAGGTATAAAGTGAGCTTTTGAGATTCTTTTTCCATCTGGCAAATTCAGCTTTTTAAGGCACTCTTCTCCTTGTTGCCTTTTTGAGCCTCTTTTCCAATTGAGTTAGTCTATTTTTAAGGTGTTATTTTCTTCAGTCAGGCTGTTGACTCTTATTTCATACTTTTCCTGCATCCTTCTCATTTCTCTTCCCAATTTTTCCTCCACTTGCCTTATTTCATTTTTCAAATCCTTCTTAAGGTCCTCTCTGACCTGTAACCAGCTCATATTTTCATTTGGGGCTTTTGGTGCAGGATTTCTGACCTCAGGGTCCTCCTGCTGTTCCATGCTTTGATCCTCTTTGCCCCTAAAATAGGAGTCTAACGTTGCATTTTTCTGTTTATTTTGTTTCCTTTGCCTAGGCATGTTGCCACTTAATTACTTGACTTTTTGGCTTGTTGCCACAGCAGGATTGTGCCACGAGACAGGGGAGCTTCTGTCCCAAACACTGGGGTCTTCTCATATGCCTGAGGTATTAGTTGGATGCCCTCCCTGAAGCCCCCATATGCTCTGGCAAGCTGGACACATACCCCAAGACCTCTACCCCAGACTGCAATCCAGATCCAGGGAGGTTAAAGCAAGAGTGATTAATCCCCAGACTGATTGCCCAATCCCCCTACAGTTCACTGGCCAGGAGCTGAAGCTGCAAAATGTCTGTGCAGTGTCTCCTCAGCCACTTCTAGCCCCCAGTGGATGAAGCTGATGTGCTCCCAAATACTGGTCCTAAAATCCATAGGGCACTAACCTCTCACTTTGTCCTAGGCATATATGTGTTGATAATTCTGGAATTGTCACAGCTGGTGGTTTTCTGGGTTCCCTCCAGCTGGCTGCTGGTCCAGCAGCCCTGGGGCTAAAACCTCTGACTCATGTGGTCTTGGGCTAGGCTCCCAGACCACTGTGCTGGCTGCTAGCTGCTGCCTGCTGGCCTGTCCTCAGCGGGAGGTTAGCTTCTCTGTGTTGTTCTGTGTGTGCTGGAGCTGGAAGGTGTTATTTTCTTTCATATGTTTTGTTCCTCTCTTAATAAGCTGTTGATTTTTTTAATGATTTTCTTTCATAATTTTTTTATGTTCCCAACTGTATTTTTTTAACCTTTTCTTGATCTCTTTCAGGAATCTTTTGTTGGGCCTGAGACCAATTCATTTTTTTTCTACTTTGAATATGTTTGTTTTTACTTAACTTTCTTCTTTTGAATTCATGCCTTGCTCTTTCTTATCCCCATACTAACTCTTTACAATCAGGTAAATTTTTTTATTTGTTCGTTCATTTTTCCAGATTATTTCTTGACTTACAAATTTATGTTAATGTTGTTCGCTTCTCCTGGAGTGGAGTGGTAACTGGACCATGCTTCAGATTTTTTTTTTCTCAGCAGCTATTTCTAGAGCTACTTCTGAGGGTCTGTAAATTTCCAGTTCTTTCAAGGTGGCCTGATCTAAAAGCAGTGTGCTTACTACTCTTCTGGCCTGTGTTCTGATCTGTGTCTAACCGCAAAAACTCTTTCCTCCTACCCCAAGAACTGTGACCAGGGTCCCCACTCCCAGCAACCACAAGCTCTGTTGTGCCAATGCTCCT
Organism: Gymnobelideus leadbeateri; assembly: GCA_011680675.1. Classification (NCBI taxonomy): domain Eukaryota; kingdom Metazoa; phylum Chordata; class Mammalia; order Diprotodontia; family Petauridae; genus Gymnobelideus; species Gymnobelideus leadbeateri. Next base: position 196,501 of record WOXC01009237.1, on the reverse strand, counting down.
CCTTGATATGGGACTGTAACCCAGATCCATGTATAGTCAATGCAACAAAGTCCTGCTCCCAGTGCCAGCAAAAGGACTTCTACAATCACTTTCTGACAAACTGCCTGACCCCTTTTACTCTCTGTGTGTGGAGAACTCTGAAGTTCGCTGAGGAGAGGCCTTCCGTTGGCTTGCCAAAGCATTTCATGTGTCAATTATGTCTATATGAGTCTCTTTAGGCTTTAACTTTGTGATTAAGGAAACTGGGTTTTATGTTTTTAAGCCAACATCAAGTTCAGTCTACTATCAATTCTTCCCATTTCATTTGAAATTCAATTTGGTTTGAGTCACAAACCTTTATTTTAGTGGTATTTGCTTTTGATTCCCAGTCTTTATTAAATCATATAAAACACATAATTTACTTTTCTTTCCATTACATTAGAGATCTACAGGTTAGAAAGGTTAAATTCAGCCAAGGACATAACAATGTTATTCTTGTAAACCTTTTTTTTATTCTATCATATGATGCACATCCTTTTCATTTAGCCTATCTTGGTCCATGGGAAGAATTTTTCTAGTACTATTCTCCCTCTAATTTATATTGCACATTTTGTGTGAAATGATAAAACTATTTAATAAAATTTGTATATATTTACTATATTAAATATATACATATATCCACATATCTATATCTGTAAGTATATTTTTATAAGATACAGTTCTCAAGAGTTACAAGTATCATCTTCCCATTTAGGGATATAAACAGTTTAATTTTATTGACTAACTTTTTTTTCTTTTCTATTTACATTTTTATGCTTCTCTTGCATCTTGGATTTAAAGATCAAATTTTCCATAAAGCTCTAGTCTTTTTTGTCAGGAAAATTTGAAAGGCCTCTCTTTCATTGGATGTCCATCCCCCCAACCCCCCCCCCCCCACACACACACACACACACAAGTTTATGTTCAGTCTTGCTGGGTATTTCATTCTTCATTGTAATCCAAGTTCATTTGACTTCCAGAATATCATATTCCAAACCTCTGACCCTTTAATGTAGAAACTGTTAAATCCTGTTTAATCCTGACTGTTGCTCCTTGATATTTGAATTTTTTTTCTGGCTAATTGTAGTATTTTCTCCATGACCTGATAATGCTGGAATTTGTCTACATTATTCCTTGGAGTTTTCATCTTTGGATCTTTTTCAGGAAGTGATTGGTGAACTCTGAATGACTATTTTCCTTCTGGTTATAGGATATCAGGTCAGTTTTCCTTGATAATTTCTTGAATGATCCTGTCCAGGCTCTTTTTTTATCATGGCTTTCAGGTAGTTCAATAATTCTTAAATCATGTCTCCTGGTTCTATTTTCTGAGGCAGTTGTTTTTCCAATGACTTATTCCACATTTTCTTCTATTTTTTCATTCTTTTTATTTTGTTTAACTGATTCTTGATGTGTCATAGAATAATTAGCTTCCACTTGCCCAATTCTCCTTTTTCTTCAATTAGCTTTTGTGTCTGTTCTTTTTCCATTTGGTCAATTCTATTATATATATATACACACACACATATATTAAAGCAATTGGGGTTAAGTAACTTGCTCAAGGTTACATGGCCAGTCGTTATATATGTGTGGGTGCTCATTTTCTGAGGTCGGATTCAATCCCAGGTCGTCTCAACTCTGAGGCCAGCACTCTTACTCACTGTGCCACCTAGCCGCCCCTAAAGTTACATTTTTTTTGCCTTTTTTTTTTCCTGGAGGGTGAAGGTAGGACAATTGGGGGTAAGTGACTTGCCCAAGACCACATGACTAGTTTGTGTGTGTTGTGTGTGTATGTATAGTATGTATGTGTTAAGTGTCTGAGGCTGGATTTGAACACAGGTTCTCCTGACTCCAGGGCCAGTGCTCTATTCACTGCACCACATACCTGCCCCCAATCAATTCTATTTTTAAGGACTTGTTTCCTTTGAAAGATTTTTCCCCATTTGGCCAACTGTATAAATATACAGTTAAGCTCATATAAGAGATTGTTTTCTTCAGTCATGTTTTGTGTTTCTTTTTCAAGGCTGTTGATACTCTAGGTACATAATACTTATTTCTTTTCCCAATTGCTTTTCTACTGCACTTCTTTGATTTTTTTCTTTTAATTAATTTATTAGTTTAGTTTCAGTTAACAAGATTCAATTCCATAGTTCCTTGATTTTCAAATTTCCTTTACTTCCCTCCCCCCTCCTCCCACAACAGCATATAGTCCACTATAGGATCTGCAAATGTATTCATATTAGACATTATTCCAATTACAAAGGTGTATTGTACTAGGTGGGAAGAAAGATGGTAAAGAAGAAATAAAACCAAACAATGAAAAGAAAAAGATCATTTAGTTTGCTTCCATCAGGATTCAGGCTCAGTTCTTTCTAGTTATATCTCTGGATGGTGCATTTCTCTCTTTCTTGAGTCTTTCGGGATTGACTTATATCACTGCATTCCTGAAAAGAGTCCAGTCTGTCATAATTGGTCATCACAGATATGGTATGTCTGTGATTGTATACAAATTTCTTCTGATTCTACTCTTCTTGCTCAGCATCAGTTTATATAAGTCTCTCCAGGTAATTATGAAATCTGTCACCTCCTCGTTTCTTACAGCACAATAATATTCCATTACATTCATATACCACAACTTGTTTAGCCATTCCCCAATTGATGGGCACTCCTTAGTTTCCAATTCTTTGCAAATACAAAAAGGGCTGCTATAAATATTTTTGTACATATGGGTCTTCCACTTCTATGATCTCTTTGGGATATAACCCTAGAAGTGGTATTGTTGGGTAAAAGGGTATGAAATTATTTATAATCCTTTGGGCATAATTCCAGATTGCTCTCCAGAATGGTTGGATAAGTTCACAACTACACCAGCAATGTATTAGTGTTCCAATTTCTCCACATCCTCTCCAGCATTTGTCACTTTCTTGTTTTTTCATCTTAGCCAATCTGACTGGAGAGATGTGTTATCTCAGAGTTGTTTTGATTTGCATTTCTCTAATCAATAGTGATTTAGAGCATTTCTACATATGTTTATAGATAACTTGAATATCTTTCCGGAAAACTGCCTGTTCATATCCTTTGACCATTTATCAATTGGGGAATGACTTGTATTGATATATATTTGGCTCAACTCTCTATAAATTTTAGAAATGAGACCTTTATCAGACACAAGGTGTAAAAATTCTTTCCCAATTTCCCAACTCCCTCTTGATCTTGGTTACATTGGCTTTGTTTGTACAGAAGCTTTTCAATTTAATGTAATCAAAATTATCCATTTTGCATGTTATAATGCTCTCTAATTCTTGATTGTTCCTAAAGTCTTCCCCTCTCCACAGATCTGTCAGGTAAACTATTCCTTGCTTTCCCAAATTGCTTACAGTATCATCCTCTACACCTAGATCACTACTACAACCACCCATTTGGACTTGATTTTGCTATATGGTGTTAGATAATGGTCTATGCCCAGTTTCTGCCATAATGTATTCCAGATTTCCCAGCACTTTTTGTCAAATAGTGCATTCTTATCCCAAAAACTGGGGTCTTTGCATTTATCGAACAATAGATTGCTATATTCATTAACTGCTGGGTCTCCTGCTCCTAATCTATTCCATTGATCCACTACTCTACACCTCTGCCAGTACCAAGAGTTTTGATGACTGCTCCTTTATAATACAGATTAAGATCTGGCATAGCTAGTCCACCTTCCCTTCTTTTCATTAATTCCCTTGATATTCTAGACCGTTTGTTTTTCCAAATAAATTTTGTTATTATTTTGTCTAACTCTAGAAAATAGTTTTTTGGTAAATTGATTGGTATGGCATTAAATATATTGTTTAGTTTGGGTAAAATTGTCATTTTTATTATATTAGCTCGACCCAGCCATGAGCAATTGACATTTTCCCAACTATTTAGATCTCATTTTTTTTTGTGTGAGAAGTGTTTTGTAGTTGTGATCATATAGATACTGGGTTTGTTTTGGCAAGTAGATTCCCAAATATTTTATAATGTCTACAGTGACTTTAAATGGGATTTCTCTTTCTATCTCTTGCTGTTGAGTTTCATTAGAGATATACAGGAATGCTGAGGATTTATGTGGGTTTATTTTATATCCTGCAACTTTGCCAAACTTATTTATTGTCTCTAGTAGTTTTTTACTTGGTTCTCTAGGATTCTCTAAGTATAGCATCATATCATCTGTTAAGAGTGATAGCTTGGTCACTTCTTTACCTAATTTGATTCCTTTGATTTCTTTTTCTTCTCTAATTACTACTGCTAGTGTTTCTAGTACCAGATTGAATAAGAGGGGTGATAGTGGACACCCTTGTTTCACTCCTGATCTTATAGGAAAGGCTTCTAGTTTATCCCCATTGCATATAATACTTGCTGATGGTTTTAAATAGATGCTATCAACTATTTTAATGAAGGCTCCATTTATTCCTATACTTTCTAGTGTTTTTAATAGGAATGGGTGTTGTACTTTGTCAAAAGCCTTTTCTGCATCTATTGAGATAATCATGTGGTTTCTGCTACTTTTATTGTTGATATGCTCAATTATACTGATGGTTTTCCTAATATTAAACCATCCTTGCATTCCTGGAATGAATCCTACCTGATCAGGGTGTATTATTTTTGTGATAAGTTGTTGGAGTCTTTTGGCTAATATTTTATTTAGAATTTTTGCGTCTAAATTCATGAGGGAAATCGGTCTATAATTTTCTTTCTCTGTTTTATCTCTTCCTGATTTAGGAATCAGTACCATATTTGTGTCATAGAAAGAGTTTGGTAGGACTCCTTCTTCACTAATTTTCCGAAATAGTTCGTAGAGTATTGGAATCAATTGTTCTTTAAATGTTTGATAGAATTCACTAGTAAACCCATCTGGCCCTGGAGATTTTTTTCCTAGGGAGTGCGTTGATGGCTTCTTTGATTTCTTTTTCTGAGATAGGGTTATTTAGGTAATTCACTTCCTCTTCAGTTAATCTGGGCAACTTGTGATTTTGTAAATATTCATCCATTTCACTAAGATTGTCATATTTATGTGCATACAATTGGGAAAAATTATTCCTCATTTTTTTTGGTTTCCTATTCATTGGAGGTAGATTCACCCTTTTTATTTTTGATACTCTTAATTTGGTTTTCTTCTTTCATTTTTTATCATATTGACTAAGGGTCTATCAATTTTGTTGATTTTTTCATAAAACCAGCTCTTAGTTTTATTTATTAATTCAATGGTTTTCTTAATTTCAATTTTATTAATCTCACCTTTGGTTTTCAATATTTCTAATTTAGTACTAAATTGGGGATTTTCAATTTGTTCTTTTTCTAGCTTTTTCAATTGCATGTCCAATTCATTGACCTCCCTTCTCTCTGCTTTAATTAAGTATGCACTCAGGGATATAAAACTTCCCCTGAGAACTGCCTTTAGTGCATCCCACAAATTTTGGTATGTTGTCTCATTATTATCATTCTCTTGAATGAAATTATTGATTGTTTCTATAATTTCTTGTTTGACCCACCATTTTTTAGGATTAAATTGTTTAATTTCCAATTAGTTTTTAGTCTATCTTTCCATGGCCCTTTATTGCATATAATTTTTATTGCATCATGATCTGAGAATGATGTGCTTAATATTTCTGCCTTTCTGCACTGGATTGTGAGGTTTTTATGCCCTAGTACATGGTCTATTTTTGAGTATGTACCATGCACTGCTGAGAAGAAAGTAAATTCCTTTTTATCCCCATCCAGTTTTCTCCAGAGATCCATCATATCTAGTCTCTCTAAGATTCTATTCACCTCCTTAACTACTTTCTTGTTTATTTTGAGGTTAGATTTATCGAGTTCAGAGCGGGGAAGATTAAGGTCCCCCACTAGTATAGTTTTGCTATCTATTTCTTCCTCTAATTCCTTTAACTTCTCCTCTAGGAATTTAGATGCTATACCATTTTGTGCATATATATTAAGTAGTGATATTGCTTCATTCTCGATGGTGCCTTTTAGTAGGATATATTTTCCTTCCTTATCTCTTTTAATTAGATCTATTTTTGCTTTTGCTTTATCTGAGATAAGTATTGCTACCCCTGTTTTTTTTACTTTAGCTGAGGCATAATAAATTTTACTCCAACCTTTTACCCTTACCCTGTGGGTATCCCTTTGTTTCAAATGTGTTTCTTGTAGACAGCATATTGTAGGATTGTGGTTTTTAATCCATTCTGCTATCTGCCTCTGTTTTATGGGAGAGTTCATCCCATTCACATTCACAGTGATAATGACTATCTGTCTCTTCCCCTCCATCCTATTCCCTCCCCTGTTTATGTTTTTGTTTCTTCCTTCTCCCTTCCCCTCCTTGAAGTTTTCCCTTTTGACCACCCCCTCCCTCAGTGTTCCCACCCAGTGATCCCTCTTCTTAACCTACCCTCTCCCCTTATTACTGTTTCCCTCCCTTCTAATTCCCCCCCCCTTTAGTCTCCTCTTTTTCACCCCCCTTACCCTTCTGCTTTCTATAGGACAAAATAAGTTTTTATACTTATCAGAGTGAATTACTCCCCATTTGATTCCAAACCAATGAGAGTAAATTTCAAACATTGCTCCTCTCCCTCCCTCCTTTTCCTCTATTTAATGAATTCATGTGTCTATTCACATTAAAATCTTAAACTTCACTGATTTAAGTTGATCCCTCTTTGAACCAGAACCAGTGAGAATAGTGTTTAAATGATGTTCCTCTCCCTCTTTCTTTCCCCTCTTCTATACTGTGTTTTAATGTCTCTTCAGATGGCATATTTTACCTTTTCCTATCTAATCCTTTCCTTTTTCCCATTACAGTCTCTTTGATCCCCTTAATAGTTTTGTTTTTTTTTAGACATCAGGTTAGAGCATTCATACCCACACCCTCTATCTAAGTATAACCCTTTTGAATGTCATGATAATCATAAAGATTTTGAATATTGACAGTTATCAGCTCCACATATAGGGATGTGAACATTTTGCTCTTGTTGCATCCCAAGTAATAAGTGTGTGTTTGTGGGTGTGGGTGTGTGCACTTATGCATGTGTGAGTCTGTGTTTCTCTTGTTTACCTTTTTATGTCTTTCTTGAGTCTTGTAATTGGAGATCAAATTTTCCATTGAGCTCTGGCTTTTTCATCAGGAACATCTGGAAGTCCCTTATTTCATTAAATGACCATCTCCTTGCCTGGAAGATTATGCTCAGTTTTGCCGGGTAGTTAATCCTTGGTTGTAGTCCTAGCTCTCTTGCCCTACGAAATATCAAATTCCAGTCCCTCCTCTCTTTTAATGTAGAAGCTGCTAGGTCCTCTGTGATCCTAACTGTAGTTCCTGGATATTTGAATTGTTTCTTTCTGGCTGCTTGTAGAATTTTTTCTTTAATCTTGTAATTCTGGAATTTGGCTACTATATTTGTTGGAGTTTTCAGTTTGGGATCTCTCTCAGGAGGAGTCTGGTGAATTCTGTCGATAGCTATTTTATCTTCTGATTCCAGGACCTCAGGACAGTTTTCTTTGATAATCTCTTGGAGGATGTTGTCTAGGCTGTTTTTTTCATCATGGCTTTGTGGTAGACCAATAATTCTTAGGTTGTCTCTCCTGGATCTGTTCTCTAGTTCAGTTATTTTTCCAGTGAGATATTTTACATTTTCTTGCAATTTTTCGATCGTCTTGTTTTGTTTGATTGACTCTTGCTGCATCATAGAGTTCTGAGCTTCAGTTTGATTGTTTCTAATTTTTAGGGTATTACGGTCTTCAGTTATTTTTTGAAGTTCCTTTTTTAGGGAGGTATTTTCTCCAATTACTTCACTGAGACATTTTTCCAAGTTGTTCACTCCCTCCCTGATTTGGTCTTTAAAATTTTTCTTAAGCTCCTCCAGGAATGCTATTTGGGCTTGAGACCAGATCATGTTTCCTTCTGTGGTCTCAGGTGTGGGTAGAGCGTATATATCGTCTTGTGTATTTTGTTCTTCTTGCCCTGCATAGTATGCTCGAATAGACTTTCTTGCCTTCCCCTTCTCCTTCTCAGCTTCCTTCTTTCCCATTGTGACTTCCTGTTTCTTAGTTTCTCAGGCTATTTGTTTAGGGCCTGATCCTTGACTTTGAATACCTCTGGGTGGCTAGTTTATAGCTAAGTCAGGGAAGTCAGTGAGGGATGTAGATTTGTAGGTGTGGGTGTGTCTGACCACTTTAGTTTTGTGCCTCTATACCCCTGGGCTATAAGTAGACTTTTGTTGGTGAGGTGAGGTGGGGCTTGTTGGGACCCCACCCTCTCTTCTCTTCAGACTCCTGGCTGTCTCAGTTACACCCCTTCTTGGAGACTCTCAAGCCTGGCACTATTTCCATTAACTTGGGATTTCAGTCTGGGTGGGAGGCTTATCTTTGGGTTTTCTGCTTCATGAAGGAGGGATGGGAGGATCTGAGCAGCTAGAATTTACTTTGCCATTTCAGCCCCTGTATTATACAGGCAGGCAGTTTCTAAACTTCCAGGCTGGGGGCCAAATGCAGCCAGAGAAGCCACTCTTTCCACTTAGGGCCCAACTCTCCTACCTGGCTCCAATGATCCTACCCGTCCACTAGATGACTGTGATTCGTCCTCGGTAAGTCCTCTGGTGTAGTCTGCTTGTCTGCTCTTAGGTCTGGGCTGTGCAGACCCCACATGCTCTGCACTTGACCAGTCCGGACACACTGGGCAACCTCCTGGGCTGAACTCTGCTCCACTCCATCTTCCAGTGGGCTCCATCACTCTGGATTCCACTCAGATTCACCCTTTGAGACTTAGTGACTGAGGAGCTCAGTGAGGTTACTGCTTCCTTTCCGCCATCTTGGCTCTATCCCACTTCTTTGATTTTTAAAATCCTTTTTGAGACCTTCCAAAAAGCCATTTTGGATGTGAGACCAATCCATATTCTCCCTTGAGGCTCCTCATGTAGGCATTTTGACATCATCTTCTGAATTTGTGTTCTAATCTTTCCTGTTGCTATAGTAGCTTTCTATGGTCAGGAATCTGTTGGTTTTTGCTCATTTTTAGTTTATTTCATGATTTTTGTAGTCAAATTCTGCTCCACACTGGGTACTCTCCCAAGAGTCTTGTCCTGGGTGCAAGGGCCCAGTCAGCAACTTTCTACCCCAGGGCCTCCCAATGGCTTTATCACTATGCTATGGTGTCTTGGCCTAGTTGTGCCTGTTGTGCTGATGTTCTATGGGTGGTAGTCTACTTTCTGCACTAAGGTTGGAGGCCTCCTAATTGGCTCACTATGTCAGAATGGGGAGGCCTCAGTGGCTGATCTGTACTGTGGCTAAAAGTCTTCTGCTGACTTTCCAGCAAAACATCTGTGTTTCGCTATGCTCCACACTTACCAACTGAAATAAATCTTTCCTCAGGTCCTTCTAAGATTTATCTTAAACTGGAAAATTGGACTCTGTCCTTTTGTACATTCTGTCACTTCAGAATCCATTTAGAGGTTTGATTTAACACTGTCTCTGAGGGAAATTGGGGTGAGTTCAGGCAAATTCCTAACTTTTCTCTAACCATCTTGACTCTGTTCTCTCTAAACACAGTTGATTAGAGAAAAGACAATTAGAACAACTCCGAGATTCCACTCCATATCAATCAGATTAGCTAATATAACAGAAAAGGAAAAATGTTGGAGATGTGGGAAAATTGGTATATTGATGCATTGTTTATAGAGTTGTGAAATGATTTGACCATTCTGGTGAGAATTTTTGAATGGCACTCAAAGTGTTATAAAACTATGCATGTCTTTTGACCCAACAATACTACTGCTTATAAGTCATATACCAAAGAGATAGAAAAAAAGGGGGAAAGGGTATATATATAAATATATATATATATATATATATATATATATATATTTATATATATACATATATATATACAGAAATAATTATAGCATCTCTTTTTGTGGAGGCAAAGAATTGGAAATTGAGGGGATGCCAATCAATTGCGGAATGAATGAACAGGTTGTGGTATATGATTGTGATAAAACACTATTTTTCTATAAGAAATGAAAAGCAGGATAGTTTCAGAAAATCTGGGGAGACTTCTATGTCCTGGAGAAATTTTAAATGAAGAGAACCAGGACATTGTACACAGTAACAGCAATAGTATGTGATGATCTACCATGAATGACTTAGCTACTCTATGCAATACAATTATCCAAGGAAATTTTTGAAGGAATTATCATGAAAAATGTTATCTACCTTCAGAGAAAGAAGTGACAAAGTCTGAATGCAAATTGAATTATATTTTTAAACTCTCTTTTTCTCTTGGATTGTGTTTTATTTCATGACATAACTATTATGAAAATATGTTTTGCACAACCACATTTGCATAATTTGTATAAAATCACTTGTCTTCTTAATCTTAGGGGAGGGTATAAAGGATGGGGATAATTTGAAACTAATTTTTTTTAAAGAATGAATTAAAGTTCTTCCTCCTTCTCCTCCTCCTGCTCCTGCTCCTGCCGCTGCTGCTTCTCCCTCCGTTCCCGTTCCCATGGAGTGGACCATCCTGCTGCCTCTTTTGTGAAGTGGCGGCTGAGGAGACCCCCGAACTAGCCATGGCTGAAGAAAAGCCGAAAGGAGTCAAGACTGAAAACAACGACCACATTAATTTGAAGGTGGCAGGGCAAGATGGTTCGGTAGTGCAATTTAAGATTAAGAGGCACACACCACTTAGTAATCTAATGAAAGCCTATTGTGAAGGACAGGGCTTGTCAATGGGGCAGATCAGATTCCGATTTGATGGGCAACCAATCAATGAAACAGACACACCTGCACAGTTGGAAATGGAGGATGAAGATACAATTGATGTATTCCAGCAGCAGACAGGAGGTGCTTACTAAAAAGAGAATCTACAACTCTGCTCCAGAACTGTGCTCCCAAGGAAAACAATACATTCACAATTAGAAAACCAAGATTGGTTTCATCCACATCCTGACTAGTGCAGTATAGTTTTCTCTCTTCTTTGATTCCCTTCCCCATTCCTTTATTTTACATAAAGTAACTGGTGTATGTGCACAGGAAAAAAAAAAGAATGAATTAAGATTTGTTTTTACATGTAATTTGCAAAAAATAAAGTATTAAATATTTTTAATAGAAAACCAATATTGTTCTTTTGCTATTATCCAGGTTTGTATATTAACTCTCTCATTTCCAGAGCCTGAATCAAAAGGAAATTTTCCTTTGTAGTCAATGGGAAGTTTTGGTCATTTGGGCCTCTAGGACTAAAGGAAATGGTTTATGCATAGATCATAAATTTTTAATGCTAGAAGGGGCCTAAAAATACATCTATCTCAACTCTCTAATTTTATAAATGAAGAAACTGAATCCCAGAAAGTTGGTCACACTTATAAGAAGTCTTAAGTCTGGGATTTAGGTCCTCCAAATACAGTGCTTTTTCCACTCCACTGCAAGCAATTTCATCTATTTTGGGTTCAATTTCTTCACCTGTAAAATGAAGGGCTTGAGTTGAATAACATTTAAGGCCTTTTCTAGATCTAAATCTATGACCCTTGGTAAGTCACCCCACCTCTCAAAGTCTCAGATTTTGCATCTGTAAAATAAAAGGGTTGAACTCAGTAGTCTTTAAATTTCATTCCAACTCTAAATCTTCCATGATTATATATTTACCAAGTGTATTTCAGATATCAAAGTCAGTTTCTGAAGCATATCAAGGAATCAAAATACAAGAGAGACCACATAAAAATTCAAGTATGGCCTTTATAACTTCAGAACATAAACTTCTCTATTAGAATGCAAAGTTTTTGAAGGCATGCACTGCCTTGTTTCCTATTTTTTTTCTTTGTCCAAAGCTTAGCACAGTGCCTATAATATATAAGATCCTCATATACATTTTTATTCATTTATTCACTCCATTCATTCATTCATGCATAAATAATATCCTGTTGGTTATTTCAAGGTAAAGAATAAGGAGAACATAGAGATAAATGAACCTTAACCCCTAAATCTCCCTTTGAGGTAACAATTAGGTGTTGTAAGGGTGGAAAAAGCATTAGATCTGCAATTAGATCTGTTTGAACTAAATGATTGCTAAAATCATTCCTTATGATAACCCATGAAATATATCAAACAATTTGACAGTTGGGCAAAGTGAGGGGATAGAAAAAATAAGAGGCTTTTCTAACATCCTATGGTAAATCATTCCTCTGTATATTAAATCACATCAGCAAATCCTTTCTCTACTATGTATTACTTCTGTGATCTTGAGGAATTCATTTATCTTCTCTGGATGTCAATTTACTTGCTTTTAAATAAGGAAGATGGACTAGATGACTTTTAATGCCCTTTCAATCTCCAAACCTATGGTTTGATTCCATAGTTTTTAGGGTAATAATAGACCAAGATGAGATACTAGGCAAAGTCACAACTTTTGTGAGATTTAATTTTCTCAACTGTAAAATGAGGTAGTTGATCCCTTAGAGCTGGCCTTGGAGTAAGAATGGCACAGTGACACAGTGGAGAGTAGGGAATACTCAATATCAAGTCAGAGAACCTGGCTTCAAATCCTAACTCTATAACTTACTATATGTTTGATGACAGGTCAATGCCCTGGGCTTCAGGTCCTTCATCTGTTAAATTAGGGGAATAGATGTAGAAGTCTCACAGCTATATATGTAAAGATTTAGGATCCTATGAGTCCTGCCTCTGACATACTGTGTGACACTAAGCAAGCCACTTAAACTTTTAGTTCCTTCAGTCAAATTTTAAAACTATGACATCCCAAAAAAGTTGGTAATTCACACTGGTAGAAGGAATTTCCTCTCAAGAGTTGCTCACATCCCTAAAAGCACAGGTCATATCAAAGGACAGTGGGGGCAAAAAACTAAACCCAAATCAATTTAAAATAAATTATTTTGTATCCTATAGTAAAACCACCCTTTCTTCTATAGCTTGATGCTATTGCGCTCTTGGTTTTAAACATTTCGGTTTCTCAATTGTACTTTATGCTCATTATGTAAAATATGCTCATATTTTCATGGGCTCTTAACAGTTTTTTTTTCCATTTTGGATGTCATGCACATAAAAAGGTTAGGAAAAGGACTTGTCTGTCATCTCTGAGACAGCCTCCCCTTGGCCTTTCATTTGATCTAACTACTCATTATTTATTGTGCAGTAACTGGAAAACTGAAGAAAAAAAGCAGATTTATCTGTTGCTATTAATATTCTTTAAGCAGTGCTTAGAATAAAATAAGTTTTTTTTTTCTGAAAGTCAATATGATTGAGCATATAGCAACCTATAAATACTACAGCATTGTCTTTATTCAATTGAATAGTACGAATTTAACAGCAACATTCATCAGGCTGTATTTCTGAATATCAGGAAATAAGATATAGATACAACAAGCCTGTTGTTATCACTTTATTTTTCATGGTATACAAAGCGCTAAATGATAATGATGATAGCATCTATATAGAACTTTCTTCATGCCAGCCACTGTGTTCAGGACTTTTAAAATTTTATCATATTTGATCCTCAAAATAACCCTGTGAAGTAGGTGTTATTTTTACCCCCATTTTAAATATGAGGAAACTAAAGCAGAAGCTGACTTGTCCAGGGTCACATAGCAAATAAGTTTCTGAGGATGGATTTGAACTCTAGGGTGTCTATTTAGTCATAAAGGCAAATCTTATGGTAGTAAACTTAAATTTCGAATCATGAATACTGACCAGAACTTCTTTCAACAACTTGAAACGGTTTCCCATCAGGTGACTAATTAGCGATTCCTCAGATTAGCCTAAACTGAATTCTAACACCTAGTATAGTCCTAAAACATCTTGCTTGAATAGAGTGTGAGCTATGGAGGTTCCTTGTCTCCCTTTGTCACCATACTCCATCTGGTGGAACTTGAGCCAACTTAAAAAGCAACAAAGTCACAGAGCCACAAAAATTCAAGCCACAAGGGAACCTAAGGCTCATTTGTTATATTCCTTCATTTAGAGATTCTGTACCAGTTGCTGAAGTACTAGACCAGGGGTGGAGAACGAATTGCCTGGAGGCCACATGTGAAGAAGCGGGTTTTAGAGAAATAAATCTGAGTTCTGAACAGTTAAAGAAAGTGCAGAGTCTATGTGAAAGTGAAGCATATTTTTAAAAGTCCAATTACTAGCACCATGGTTTAATATTCTATGTATCAAAATCCTGAAAAAAGATAACATCAATTATAGGTAGATGTTTAATATTTCACATATTCTTTTTTTTTAAATAAATTCTTTATTAACTTCTGTTTTACATCATTCATTTCCGCCAGATTTTGAGTTACAATCATTTTCCCCCCGTCACTCCCCTACCAACCTCCTAGAATAGCAGTCCCGCAAGATATTGCTTCCTCCAATCTGCTCTCTCCCATACCTTCTCCCATGCCCCCTTCGACTTTTCCATTAGAGGAAGGTGAATCTTTGTGTCCCAATGCCCGCACATCTTATCTCCCAATTATAAGCAAAAGAGTATTAATAATAGTATTTATATATATTTGAAGCATTTAATCTTAAGACCTCGAATTTCAGATCCATTCCCTTCCTCCCTTGTCACCCATTCCCTCTGGGGAGATAAGTAATTCAGTATATGTTGTACATGTCTAGCTATGAAAAACATTATCATAGTAGATATATTGTACAAGGCTGCTTATAATTCCCTCCCACTCATCCCAGCCCCAACCTGGTCCATTCCCTACATGATCCTGTCCCCCTTCTATAGTGGGTACTTCCAACCTCCCCTCCCCCTAAGGATGTCCCCCCATCAATCATCCCTCCTCTCATCCCCCTTCCCCCTATTCTGCTGCAGGTTGGGATATCCCATTTAGTATGTATGTCATTCTCTCCCTGAACCAAATTCAATGAGAATTTGGATTTGCCTTTTTTCCCCTTCCTATTCTCCCCCTCCCTTGCAACCACTTCCCCTTGCTTGTTCTACATGAGATAGTTAACCCTACCCTGTCTTTCCCCATCTCCTCTTGCCACTTTCCTCTCTCACCTCATAATTTCATCCCTTGAGTATTCTCCCTTCCCAACAAATTCAACCTATGCCCTCTATCCATATACACACACATTCATATATGTATTCATATAACCACACACCTTTCTTCCATTATTTTCATAGTGACAAAAATATCATCACTCACAGTTATTGTTTTTCCATATAGGAATGTAAATAGTTCAACTTTGATAAGTTCCTTTTGATTTCTTTTCCCTGGTTACCTTCTCAGGCATCCCTTCCTTCTTGTGTCTGGATGTCAAATTTTCTATTCAATTCTGGTTTTTTCCTCAAGAATGCTTGAAAGTCCTCTATTCCACTGAATGACCATATTTCCCCTGAAACAAAATACTCAGTTTTGCTGGGTAGGTGACCCTTGGGTTCATTCCCAGTTCTTTTGCCCTCTGGAATATCATATTCCATGCCCTTCGATCCCTCAGTGTAGAAGCTGCCAGGTCCTGGGCTATTCTGATTGTGTTTCCACAATATTGAAATTGTTGCTTCCTGGCTGCTTGGAGTATTTTCTCCTTGATCTGGGGATTCTGGAACCTGGCTATAATATTCCTGGGAGTTTTCTTTTTGGGATCTTTTTCAGGAGGTGATCTGTGGATTCTTTCAACCTCTATTTGCCCTCTGGATCTAAAACATCAGGGCAATTTTCCTTGAGAATTTCTTGAAGGGTGATTTCTAGGTTCTCTCTTTGATCATGGCTTTCAGGTAGTCCAATAATTTTTAAATTGTCTCTCCTGGATCTATTTTCCAGGTCAGTGGTCTTTCCCATGAGATATTTCACATTGCCTTCTAATCTTTCTTTTGTTTGGATCTGCTTAACAGCATCTTGATTTCTCATAAAGTCATTAGCTTCCATTTGCTCCAGTCTAACTCTGAAGGAATGAATCTCCTCAGTGAACTTTTGAGATTCTTTTTCCATCTGGAAAATTCAACTTTTTAAGGCATTCTTCTCCTCATTGCCCTTTTGGGCCTCCTTTGCCATTTGAGTTAGTCTATTTTTTAAGGTGTTGTTTTCCTCAGTCAGGCTGTTGACCCTCATTTCATACTTTTCCTGCATCCTTCTCATTTCTCTTTCTAATTTTTCCTCCACTTCTCTTATTTGATTTTTAAAGTCCTTCTTAAGGTCCTCTATGGCCTGCAACCCGCTCATGTTTTCCCTGGGGCTTTTGGAGCAGGACTTCTGACCTCACAGTCCTTTTCCTGTTCTATGCCCCCAAAATAGGAGTCTAGGGTTGCATTTTTCTGTTTCCTTTGCCTTGGCATGTTGCCACTTGATTACCTGACTTTTGGGCTTGTTGCCACACTATGGCTTTAATGCCAGCTAGAGGAATTTTTATCCCGAACGTGTGGGGGGCAACTTCCGTTTCTGGCAAGCTGTAAACCCACCCACAACTTCCACCCTAGATCACAATCCAGATACAGGGAGGTTAAAGCAAGAGCGATTACCCCCCCCCCAAGACTGATCGCTGGATCTCCCTACAATTAATTTCAGGCAAGGAGCTGGAGCTGCCTCTGAACACTACAAAAGGGCATGTCTCCTCTGTGGCTTCTAGCCCCCAGGGGAGGGAGCCGACACATTCCCCCAAATACAGGTCCCAAAATCCATAGGACACTAACCTCTTACTTTGTCCTAGGCATGTCTATGTTGATAATTCTGGAGTTTCCACAGCTGCTGGTGTTCTGGGGTTCCTCCAGCAGGCTGCTGGCCCTGCCGCCCTGGGGCTAAAACCTCAGCTCACCCAGACCTGGGATCCGCTCGGCTCTGCTTCTTGCGCTCTGCGCATTGAGTGCTGCCGGCTCCCAGACCGCTGCGCTGGTCCTTCCTGCAGGGCTGCTGGGCTGTCCTCAGTGGGAGGTTAGCTTCTCTGTGTTGTTCTGTGGGTGCTGGGGCTCCAGAAATTGTTCAGAGTCCCCTTTTACATAGTGTGGGGGGAATCTGGGGGCAGAGTGCCTTGGATGTATTTCACATATTCTATAATGAAAACATGAGAATTTTTTTGGTGTCATTTAAGAATCTCTTTTGAAGGGGAGGAAATAAATAGCAGTCCTGTACCTGATATATATTATACATTGAATAACTTCCTAATCTCTTTTGTGTAGATCTTATATACGTGCTAAACCTAAATTTTAAATGTTTTTTTATGGGTTTATAGATCAAAGTATAAATAGCCAAAGAATATGAGGAAAAGAGGCCCATCTTTCTCTTTAGAGGACACACACACACACACACACACACACACACACACACACGATTATACCTAGCATAAGCATATACCCAGGGCTAGTGTCCTGTTAGAGAACATCCACAGCACCTTGAGCCAGCGCTGGCACTATTGTTGCAATGACAATAAATACTGGGTATTGTGAAAGATATACCATTAAAGCAGATTTAAGGTTCTTTTTTATTTAACTGAATTCCTCTTCAACATTAGAAGATCAAATGCAAAATAATAATCATCCCTGCCATCATAGGAGTTTACATTCTATTGGGAACATTGACCTTGTTCATAGATAGATATAATGCAGGGTCCTCTGAGACTGTAAATAGCACTAATAGCTGGGGTGAGGTGGTGAGGAAAGGCTTCATGAAGAAGGGGGCACCTGATTTAAGTCTTAAAGAGGAAGAAGAATGGGAGAAGGATGAAGAAAAAGCTTTCCTGAGAAAGACTACATAGCTACAGATGAAAAACTTTGACCATATTATAAGCTGTTCTGTCCTGTTCCCCACTTCAATGCTGTCCCAGGAGTTATATATAATCATTCTAATGTAAAGTACAATTCCTGTTTGGATTGTTTGGGTTTTTTTGGTCAGATATCTTCAGATACATTTGGCCTCTTGTACAAGTTTTATTTTATTTGGAAATGTACTACGGACAAAGAATCCGCAGAAAAAATAGCATTCATATAATCAGGTTAAATGTTTAATAATGTTTTCCATTACTTATGATTGCCTTATGAAGATCCATTGATATTCTTAAATATCCAAAGTAGAAGGCAAGTTTAAATTATCAGCAGTGTAAAATTTTAATGAAAAGTAAATACAGAATTGGATTTGTCATAGCACACTGAAAAAGAAATAGTCTACTTTCTCACTGAAATATGTTAAAGTCCTTTACTTCAAAAAGTTGAAATTTGATTATTTATTTTATTTTGGTGCTTTGCCTTCATATCTTAGTTGTGCAAAAGAGACTTGACTTAGCCAGGTCATATGTGATTGGATAAAAATTCTTATTTTCATCATGTATTTTATCAAAAGCATTTCCTAAAATAGCAGGTTCTTTACATGGGACTCCAAAAATGCTTTATATAATTAGTGGTTTGTGGAAATGTTTTTCTACAAATAAATCTAAATTTTTAAAAATGTGGTCATTTCAAGATAGTCACAGAGGAAAAGTGACTGGGACAGTTAGGTAGAGGCAGTAAAAAAGGTAAGAAATTTATCAATCTACTGTCTTAAAGGAACAGAAAATAGGCAGTATGATATATAGGATGGAAGTGAGGCTTTGGAAGAATTTGGCTGAAATCTTACCTCTGATGCTAGCTTTGAGACCATGCAAACATTCACCTGTCTGAACTTTTGCAAAATTGGAATAAGAATGCCTATATAACCAATATCACAGACTTGTTGTGAGAATTAAATGAATTCATTGATATTAGTTGTCCTACAAACTTTAAAGGAGTATAGAAATACCAACAACTATTAACTGTATTAGATCATAAAAAAATGTGAAAAATATTTCTAAGCTAAGAATATCTGGTCGGTATTCTTATCTCCCCCATGACAGAATGAATAAAAATGGATCTGAGATGTTTACAACCTAAGAAGTGTTATTCTTATGTTATCAAAGGTTTAAAAAATCAAGTGGACTCATCTTCCTAGCTGCCTAACAAAATCTTCATATGGGATATCTCATTTAAATGCCCTGAGCTATACCTCACTCCAGCCCTAACTTTAACTACAGAGCTGGCCACATTGATGGGAAAAGGACCATTTCAGATCTCTTTTTTTCCCCTATCTTAAGATCTGTTTGAACATGGTCTTTTGACTTTCAAGGGGATATACCACCCCTAACACTATTCTGTTTTTTTGGAACTGATTGTACAGTTTAAATTTTTCTTCGTCTAGCTTTTGTGACTATGACAAATACAGATCTTCTTGACAATATTTTTTTAACTATTTTTTTTCCTTTTTGGAGGGGAGAGGGCAGGGCAATTGGGGTTAAGTGACTTGCCCAAGGTCACATGGTTAGTAATTAATAATTGTCTCAGGTCGGATTTGAACTCAGTTCCTACTGACTCCAGGGCCAGTGCTCTATTCACTATGCCACTTAGTTGCCCCACTTCTTGACAGTATTAACTGGAATTGGAAGCATGGTAAGTTCCCATTTTTCTTACACTTTCAAACTTAAAGCATATTTAAATTTTGCCACCATGTCTACCATATGATGCATGCTTAATAAATATTTATTGATAGAATGATTGCCTTGATGTAGGGAATGCCCATATCAATGAAAACACAGACCCTTTGGAATGTGTTGTTCAGTCATTTAGTCATGTCCAACTCTTTGTGACCCTGTAGACTGTGGCATAAATAATTACTGTCCATTGGGTTTTCTTGGCAAAAATACTGGAGTAGTTTGCCATGTTCTTCTCCAGTGGACTGAAGCAAACAGAGATTAAATGACTTGTCCAGGGACACACAGCTAGCAAGCTTCTGAAGTCAAATTTGAACACGTCTTCCTGAATCCTAGTCCAGCATCTATCCACATAGCCACCTGGCTACATATGAGTCATTCCTAGCTAGAATGTATAATTAAACATTATTGTTAATTCACGACTAATGATACTGATAATACCACATATATACATTATATTAGTGTGTGTGTATATGTGTTTGTTTGTGTGTGTGTGTAGCTATTTAAGCTTACATACTATTGACTTACTTTATCAAACATTGGAGTGAGTTCATTCTATAATGTTAGTCATGAGAACAAAGACCAAAACCTAAAATAGATTTTGAAAGAATCTTATTATATGTCATTTGATAAAGGACAGAGTCAGACAAAGATGTGGTTTCTTTCCAGATCTGTGTGAGGTTACATTATATAGAGTTCAGACAAGGACACAGAACATTTGGCTGATTGACCACTTAGAACATGGGCAGTTTCCAGAGAAGAGAAGTTTGAGATTTATGTATATTATCAAGTAAATATAAACATTCAAATTTGAGGAACACAAGACACAAGCCTTGGGGTACCCAAAACAAAACTTGGGTGAAATCTAAGCAATCCCTGAAGCCATCCAGATTCCACTGATCACCTCTAAGTTCACCCTGAAATCTATGGAGGCTTTTGGGTTAAACAATTTTCTAGCCACAATAAGCCAGGTTTAAACAATATTAAAAAGATATAAATAAATTATTTTCCTCACAACAATCAGTGTTTATTTGTCCCCATGTATACATATTATATAGGGTGGGTTTGGAGAATTATATTACTATCCTAAATGGGCTTCATCATTCTGGATTGTTCCCTTTGATTTTGATATGTTGATGGAAATGGATATGATTTTAGAGCTGCATCTTTAGCCAGGAACACAATCCTCAATTATCATATTGGTTCTATGTGAAAATGGGTTCCACATTACAAAAATCCCTCTTGAGAAACATGCTGTAGACAAAATATACTATAGTGTGTATTGCTGGTATAAAAATAAATGCTTGTGGTTTAAAATATTGATTGGGGTGCATTTAGATTCAACTTATGTTTTTAAATTCAAAATTATTTCACAACTATTAATGAAAAATGATGCTCTGAAAATTAAAAATGAAAATAAAGATCCTCTAAATAAGTTCTGCCCAAAAGGGTAGGTTTACTGGCTCTTGAATTCAAGCCGGCAGTAATGTTGCAACAGCAGGAGTCTCCAAATATAGCAACAACAGCAGGCTGTAGTGTATCATTTTCCTTCCAAATGCTGCACCATATTATGTTGTGGTGTGTGTGTGTGTGTGTGTGTGTGTGTGTGTGTGTGTGTGTGCATGTGCATACACGTTTGATATGTGTGTTTTAAACACTGTCGGTAGGGGGATGATATGAAAAAAAATTCAATGAGAATGTATTAAAAAGGTATGCTTGACAGTACTGTTTGTAGCCTGTCTGCTTCTTCATGAGGCAGACTGAGTATAGTAGAAGTCTATGAGTATTTGTGTAGGCTGTCTCCCATGCCTCAAACTAAATCCTCCATCCTCCTCAATCTGTTAAAGTTCTTTCCTTCAAGCCCTAATTCAAATGTCAGTTTCTCAAAGAAATCTTCCCTGACTTATTGCTCTATTGGGTGAAACCAGGAGCAGAGTTAATTTTTATATAAGCAAAGTTTTTTTTTTTAATGTCAAGAAAACAAACAAATAATTCCTTTGTCAAAAATGAATTGAGCTGCCTTTGGTTGGTGGTAGGTTCCCCCTTGTTGGGAGATTTCAGATAGAGACTGGGCAACTCTTTGTTGGGTATCAGCTAGCATAATAAAATATGCTAAAGTGGAGATTTGTTTTGTTTGACTATATATTTGGAATAGGAGATTCATTTTATTTTCCTTCTCAATGGGGTGGGGATAGAGAGTAAGAGGGGGGAAAAGACAGATTTTCTTTGAATAAAAAAATTAATTTTGAAAATGACTCTTGAGTTTGAAAGTCTTTTTCAATTTTAAATCTATAATCCTAAAATAACCCTGGTACTTTAAGCAAAATTTCTTCCCAGATCAAAATAGGCAAAATGCCCATTCTTTTTAACCTTCTTCTTTTCCACCTGACTCTCTTGTATTTCACTGGCATTGGGATCTTTGTTTAAAAGAAATGTTCTTATAACTCATAAGCTAAAAAGGCCTGCTACTGAGCCAAAAAGTCAGGTAAAAAGTTTCACTAGTCTACAGGTATGTGAATTTTTTTCAGAAGCAATGTGTTTCCATTTCATTTTCATTTGTTAGCTCCAACAAGAAGCTCTTGTATAGCAACAAAAAACCGTTCTGCCTCTCAAATCACTATGGATTGGGACCCTTCATGAACTGTCTCAGGCCTGGGCAAGGAAAATAAATATGTTTGCAAATATCTGTAAAATGTTCTATAAAACTGAGACAAAACTGAGGCAAAAATTGGGGATGGCAGGTACATGTGCATGCACATGCTTGTGTTCTTTCTGTGGGAGAAAAAGAAGCAGAGCTTGTGGTTTCAGAATCAGAGGCAGGAATCTTTAGGCTATTATTATTACATTATCTACTACAATGCCTTGTGCAGAGTAAAGGCCTATTTATAAATGGACTAAACAAACTAAGTAAGTTGTCTCCTGGATGAAGATTTGTAGGAAATAGCAAGGCTTTGTATCCTCATCATCTACTTTCTCTCTCCTATAAGGGATTTCCTCTTACTCTAATACCTGGAATTAATTCTAGCTGTTGCTCTTTCATTTATAGGTTACCACAGAGAATTAGACTACAAGTCCCAAGTGACCAGGGCAGGCCTTTCTACGTCTCTTGGCTTTAATTAGACTAATAGTATGAATGACATTCTAAGTCATTTTACATGACACAGAGGTTGCCAAGCCTTGAACTAGAATAATCCTAGGACAAAAGTTAGAAAGGAAATTTGATTCTTATAGAGCCTCCTAGACTCTGTCACCCATGCAAAGCTACAATCTTCAAGTCTGTCTCTAATACAGAAAGCTAGATCTTATATAGAACTGCTTTACCTTAAAAAAACTTGATATATATATATATATGTGTGTGTGTGTGTGTGTGTGTGTGTGTGTGTGTGTGTGTGTGTATGTATGTATACCTTCCTGGAACAGAAACCAAACATAAATTCCAAAGTAAAGAAACTACTATGGTAAAATAAAAGATCAAGACACAAACTCAGAAGAATGCAGTGGTGTTAAAATAGATTAGGACAAAGCCTCAAAAATTTAAATTGAACCTAAGCCCAAGAATAATTCCTAGAAAGTTTTAAAAATGATTTTACAAAACAAGTAAGAGTGATAGAGGAAAATGGGAAAAGAAACGAGAGGAATACAAAAAAAAATATGAAAAGGCAATTAACAGCTTCTTAAAAGAGTTATAAAAAATACTGAACAAAACAACTTCTTAAAAAACAGAACTGCCCAAATGGTACAAGAGACCTAAAACTTCATTGATGAAAATAGCTTCTTCAAAAGCAGAATTGATCAAATGGAAAAAGGTACAAAAGCTCATTGAAGGAAATAATTCATTAAAAATTAGAATAAAGCAAGTGGAAGGTAACGATTCCATGAAACATTAAATACAATAAAACAGTCCAAAAAAGTGAAAAAATAGGAAAATATTAAATATCTCATTGAAAATAATCTAACTTAGAAAATAGATTAGAAATAGTTAATTTTAAAATTATTAGACAACCTTTAAGTTATGATAAAAGAAAGAGCCTAGACATCCTATTTCAAAAAATATAAAGGAAAATTGCTTGGATATTATAGAATCAGAGGATAAAATAGAAATGGAAAGAATCCACCAATTACCTACTTAAAGAAATTCCTAAATGAAAATTTTGGGGATTGTATCAAAATTCCAGAGGCCCCTGGTATAAAATAAAATGTAAAAAACAGTTTAAGTACTATGAAGTCATAGACAGGATCACACAAGAATGAGCAGCAACCATGTTAAAGGAGCTGATGGCTTGGGAAATGATATCTTGGATGGCAAAGGAACTAGTATTGCAAACAATAACCTACTCAGCTAAATTATTTATAATCCTTCAGGGGAAACATTAGATTTAATGAAAAGAGAACATTCAGGGGTTCCTGATGAAAAGGCCAGAGCTGAATAGAAAATTGAGCATTCAAACCCAAGACTCAAGAGAAGCATAAAGGTAAACATGAAAGAAAAATCATAAAAGACTCAATACAAGTTGAATGGTTTACACTCCTACATGGGAATGTGATATATATATATATGTATAACTACTAAGATTTCTATCATTATCAGGGCAGTTATCTGTCTACATAGACAGAAGGTAGACAAGTGGGTTGCTTATGTTGGAATGATCTCAAAAAAAAAGTATAAGCAAGAAGAGGCATGTACTAAAAGAATGGGGAAGGGAGAAGAGGAATGGGAATAATTATCTTACATAAAAGAGGCTTGTTAGAAAGAAATTTTAGAGTGGAAGGGGAAATGGGGGACAGAAATGTTTAAATCTCATTTTTCTCTGAATGGTTTCAAAGAGGGATACTCTGTGTGTGTGCATATACTCACTTATACATATATAACATATATGTATCTCCCAATTATAGGCAAAAGAGTATTAATAATAGTATTTATATATATATTTGAAACATTTAATGTTACAACCTTGAATTTCAGATCCATTTCCTTCCTCCCTTGTCACCCATTCCTTCTTGGGATATAAGTCATTCAGTATATGTTGTACATGTCTAGCTATGCAAAACATTATCATGGTAGATATATTGTACAAGGCTGCTTATAATTCCCTCCCACTCATCCCACCCCCCACCTGGTCCATTCCCTACATGATCCTGTCTCTCTTCTATAGTGGGTACTTCCAACCTCCCCTCACCCCAAGGATGCCCTCCCTTCCATCATCCCTCCTCTCATCCCCTTTCCCCCTATCCTGCTGTAGGTTGAGATATCCCATTTAGTATGTATGTCATTTTCTCCCTGAACCAAATTCAATGTGAATGTGGCTTTGCCTTTTTAGCCTTCCTTATTCTCCCCCTCCTTTGCACCCACTTCCCCTACATGAGATAGTTTACCCTACCATGTCTCTCCCCATCTCCTCTTGCCACTTTCCTCTCTCACCTCATAATTTCATCCCTTGAGTATTCTCCCTTCCCAACAAATTCAACCTATGCCCTCTATCCATATATAACTGTAACCATATACACACACATTCACATATGTATTCATATGACCACACCCCCTTCTTCCATTATTTTCATAGTGAGAAAGATATAATCAGTCACAGTTATTGCTTTTCCATATAGGAATGTAAATAGTTCAACTTTGATAAGTTCCTTTTGATTTCTTTTCCCTGATTACCTTCTCAGGCATCTCTTACTTCTTGAGTCTGGATGTCAAATTTTCTTTTCAACTCTGGTTTTTTCCTCAAGAATGCTTGAAAGTCCTCTATTCCACTGAATGACCATATTTTCCCCTGAAACAAAATACTCAGTTTTGCTGGGTAGGTGACCCTTGGCTTCATTCCCAGCTCTTTTGCCCTCTGGAATATCATATTCCATGCCCTTCAATCCCTCAGTGTAGAAGCTGCCAGGTCCTGGGCTATTCTGATTGTGTTTCCACAATATTGAAATTGTTTCTTCCTGGCCGCTTGTAGTATTTTCTCCTTGATCTTGGGATTCTGGAACCTGGCTATAATATTTCTGGGAGTTTTCTTTTTGGGATCTTTTTCAGGAGGTGATCGGTAGATTCTTTCAACCTCTATTTTGCCCTTTGGATCTAAAACATCAGGGCAGTTTACCTTGAGAATTTCTTGAAGGGTGATTTCTAGGTTCTTTCCTTGATCATTGCTTTCAGGTAGTCCAATAATTTTTAAATTGTCTCTCCTGGATCTATTCTCCAGGTCAGTGGTTTTTCCCATGAGATATTTCACATTGCCTTCTAATCTTTCGTTTGTTTGGATCTGCTTAACAGCATCTTGATTTCTCATAAAGTCACTAGCTTCCATTTGCTCCAGTCTAACTCTGAAGGAATGAATCTCCTCAGTGAACTTTTGAGATTCTTTTTCCATCTGGCAAATTCGACTTTTTAAGGCATTCTTCTCCTCAATGCCCTTTTGGGCCTCCTTTGCCATTTGAGCTAGTCTATTTTTTAAGGTGTTGTTTTCCTCAGTCAGGATGTTGACCCTCATTTCATACTTTTCCTGCATCCTTCTCATTTCTCTTTCTAATTTTTCCTCCACTTCTCTTATTTGATTTTTAAAGTCCTTCTTAAGGTCCTCTATGGCCTGCAACCCGCTCATGTTTTCCCCTGGGGCTTTTGGAGCAGGACTTCTGACCTCACAGTCCTTTTCCCGCTCTATGCTCCCAAAATAGGAGTCTAGGGTTGCATTTTTCTGTTTCCTTTGCCTTGTCATGTTGCCACTTAATTACTTGACTTTTGGGCTTGTTGCCACACTATGGCTTTAAGGCCAGCTAGAGGAATTTTCGTCCCGAACGTGTGGGGGGCAACTTCCGTTTCTGGCAAGCTGTAAACCCACCCACAACTTCCACCCTAGATCACAATCCAGATCCAGGGAGGTTAAAGCAAGAGCGATTACCCCCCAAGACTGATCGCTGGATCTCCCCACGATTTGTAGGCTGGGAGCCGGAAATGCCTATGAAAACTACACAATGGCGTGTCTCCTCAGCGGCTTCTAGCCCCCAGGGGAGGGAGCTGACGCATTCCCCAAATACAGGTCCCAAAGTCCATAGGACACTAACCTCTTACTTTGTCCTAGGCATGTCTATGTTGATAATTCTGGAATCGACACAGCTCCTGGTGTTCTGGGGTTCCTCCAGCCAGCTGCTGGCCCTGCCGCCCTGGGGCTAAAACCTCGGCTCATTTGGACCTGGGCTCGGCTTGGCTCCTGCGCTCTGCGCGCTGCCGGCTCCCAGACCACTGGGCTGGTCCTTCCTGCAGGGTGCTGGGCTGTCCTCAGCGGGAGGTTAGCTTCTCTGTGTCGTTCTGTGGGTGCTGGGGCTCCAGAAGTTTTTCAGAGTCCTTTTTTACATAGTTTGTGGAGAATCTGGGGGCAGAGAGGCTTGGAGGAGCTGTTTCTACTCCGCCATCTTGGCTCCGCCCCCCCAACATCATAAATTCTTAACCATGAAAGAGATAAAGGTGAATGGAAAAGATAAAATAGGCATTTTTTATTAAATCAACTTGAAAAGTTTTTAAATAAAAAAATGAATTCAACTAGGAGAAGAGGAATGGTCAACTAGAGAAATCCTTAATTAAAACAAATCTTTCCCTCCCTCCCCCTACCCCCCATGATAACATATAATCCAGTATAGGATCTGCAAATACGTTCACATTAGACATTAGTCAGGTTACAAAGGCCAATTGTACTAGATGAAATGAAAAATGGTAAAGAGGAAATAAAACCAAACAATGAAAAGAAAAGATCAAGTAGTTTGCTTCAATCAGGATTCAAACTCAGTTCTTTCTAGTTCTTTCTCTGGATGTAGACAACTTTCTCCATCATGAGTCTTTTGGGATTGACTTATATCACTGCATTGCTGAGAAGAGTCCAGTGTGTCATAGTTGGTCAGCACACATATGTTGTGTCTATGATTGTATATAAATTTCTCCTGGTTCTACTCTTCTCACTCAGTATCAGTTTGTATAAGCCTCTCCAGGTAAATATGAAGTCCATCTGCTCCTTGTTTCTTATAGCACAATAGTATTCCATTACATGCATATACTACAACTTGTTTAGCCATTCCCCAGTTGATGGGCACCCCATTGATTTCCAATTCTTTGCAACCACGAAAAGAGCTGCTATAAATATTTTTGTACATATGGGTCTTCCTCCCACTAAAAAAAATAATAATGGGAAGAAAAATTGGAAAGGACATAACAATAGTTTTACTGCTATATTAAACAAATTATTTCCTTAACAAAATGATACACAGTAGGCCATGTTTTCTTATGGTAAGAGAAAAAGGAGACAGAATCAGAGAAAAAACAGCAAAAGAAAAAGGGAAACCAAATAAATGTAGAGTCACAACAGGCATGGGAGGAACAATCAATTAAGGAATGTATAGTAAATAGCCTCAAATGCTATGGAGATGTGGTAGAAGATAAAGACTTAGCAAATACTAAAGAATTGAACAAAAATATGTCAATGTATAATAATGAAAATCTAGGCATTGAAATGCATAACTTTAATCAGGCTAAAATTCTGAACATCAGGACAAAAACTCACAAGAACTTAAATTATCCTGGAGGTTGTCATAAATCAGTATCAATTATATATTGAAAGAAAAACAGAAAATAGTTTGGTGATAGGTATGAATTATCTTTTTTTTGTAAAGAGTAGCACAAAAACTAATTAATTCATATTTAGTAATACTTTGATCCAAGAAAGATTTTAAGTGCATATTATGTGGAAGGCACTGTCAAAAACTACAATTCTAACTAATTGAAATCTAGAAAATTTGCAATTTAGGTGTGGATTAACCACTACATTTGCATGTATGTAAATATGTGTATGTATCTATTACCAAAACAAAGTGATGAATTAAGAGAGCTAATCAACTTGGTTAGTCTACTAAGACTAGTAGTAACCATTGCATATTAAATTAGATAAACAACATGTATTCAAAATAACAACATGACTCATTTTGTAATGAGGCTGAGGAGAAAATGGACTTTTGGAGGTAATATTGATTATGGGTGATGCCTTGTTAAAAGGGAATGAAATAAATATAATCCTTTCTATACTTTTGTCCATGTCAAGGAATCTACAGTGATTAGATTCTTGTGAACACATACTGTGTGGTATAGACATACACAACCAGAAGCTGAGCAGCTTTTTAATAGGTAAATGGATAGCAGTAAAATTAAACCCTTAATCAACAAAACCAGACACATGGAAGTATTAGAACCTTCTTAAATGTATTGGCTTTCTTTTTAAAATCTTCTTTCTTATGTGCCTTAAGGAAAACTTATTTACTTATTAATTCCATTCTGTTCTGGCAGAAGCAAATATTTTTTTTTCTTTCCAAGATATAACATGGGAAGTTTGATAATGGTTGCTCACCCAATGAAAATATAAATATTAGATAATGTGCTTGTAAATATGCAAATGTGTTTTGGCTGATAGGTCATCAAGAAACCTGAATTCTCGATGTGAATGATTAATATTTGACCTTCCTCTCAACTGTTTCCTAATTTAACATAAAATGTGTTGAGTAGTACAGTGCTGCCCTTCTCAAGAACTCATGTCTTAATTTCCACAGTTTATCAGTTTCAGAGAAAAAGAAACCATATACATTGCATTAAGGAGAAAAAATTCCATAAAAACACAGAAACTGGAAAAACATTAATTAGGGTATGAATATAACAATAAGAACAAGCATTTATATAGCATTGTAAAGTTTACAAAGTTCTTTACCCATGCAAACTTATTTGATTTTCACAACAACCAGAAAAGTCAGGCTATGTTACTAAGACAAAGAGAGGTTAGATGACTTGCTCCAGGTCAAACAGTTAGCTTTTTAACTTAGTTCTTCTGGTTTTCAAATCCCACATCCTATCAATCGGGCCACTCAGCTGCCTATCATATGACTATTTCTCATGTTTCCTATGCCCTTCTATCCCCATTTTATTTAAACTCTTCATGGTTATACTATCATTACAGACAATTTAGGTTTTTACAAGTGCTGCTGATTAAAGGACAGAGTTTCTGGAAAGAAAAGTTAATTTAGAAAGAGAACAGTTGATGAAGATGAAACCTAGGAATGAAAGTTTTTATTTGGAGTCAGCATAAGACATGGGTGAATATACAGGATTTGTTATCTCTTAGCCAGAAATGAAACATTTAATAAGGATGGAGAGGGAGGGAGGGAGGAAGGGGGGAAAGAGAGGAAAAGAGAGAGAGAGAGAGAAATTAAAGGTATAAGGAAAAAAGCAGAAGGAGGACTAGCTCAAAACAATTAGCACAAGAATCTGAAGAGGAAAAGGAGAAGAGAAAGAAAGAGAAATTGTCAAAGAGAAGATAATTTAGAAATCAAGATAAATAATGCAAGGAAAGTGTAATAGAAGCTATTGAATAAATTGTTCCTTTCATAGACATATTTAAAAAGTCTTATTGATGTATTTGTATATTACATTGCAAATATTTCCAAAATGCCCTCTCTCTGTGACAGGTCTTTTGCAACAAAGTAAAAGGTTTAAGCAAAACTTAAAATATAGTGACCTCATTTGAAAGTGCAAGTAACACTCCACATCTGGATCATCTCCCCTCCCACCCACCCCCCAAAAAACCAACTTTCTATTTAAATTGTTTTTAATTAATAGAAATACATTTTATTTTTTATACCCCCTAAACCCATTAAAATGAGAAAAGAAAACAATTTTCTTTTTAATAAATATGCACATTCAAGTGAGAGAAATTCCTTTTGTACTTATAAAATATATGTATAATGTTTTATAAAATATATATTTATGTATAAATACAGAAATGAGTATGTATGTGTATGTATAAATAAATGTAAAGGTATCATATATGAGTGCTCAAATACATGTATATATATATATACATGTATATATACACAATGACTATATATATTTATACAATATGCATTTAAATGAATGCATACACACATACCTATGTAAAATATTCATATTTCATTCTTGCATACACATACACACATAAATAAGATATCTATACTTCATTATTCTTAGCACTAAATCTACTACCTCTCTGTCAGGAGGTAGGGTGACCTGTTTTGTCATCAGTCCTCTGGAATCATGAATGCACATTTCATTGATTACAGTCTTCATAGTTTTCAAACTTGTTGTACATTGTGATTATTACATAAATTATTGTTCCTTTTCTGCTCATTTCATTCTTCATCAGTTCATAAAAGTCCTCAACTGTTAGCTTTTATAATATTGATATTATATTATACAGTATACTTCTTCTGTTTCCTTTCAATACTATGTGAATTTCCTGACATGCCTGGTGCCTAGATGTAGGGACAGATTGACTCAAAATGTAGTCTCATGAGAAAAGAATTAAAACTAGAAAGACTGGAGATAGAAAGAAATGGAATAAGAAAGAAAGGTTGTTTGAAGGAGGTCTGGAAGTAACTGTAGCCTCAGCCAGAGGAAACCTCAGAGAAAATGGTGATTTAATGCTACAGTTCTTTGTCAAGAATGTTAGCAAGAACAGAAAGTGCTATTAAGGAACCTTGGTGTGCAGGGAAAGCTTTAGAGAACTGACAAGTAGAGCATTGTCTCATAAATAGTTTAAAGACAGGACAATGTGAGAGTCTACAAAACAACTTGCCAAAATGGTTAGGGCCTTGTAAAAAGAGTATATTGCAATCACTTATTACCAATTATGAAATTGGTCAGAATCTCCCAATACTTCCTAGAGATTTTCATAAGAAAAAGAACAGTAGGGAGTGGGCAAACAATTTTCTAATAACTATGTTCTAATAACTATCTGTCTACCACCAAAAAGTTGTCAAAGGCATTGAGAATTAGAATGACTTGCTCATGATCACATAGCTGATTTATGTCAGGGACAGAATTTGAACCAAGGTCTTTATGACTTCTAGGCCATTTCTATTCCCTATATCACATTGCCTAGCAAAATATTCCAAAACAGTAAAATATTTGTTAGATAAGAATATGAACTCTATACTTTGTAAAATGCTAGCTCATGTCAAAACCCCATTTTGAACTATAAATACACTGTCATCAAAGGAATTATTTTGCCAGACTCTTACTAGATCTTGAAATTTCAGGCAGGAAAAATGCTACATATTTTGTTGAAAGGTAATTTATTTTTAGAACATGACTTTGATCACTGATGCAGGGTTCCACAAATGAATGGAAGACAGAAGAAGGAGGGGGAAAAACTGGCATAACTAAGCTTCCATATAGTTTTTTCTCAGATATGGAAGGCTCCTTAGCATCTGTTTATCATATGGGAACAGGCTATGAACAGACTCTAAGGCAAGGGTGGGGAACCTGTGGCCTAATATGTTCTGGCTCACTATTCCAGAAACAAGCTGCTATAACTGTCCCTCAGGAACCATGAGGTATTTGTCTCTTCTTTAACTACCATGTGACCCTGGGAAAGTCATTTAATCTGTTTGCCTTAGTTTCCTCAATTGTAAGGGGGTTAATAATGAAATTTACCTTGCAGGATTATTTTGAGGATCATATGAGATAATCTTTTTAAAGGACTTGACATAATGCTTGGCACACAGCAGGTGCTATATAAGTGCTTATTCTCTTCCTTTCCCCAATGCCATTGGCTCCAGTCCACACTAGCTATGCTTCTTTTCATTATTAGATGCCAAAGACTAGAATCAAATTTGCTGTAAATACCCAATATCTATTAGATATTTATTTCAAAGGTGTAAAAAGAACAATAGTACAAATGTTTTCTGCCAAAACCTTCTTGATACACTCTGCCTTATCCCATCTCATTTACTGGGAAGAGTGGGCTCTTTCCTTCCTACATTATATTGATCCCACCAAGTTCACATACAGATGTAATGTGTCTTCTATATAAATCTTTATCTCAGCTGTTCATGCACAGTCCTGAAGATCACTCCTAGCTTCTCTGAGCACTAAATCCAGTTAATTTTCATAAATTCAAAATGACAAGAAATGTACCAAATAATGTAAAAGAGCTGTAATTATAAAGAAAAAAAGAAAAGAAAGAATTCATTACAATGAAGTACTCTAGAAAAAAACAACAGAAACAATGGTTGATAGATTGGCAAATAATAGTAAAAACAAGAAGAATAAGAAATATCAAAAAGACCCTAATGAAATAAATGACTGACTAAAATTCAAAACTAGGAAATGTAAAATATAAATGATGTAAACACCACAGTGATTGTGTGGTACGTAGAGCTCTGAACTTAAACTCACAAGACCACGTCTGAATTCTACCTCATTCACTTATTGCTTGTGTAAGCTAGGTGGCATAGTATATAGAGATCTAAACTTGGAGTCAGGAAGACCTGCTTAAAAATCCAGCCTTGGATACATACTAGTGTATTGGCAAGCAAAATATAATTTTTGTTTTAGCTTTTCTGCTGGATTGAGTTTTAGGTAATCAAATGCTGTTGAGCCTTGCCTTTGTATCAAGAATCTTTGATTGGAAATAATATACATTGTATTGCCTTTAATAGGCCTAAGGGAGTTTGAACATCTTTCCTGCCCTTAATAGGATGACTATAATCACATTAGAGCCCAAAGTGGGAGGAACTTGCAAGATAGATAGAACAAGGAGGAGCAGAAATGACCATGAACAGAGCTGGGAACAGGCAGAACTGAAAGGGACAATGTTTGTGATGATAGTGCTCTGCCTATTGATCTGTGTTACTTTCTCAGGCAGAAACCCTGTTTGTTCTTCTGTGTTGATTTGTCAGACAGAAGCCCTGTCTCTTGTTCTGTACAGGTTTCTCAAAAAGAAAGTGAATTGAGATAATAGCACTGGTAATGTGTGTAAATAGTATTATAGACTTGTTAAAACTGCAGAGAGCTTGCAGTGGAGCAGTCCCTTTGAGGTGAGATATGTAACAGGAGTGGAGAGCTGCCTGTGTGTGAATCCAGGCAAGAGTTGTGAGCAGTCAGCCCATGGAGAAGGAGCCATGGGACCAGCCTTGAGTCAAGATGAAAGAGGACTTTACTTTGGGTACTCTGGGTTGACTGATGAGGTTTGTAACTTACTGTGACCTAGGGTTGTATGGTGTTTGCACATTCTGCTACCCCTTAAAGATGATTGACTTAAGGATGATTGGAAGTCAGTCTGTAGTCAACATGAAAGAGGACTTTACTTGGATACTCTGTATTGACTGGGGAGATTGTACCTTTTTGTGACCTAGGGGTGGATGGTGTTTGTATTTTCTGCTACCCATTAAATATGACTATAAGATATACTGAATGATATGCTTTGTTTAAGATTATGGTGGGCTGGCTAGGTGGCACAAGGAATAGAGCACCAGCACTGGAGTCAAGAGGATATGAGTTCAAATTCAGCCTCAGACACTTAACACTTACTACCCATGTGACCTTGGGTAAGTCACTTAACCCCAATTGCCCTGCCTTTCCCCCTGCAAAAAGCAAAAAAAAAAAAAAAAAGGATTGTGACCACCTTATAGAATATAATATTCCAGAAGCCAAAGAAGAGTTTTGGAACATATTAAGAGACTTATGATAGTATAACAAGCTTTAAAGGATATAGAAAGGAGAGATAATTGTTTGGAATAATATTATTTACATTTTGTCTTTATTTTGTCCTGATTTTCTTCATCTCTTCATTTTTGAGTTCAAATGAGATAAAATATTTCTTAACATGTGCACTCTTATTAAAATTATCCATAGTATGCTCTAAGTAGAACATTTTTAATACTTAAAACCTCAAAAGTCTATCATATTCCCCAACCTCATTTCTCCCTTTTAGTATTTTATTGAGTTCCTTTATAACCCCGATAAAAAGCATTGTGATTATACCATTATAATTTATGATGGCTTATCCTTTGTTATAATTTCATCCCTCTCTCCTGGGAATTCACATTACTTTCTTTTAATTCATACTTATTTCATACTTATTTAAATACTACTTCTGCTGATACAAATAAATAAGAAAAATAAATATTTCATTAGAGTCTTTTCAATTGTTATTTTGTCTTTCTGCTTGCTTTCCTACTTGTGATTATTTCCTTTCTCCTCATTTCAATTTTATAAATTACTGGTATATTTCTTATCATTTTGAGTTTGTCAGGTTTGTTGCCATCTACTTTCAAGCTTCTTCTTTCTTTCTCTGATCCTAGACTTTAGACTTGGGCTTACTAAATGAACATGGCTTCTTCCATAATGAAAATGAAACAGCTGTATTCAGTCTTTCGCCTCTTTCTTGTAATATAAAGTGAGTTTGCTAGATGTCATGTGAGAAATTCTTTATGATTAGACTAGAAGAGAGAAGACCAGTCAAAGAGGTAGAAACCATGGTAGTTCTCTTCAAATATTTGGAGAACTTCTATAAGGGAGTAGAAATAAATTTGTTTTGTATTACCTTAGGGGACAGAGCAGCAAACAGGTATTATATGGAGAATGTGAAAGATTTCAGCTTCATAAGAAGTAAAAGGTTCTGAAAATAATAGCTATACAAATGTAAAATATTGTAGCACAAGAAGCAATCTATTCCTAATCTGTATAGGAGATACTTAAAAGAGGAATATGGTTTCAGGTAAGGATTTAATTAATTGGCCTCTAAAATCAGATACTATATAATTCCATTTAGTGCATACATGATAATTATTGTAGGGGTTTAGAAGAAGGAGAAGTGACTTCAGGATGGATCAGTAAAGGATTGCATGAGAGGTAAGAATTGAGCTGGAAGTTTTACAAGATTTGTATGAATTGGAATGAAAGAAATAGCTTATTTAAGGTACATGAACTAGAAGGATTGAAAGTGAAAGGTGAATCCATTTGACAATGAATAAAGCAATTTGAATTGAATAGCTGGTTGATATATATATATATATATATATATATATATATATATATATATATATATATATATATATATATATATATATATCAGTGGCAAATATCTACTGTCCAAACATAGACTAGATTAGGCAGTTAGAAAATGCCCAGGAAATGAAACAGTATTCCTATGTGATCAACAAATAAGAATAATTATTCAGTTTAACCTGCTTTAGATAAAGAAAGAAAAAAGATAGAAGTCACTATTATGCTTAGGGTAGTTAGGCCATTCGGCCATTTTCAAAGAGTATAAAAAAGTAACATGACATGGTCCATAGAGAGTTGAACTTAGAGTTGGGAGGACCGAAGTTCAAATCCAGTTATTAGCTGTGTGAGTCTTGTCAGGTCAATTAACCTCTGCTTACCTCAGTTTTCTCATCTGTATAATAGGGATGATAATGATGATGATGATGATGATGATGATGATGATGATGATGATGATGGTGGTGGTGGTGGTGGTGGTGGTGGTGGTGGTGGTGGTGGTGGTGGTGATGTTGGTGGTGATGGTGATGATGATGATAAACATATAGCATTTGCATACTTCTTTAAGGTTTGCAAAGCCCTTGACAAAGATCATTTTATTTTATCCTTACAACAATCCTGGGAGGCAGGTGCTATTATTTTCTCCATTTTACAGATGAGGAAACTGACGCAAGCAGAGGGTGACTTGCTCAGGGTCACAAAACTAGCAAGTGTTTAAGGTTGAATTAGAATTTGGGTCACTCCTTACTCCAACTCTCTAAGTACTCTGCAATATGGCTGACCCCAATAATCACTGATTAATACCTTGCAGAGTTGTTCTAAGCACAAAATGTGTGAAGTACTATGTCTAAAAGTGCTTTGTAAAACCTTAAGTTACTATGTAAATGCTAGCCATTAATTTTCGATAAAAATATTTTCTGGGATTTTTGGAAATTCTGGTTAATCTAATATTCTAATGAACTCAGAATGCTTTTTTATATGCATACCTAAAATAAATTTGCACAAAACAATATTATTACTCAATAACGACATCATATACATTAGTATATTATGTATACATAATTAGTATATATAATATATATTAGTATATTATATTCAAACCTTATTATTAACTTATAAATTCATTCTTTATCATGGTTTGGCCAACTATCCATTAATATTTCAATTCTATAGAACCAATTTTCTCCTGTAATGTTGCATCTAATGTTGTCTTTTCTAAAGACTATTAAAATAAACTAAACTAAAAACTTAACTAAAAACTAAACTAAAACTAAAGATATTAGGTAAAATCTATTTAAATAATACACATATGGATGGCCAATTGGTTCATAAGAAACTTCAGGATCTTTTAGGTTCATAAAGCCATTATCCTCAACATAAAATTTTATTATACTGCAATATAGATGATAAATGTCTAGGTCAGATAATGTAGCTTATTGATTCTTTCTAAATCCTCCACCATCTTGTGCAGTATTTTTTCACTCATTAGATACCACGTATATTTGTTGAACTTAACTTGTACAAGTAGGGCTGAAGAACTATTGACATATTGAGAAATATTTGTAAAGGTTCCTATCTGCTTATTTAAATTTTATTTGTAGTCTCATAAAAGTAGATGTTTATACTTCAGATGAGTGGGAATTTAGTGCAGAAACATCCTTATTATCAAAAAATAACTAGACAAATTATCTTCTTGACCATAAAGCAAGCTATAAAAGCAAAAAAAAAAAAATGCCTCAGTTAATGAGCGACAAGTGCCACAATTGTTTATTCTGACACTCTCCCAGTCATTTTGTATTTTGTGTGCTTTTTTGAGTTGGAACATTCTTGACAATAAGAGCATGTTAGTCTCTGGCAGATGGGAAGGGTGCTAAAATATAAATGAACTTATTAACATAACATTGAACTACTTGTGTTTCCATTGTCTTACTTTCCTGTGGCTCAGCATGCCAAATGTAGAGCAAGAAACTCTCCTTGTTTATTTAACAGTAAATTGCCACCCTCTTTCAGTTATAACTGTGGGTGAAAAACTGATGGCCATATTTCTGACTATTACTCTCAGCAATGTGCTACCAGCAGTGGAGACATGATGCTGAGTTACCATTATATTTTTTTCTATGAGTTTGCCTGGCAAGAGGAGGTAATTGGCATTCTTACATTAGGTAAGACACTTGAATCCAAAGGAGGATTGGCAAATTGCAGGCAGCTGCTGATATAATGAATACACAAGGGGAGGTATCACAAATATGGTCCATTGGCCACAAGTTGGGTCTCAGCCAGAAGAACTAGAGCATTGTACTTGCAATTATCTAGATTCAAAACTCACATCCCTATTCAATACCATTATTAAATAAAATAGAACTCATTAATTGGGGGCTGATTTTGAATAATTATGTTGCAGTATTTTTAAAAGTTTAATAACTCGGGGGCGGAGCCAAGATGGAGTAGAAACAATACGTCCAAGCCACTCTTCCCCCAGACTACCTCCAAACTATGTAAAAGGGGACTCTGAACAATTTCTGGAGCCCCAGCAGCCACAGAACAACACAGAAAACCTAACCTGCCGCTGAGGACAGCCGAGCAGCCCTGCAGAAAGGACCAGCACAGTGCCGGCAGCACAACACACAGTGCGCGGGGACCTGAGCACAGGTCCGCCTGAGTCCCGGTTTTAGCCCCAGGGCAGCAGTGCCAGTGGCCAGCTGGAGGGACCCCAGAACACCAGGAGCTGTGGCGATTCCAGAATTATCAACATAGACATGCCTAGAACAAAGTGAGAGGTTAGTGCCCTATGGACTTTGGGACCAGTATCTGGGGAACGTATCGGCTTCTTCCCCTGGGGGCTAGAAGCTGCTGAGGAGACATGCCATTTTGTAGTGTTCAGAGGTAGCTCCAGCACCTGGCCTTTGAACTGTAAGGAGGTCCAGCGATCAGTCTTGGGGGGGTAATCGCTCTTGTTTAACATCCCTGGATCTGGATTGTGATCTGGGGTGGAGGTCGTGGGCAGTTTCCAGCTTGCCAGAAATGGAAGTTGCCCCCCACACACACATTTGGGATGAAAGTTCCCATGAGGCACTAGGCCATACTGTGGCAACAAGCCCAAAAGTCAAGTAATTAAGTGGCAACATGCCAAGACAAAGGAAATAAATTAAACAGAAAAATGAAACCATAGATTCCTACTTTGGGGGCAAAGAGGCTCGAAGCATGGAGCAAGAAGAGGGCTGTGAGGTCAGAGGTTCTGCTCCAAAAGCCCCAGAGGAAAACATGAGTGGGTTGCAGGCCATAGAGGACCTTAAGAAGGACATTAAAAATCAAATAAGAGAAGTGGAGGAAAAATTGGGAAGAGAAATGAGAAGGATGCAGGAAAAGTATGAAATGAGGGTCAACAGCCTGACTGAGGAAAACACCACCTTAAAAAGTAGAATAACTCAAATGGCAAAGGAGGCCCAAAAGGGCAATGAGGAGAAGAATGCCTTAAAAAGCCGAATTTGCCAGATGGAAAAAGAATCTCAAAAGTTCACTGAGGAGATTCATTCCTTCAGAGTTAGACTGGAGCAAATGGAAGGTAATGACTTCATGAGAAATCAAGATGCTGTTAAGCAGATCCAAACAAAAGAAAGATTAGAAGGCAATGTGAAATATGTCATGGGAAAAACCACTGACCTGGAAAATAGATCCAGGAGAGACAATTTAAAAATTATTGGATTACCTGAAAGCCATGATCAAGGAAAGAACCTAGAAATCACCCTTCAAGAAATTCTCAAGGAAAACTGCCCTGATGTCTTAGATCCAGAGGGCAAAATAGAGGTTGAAAGAATCCACAGATCACCTCCTGAAAAAGATCCCAAAAAGAAAACTCCCAGGAATATTATAGCCAGGTTCCAGAATCCGAAGATCAAG
This sequence comes from Gymnobelideus leadbeateri, assembly GCA_011680675.1. Taxonomy (NCBI): domain Eukaryota; kingdom Metazoa; phylum Chordata; class Mammalia; order Diprotodontia; family Petauridae; genus Gymnobelideus; species Gymnobelideus leadbeateri. The sequence goes on along the minus strand of WOXC01009237.1, from coordinate 157,302 downwards.
GAGAAAATACTACAAGCAGCCAGGAAGAAACAATTTCAATATTGTGGAAAGACAATCAGAATAGCCCAGGACCTGGCAGCTTCTACACTGAGAGATCGAAGGGCATGGAATATGATATTCCAGATGGCAAAAGATGTGGGAATGAACCCAAGGGTCACCTACCCAGCAAAACTGAGTATTTTGTTTCAGGGGAAAATATGGTCATTCAGTTGAATAGAGGACTTTCAAGCATTCTTGAGGAAAAAACCAGAGTTGAATAGCAAATTTGACATCCAGACACAAGAAGCAAGAGATACCTGAGAAGGTAATCATGGAAAAGAAATCAAAAGGAACTTATCAAAGTTGAACTATTTACATTACTATATGGAAAAACAATAACTGTGACTGATTAAATCTTTCTCGGTATGAAAATAATGGAAGAAGGGTGTATGGTCATATGAATACATATGTGAATGTGTGTATATATGTTTACAGTTATACATGGATAGAGAGCATAGGTTGAATTTGCTGGGAAGGGAGGATACTCAAGGGGTGAAATTATGAGGTGATAGAGGAAAGTGGCAACAGGAGATGGGGAGAGACAAGGTAGGGTAAACTATCTCATGTAGAAGAAGCAAGGGGAAGTGGTTGCAAGGGAGGGGAAGAATAGGAAGGCAAAAAGGCAAAACCACATTCTCATTGAATTTGGTTCTGGGAGAGAATGAAATACATATTAAATGGAATATCTCAACCTGCAGCAGAATAGGGGGAAGGGGGATGAGAGGAGGGATGATGGATGGGAGGGCATCCTTGGGGGGAGGGGAGGTTGGAAGTACCCACTATACAAGAGGGACAGGATCAAGTAGGGAATGGACCAGGTGGGGGGGTGGGATGAGTGGGAGGGAATTATAAGCAGCCTTGTACAATATATCTACTATGGTAATGTTTTGCACAGCTAGACATGTACAACATATACTGAATTACTTATCTCCCCAGAGGGAATGGGTGACAAGGGAGGAAGGAAATGGATCTGAAATTCAAGGTCTTAAGATTAAATGTTTCAAATATATATAAATACTATTATTAATACTCTTTTGCTTGTAATTGGTAGATAAGATGTGCAGGCATTGGGACACAAAGATTCACCTTCCTCTAATGGAAAAGTCGAAGGGGGTATGGGAGAAGGTATGGGAGAGAGCAGATTGGAGGAAGCGATATCTTGTGGGACTGCTATTCTGGGAGGTTGGGTAGGGGAATAACAGGGGGAAAATAATTGTAACTCAAAATCTGGCAGAAATGAATGATGTAAAACAGAAGTTAATAAAGCATTTGTTTAAAAAAAGTTTAATAACTCACTTACATGTATATCTACTTTAATCTTGCCAACCCCTGAAGTGGATCATATTAATTTAATTGAAGCAACACATAGTTTATAAAGGTTGTAGGAATGACAGTCATTTTTTTTCTTCATTGTTTTCTATAATTGGAATTTTGAAATAGTTTCTAGTTTCCTCAGTCAAAAATATTTAAGGTCATTTAATATTATCAAGTAAAGTGATATTTGCATATTACTATACATTTTTCAAATACATTTAACTACATTATCTTTTTTTGGACACATAACAATCCTAAAACATCTGAAAAAATTATAATTCTGGCAGGGTACTTAAATTTTCCCCAAACTTCATATTTATTGATATTTAAGCTTCCAAGAGCCAATTTTCTGTTCCATTACATGCTGGTGACTAAAATATCCATTTCATCTTAAAGCTTAAAACATTTAATAAAATATTTAAATGAAGGTCACAGTAAATGGAGCAGTGAAGAACAGCAAGAAGTGATTTCATTATCATTCTGGGGGAGTAAGTGCACTAAGATAATGGGTTTATGTGAGAAACTAAATAACATGAGCTTTCAGTTATTGTCTTCAATCCTAGTGTGTGGAGAACCTGCCAGTAAATTAATTTTCAGGGTGCTATATTGGATCTTAGGGCTTTCAGCTCTTCCCAAAACCAGTGGATAAAGATCAGGACCTAGACTCACGAGACCTAATTTCAAATACTAGCTCAGACAAATCCAACCTTAGACTATGTGTCAGTGGAATAGCTACTTAGTGTTTTAGTGATTCTTTCCTCAATTTAAAATAACTGGTCAATAATAATTGCATTCCTTTTATTACAGGGTCACTGAGTATCAAATTAGATATACTTGTAACTAGTAGGTATCCCTATGAAAAGCAATATTTGCTTAAGGAATTCTTTCCCTTCTCTCCTCTGGAAATGGGGTGGGGGAGGTGGAGAATGATTTCTATCATATCTTGATCATCTTTTTCACTGAGACTGCTCAGGAGAGAATGACATTTTCTTTTTGCCTCTGTCAACACTTCCACCAAATACCTTTTCCTCTTTTGTGTCAGGGAGGGAGGTAGAGAATGCCTGTGCTACTGACTTCTGCCTTTTTAGCTTAAAAGCAAATTGCCCCAATGATGCCATGGCCTTTTTCTTCTATTTCAAGGAATTTATTAGTGCAGGCTATTAATAAAATCTTAAAAACTGTCTTCAGCTCCCCAATGAGTAATTTTTAATCACCAAGTTCAAGTTAACATCTAACATGTAAGCTGTTTAAATTCTTGTGTTCTCAAAAGGTCTTGTTCTTTCCCCATTTGTCCTCTCAGGGCATAACCTACAAACAATGTAGTATATAAAATTAATAATTAATCATAGGTTTTGTATAAAGAGAAATAAAATCTGGATAAAGAATGGTTTCTATATTTGACAATTATTAATATAACATTATATATGTAAAATCTAGGATTTATATAGCACTTTACAAATTAAATATTATCTCATTATATCTTCATAATAACCCAAGGAGGTAGGTTGTATTATTAGCCCCTTTTTTAATGATAAAGGAACAACAGCAGGGAGAGTGTCTTTTCCAGGGTCATAAACCTAGTAAGTGTCCTAAGCTGTCCAGCTCTCTCTCTCTCTCTCTCTCTCTCTCTCTCTCTCTCTCTCTCTCTCTCTATATATATATATATATATATATATATATATGTATATGTATATGTGTATATATATATACATACACATATATGTATATGTATATATCTATGCATGTATGTATGTGTAATACAGGCATACACATATATGTATATGTGAGTTTATCTAGATATATAAACATATATCCAAAATGGATACATATATACATACTAGATACATATACATACTTTGTTCAATATGTGTTCATTTCAGAAAGAGGTATAGATGTGTGTATATATATATACATATTAAAGTATAAATCAATTTGGGTTATTAGCATAATATTGAGTTGCACCAGTAGTTGATAACAGGACAATTAATTCGTTTAAGTTGCCATAATTAAATTCCTGCATAGTAACTGCCAGATCTATATAACTATTCTCATCAATCAAAAGTATGTTGAAGTTGATTACTAGAGAGACCTGGAATTAAAGGGTCCTCACCCAAAAAATATATTACCTCATTCTATTTAATTTACAACCATCAAAGTTCTCCTCAATCCAAATAGATATATTAGGTAGATAGATAAAAAGATAGGTGGATAGACAGAAAGAAAGAAAGAAAGAAAGAAAGAAAGAAAGAAAGAAAGAAAGAAAGAAAGAAAGAAAGAAAGAAAGAAAGAAAGAAAGAAAGAAAGAAGGAAAGAAAGAAAGGAAGGAAGGAAGGAAGGAAGGAAGGAAGGAAGGAAGGAAGGAAGAAGGAAGGAAGGAAGGAAGGAAGGAAGGAAGGAAGGAAGGAAGGAAGGAAGGAAGGAAGGAAGGAAAGAAGGAAGGAAGAAAAAAAGAAAGAAAGGAAGGAAGGAAGGAAGGAAGGAAGGAAGGAAGGAAGGAAGGAAGGAAGGAAGGAAGGGGAGAGAGAGAGAGAGAGAGAGAGAGAGAGAGAGAGAGAGAGAGAGAGAGAGAGAGAGAGAGATTCAACAGTGTGAGAAGTATGGCATTAGCCCCTAAAATAGATAAAAATACATTGATAGCCTGGTACACTAGAATGACCATTGGAACTAGAATAAGAAGATTTATGCTCAAGTCCCAGGCGTTTAGGGTATTCAGAGAAGACTAATACCTCTAGTATGAGGACTGATTAACACTTTTTGGGACTGCTTTCCACCTTTAGTGTCCCCCTGATTTACCCAGCATTCATCTATGGGTCCAAGAAGCTGTAGTATGTGCAGCAGTCACAACTTGGTAAAATCTTTTCAGAAAGATTGGCTAAATTAGGTTAATGGTAAATGAAGGGCCTTAAATCCACCAGGGAGTTAGAGGGAGGGGTATCCACCACCAGCACATGAAGACTTCTCCCAGTGGAATGGGCATATGAGAACAATTCATTCCAACAACCATGAAGGCAGCTGAAGCAGGTATTTGGAGTTTGTTTAGACATCAAATATGTCAAGGTCATCCACTGCATTCTGAGCCATCAATAGTCATCTTACTTTTGTCTTGCCACTGTACTCCAATGATTCTGGAAGAGAGAGTGAGGGTGATGACTTAAAAAAAAACTCTGCCTCACTCAAATCCAATTTATGTTTGAGTCAAAAGACATCATCCATAATATTTTGTCATTTTTAGCTGTCATCTCAAAGTCGTATAGTGACAGGCTGTGATGAAACAGCATGTGTGGATACAATGGTATCTATAGTCACAACCTTGCACATATGTGAACCAGATAATAGTGTCCTCTTCTCACTGGATTAAAGAAACAGTGGGATTTGGAAGCTCCCTAGTCTCAGAGTGGCTTTTTTTAAAAGGACTATACTGTTCAGTTCCTGGCATGGGAAGGGCCTAAAAAAGATGTCCTAAAATTGTCTGCTTCATCCAACCTTGACCTGCTTACAGTAACAGGTAGGAACACCACTCTGCAGTGGAAACACAAAAAAGTGCACAAAAAGTTTGATAAAAATTATTTCACACAACATTAATATGTGGAACATGTGTACACTTATGAATAACATCAAAGTCCAATAGACATGAAAAGCAAGCAGCTCTTATTACAAGAGAAATCATTAGGTATCACATCCAAATAGAAGTCCTAAGTTAAAGAAGCATCACAAAAGAAGGCCAGTTTACTGAAGTCAAAGCTGAAGACACATTTTTCTGGAGCACAGTGATGAGGAGCTCCATTGAACTGGAGTAGGTTTTGCAATCAAAACTAATTTGTCAGCAAGCTTGTATGCCTGGCAAAAGAAGTAAATGACAGAATCATGACAATGTGATTGCCCCTTGCAGGAATGTACCACACCACTGTCATCAGAGAATATGTTCCCACCATGAGGAACTTTAATGAGATCAAAGAAAAAAATTTTTATGAAGACCTGGAGACCCTCATCATCAATATGCCAAAACAGGACAAATGCACAACTCTGAGTGACTTTAACACCAGAGTAGGCGCAAACTATCAGATATGGCAGGAAGCCCTGAGAAGGAATGGAGTTAGAAATAGCAATAGCAATGGCCACTTACTACTGAATTATTGTGCATCTCCTGATTTCCTCATCACCAACACGGTCTTCCATTTACCTAAGCACATTAACATTTCATTTATGCATCTTTGCAACAAACATTAGCATTTAGTAGACTATCATTATAAGAAGAAGAGATAGACAAGATGTGAGAGTGATGAAGGTGATGCTTATCTTCTTAGAGCTAAACACTCTCATTCAACAATAATGGCAGCCCCAAGCACAATGACTGACAGAACACTTAATATCAACAGATTAGAGGACTTCAACAAGTATAAACATTTTGTTGGTTACATGGAGAAAAAGCTGAGCCAACAAATTGTCAGCAACATTGGAGTAGAAAAGGAGCAGGCAGCTTTCAGTGATTTGGCATACAGTATCACATTTACTCATCTGGAGCAGAACACTCACAAACATCAAGATTGGTTTGACAAAAAATGATGTGGAAATTCAGAACATGCTAAGTGAAAAATTAGAACTCCATAGGGTTTACAAGTGAGATAGTTCATCCAACTCTAAGAAGGCAGTGTTTAACTCCATCAAAAGTAAAGTGCAAATGAAGCTTAGATAGATACAAAACTCTTGGTTTGGAAAGATAACAGATGAAATTCAGTTTTACACTGACAGTACCAATCCAAAGCACTTTTATATGCTATGAAGGCTATCTATGGTACAAAAATCATACTGCTCATACAAAAGCTGATGGAAAGTTTCTGGGTTACAATGGCAAGAGGAGGCTATTTCCCAGAAGTTAAATGATGCTTCCCTTGCTCATCTCTATAAAGGGAAGGGCGTTGTCCTGTGACAATCACAAAGGGTCCCCTCTCTTAGTCATTGCTGGTAAGATTTTTGCAGAATCATACTTAATGGATTGATCCTTAATTTTGAATATGTTCATCTGCCCAAGATCCAGTGTGGCTTCAGAAAAGGCCAAGGAATGGTCAATATGGTGTTTGTTAGCCAAATTGTTAAGCCAAATTGAGGAAGAATGTCAGGAGCAGAAAAGAAGTCTATACACAACATTCACCAATCTAACCAATGACCTTTGATATTGTCAGTCATGAAGGCTTGTAAAATATCATGGAAAAATCAGTTGCCTGGAGAAATTCATCAGTATTGTATATTAGTTCCATGACAGCATGCTTCTGGATAATAGATGATGCTCTTGTACTTTCTAAGTGACAAAAGAAGTGAAACAGGACAGTGTGCTCATTACTAGGATGATGTTTTCAACAATATTGTCAGATGCCTTCAATGAGAATGGAAATAGCATCAAGATCAGCTACCACATTGAGAGTAAATTATTTAATTTGAAAAGGCCAAGAGTAAAGCACAGAAAGAGTTGGTACTCAACCTTTTGTTCACAAATGATAGTGCACTCACACAGTCTTTGAAGCTATGATGCAACAGAGCATGGACTGATTCTCTGCTATTTGTTCTAATTTTAGCCCAGCAATTAACACCAAGAAAACAGAAGATCTCCACAAATCAGCACCATACTCTCCACAAATGGGACCAGTGGTTATAGCAAATGAAGAATTTTTTAATGATGTGGATAAGTTCACTTAACTGGGCAATATATTTTCCAGGAATGTATACATAGAATATTAGGTTGATGTTCAGATTGCCAGAGCTAGCTCAGTGTTCGGCAGGTTCTGAAGGAAAGCATGGGAGAGAAGAGGTATTAGACTGACTACCAAATTGAAGCTATTATGCTGACTTCAACATTGTATCCCTGTGAAACCTGGACATTGTATCAGTGCCATGGCACTGAATTGTTTCCATCTGAATTGTCCTAGGAAGATTCTGAAGATCACCTAGAAAGATAAGGTACTGAACATTGAGGCCTTTTTCTTGAGCTAAACTGCTAAGCATTCAAACTCTACTGCAGAGATCACAACTTCAATGGGCTGGCCACAGTGCTTGAATTTCTAAAGTATGTTTGCCTAAAAGACTATTTTAGAGAGAATTCATACATGAAAAGCACTCACATGGAGGTCAGAAGAAGTAACACAAGGATACTCTCAAGGTATTTCTTTTTTCCATTTAATATTTCATTTTTCCCTGATTACATGTAAAAAATAATGTTCATTTTATTAAAAACTTTGAGTTCCAAATTCACTCCCTTTCTCCCAACCCTCCCCATTGAAAAACCAAGCAATTTGTTATAGGTTATACATTTATAGTCATGTAAAACTTATTTCTATATTAGTTATGTTGGAGAAGAAAATGTGGACAAAATAAGACAAGCAAAGAAAGTTTAAAAATAAATTTTGATCTCTTTTCAGACTCTATTATCAGTTCCTTCTCTGGGTATAGGTAGTATTGTTCATCATATGTCCTTCAGAATTTTCTTGAATCATTGTATTGTTGAGAATAGATAAGTCATTCACAACTGATCATTTTACAATATTACTGTTACAGTGTACAATATTCTCCTGGTTTCTATCAGTTCATGTAAGACATTGCAGGTTTTTCTTAAAGTATCTGCTCACCACTTCTTTGTATAACAATACTATTCCATTGTAATCAGATGCCACAACATGTTCAACCATTCCCAATTAATGGGTATCCACTGAATTTCCAATTTTTTTCCTAAAAGAGAAGAACTACTAAAATATTTTTGGTACATATAGGACCTTTTCTTTTTTTCAGTTTCTTTTATCTCTTCTGGGATACAGACTTAGTAGTAGTATTGCCAGGTAGACAGAGACAATATCAGAATCACTGAACTACCTGAAAGTTATAATCAAAAGGAGGACCTGGGCAACTCTTTCAAAAAATTATGAAGGAAAACCCCTCATATCCTGGAATGACAGGGCAAAATAGGCATTGAGAGAACCATCTATAACCTCAGGAAAGAGATTCCAAAATAAAAACTCCAAAGAACATTATAGCCAAATTTCAGAAATATCAGGAAAAAATACAAGTGGACAGAAAGAAAAAAAATCAAATATTGGAGAGTCATGATCAGAATTACACAGAACTTGGAACCTGCAACATTAAAGGATTAGAGATCATTGTTTTCATGCCCATCTATTGAGTAGGGGCTGAACAAGCTGTGGTACATGAATGTAATAAGAAACGATGAACAGGAATATTTCAGAAAAACCTGGAAACACTTGCATGAGCTGATGCAAAGTGAAATAAGCAGAACCAGGAAAACACTGTACAGAGTATCAGTAACATCGTGTGATGATCAGCTATGAATGATTCAGCTTTTCTCAGCAACACAATGATCGTAGATAAGTACAAAGTACTCATGAAGGAAAATGCTATCCATATCTAGATAAATCACTGATAGACTCTGAATGCAGATTGAAGCATATTTTTCACTTCCTGTATTCTTTCTCATGTTTATTTTTCCTTTTTATCTGTTTCTTCTTCCACAACTGTGAAGAATATGGGAGTATGTTTTACATGAAGCACCTTTATAAACTATATCAAATTAAATGCTATTTTCAGAAAAGGGGAGGAAAAGAAGGGAGGGAGAACAAAATGGGAAGACAAAATCTCATAAAATGAATGCTAAAAGTTTTTGTAGATACATAATTGTAGAAAAAATAAAGTGTTATTTAAAGAAAAAAAGAACCATTTCCTTCCTCTCTTGTCACCCATTCCCTCTGGGAAGATAAGTGATTCAGTATATGTTGTACATGTCTAGCTATGCTAAACATTACCATAGTAGATATATTGTACAAGGCTGCTTATAATTCCCTCCCACTCATCCCACCCCCAACCTGGTCCATTCCCTATTTAATCCTGTCCCTCTTCTATAGTGGGTACTTCCAACCTCCCCTCCCCCCAAGGATACCCTCCCATCCATCATCCCTCCTCTCATCCCCCTTCCCCCTATTCTGCTGCAGGTTGAGATATCCCATTTGTATGTATGTCATTCTCTCCCAGGACCAAATTCAATGAGAATGTGGCTTTGCCTTTTTGCCTTCCTATTCTCCCCCCCCCCCCTTGCAACCACTTCCCCTTGCTTCTTCTACATGAGATAGTTTGCCCTACCCTGTCTCTCCCCAACTCCTCTTGCGACTTTCCTCTCTCACCTCATAATTTCACCCCTTAAGTATCATCCCTTCCCAACAAATTCAACCTGTGCCCTCTATCCATGTATAACTGTAAACAAATATACACACATTCACATAAGTATTCATATGACCATACACCCTTCCATTATTTTCATACTGAGAAAGATTTCATCAGCCACAGTTATTGTTTTTCCATATAGGAATGTAAGGAAATGGATCTGAAATTTGTGATTTTAAGACTAAATGTTTCAAATATATAAATACTATCATTAATACTCTTTTGCTTATAATTGGGAGATAAGATGTGCAGGCATTGGGACGCAAAGTTTCACCTTCCTCTGATGGAAAAGTCAAAGTGGGTATGGGAGAAGGTATGGGAGAGAGCAGATTGGAGGAAGCAATATCTTGCGGGACTGCTATTCTGGGAGGGTGGGTAGGGGAAAAACAAGGGGAAAAATAATTATAACTCAAAATCTGGCAGAAATGAATGATGTAAAACAGTAGTTAATAAAGTATTTGTTTAATAAAAAAGAAAAAAAGAAAAATAATTTGGATGCTTAAAAAAGAAATTTTAAAAAACCAACAAATCCAACCACAAATTCAAGCAAGTAAAATTTTTATAGACCCCCAATTTAGAAAGAATCTCAGAAGACATCTATTCTAATAGGTATTTAAACATTAGTTCCCATTTCATCTATATTTTTCTTATAGAAAGAGTTACTTCACAACAGATAACCCTGAGGTTATGAAAACTGGCTTTCCATAACAAAACAGATCTTTGCAAGATTCCAAGTCAATGCTCTTCCAATCTCCATTGAAAACTTCCTGGGATCTACAACTCACTGTGTCTGGAGGCATATTATTCTACTCTGTGGCAAACACCAAGAGGCCAAAAATAAATGAACTTTATTCTGAAGTGAATGTTTATTTTAAAAATAGACCCAGAAAATGTGTGATACCAGTTCTGGAATCCATTGTGAATATTATCACTAATGTATAATGCCTTTACAAACTAGACAATATGCTTGCCAGCTCTTTACATTTTTTTTACAAATGTTCAATATGTTCTTCTAAAGGAATAAATTTTTGGAACATTTAATTTATTATTTTATCTCTTTTTCCCTAATTCCATCCGCTAGGGGAAAATAATTATTTCAAGTACAGGAGACATTGCAGAGGTTACTTTTATAAATGAACTGAATTATAAGAGAAAATATTTATTAAGTACTTGAATTGCAAGACAGAAGAATGAATGTCATCTGTTGCAGTTTATGTTTCTAGGATTACTACCAAAACATAGGTCAGCAAATATTCCCCATCAAAGTTTCACCCTATAGAATAAAGGCTATTCCTTTTTGATAGTGGATATTATGTACTGCTCATTCATACTGGACACATGAAAAAAGGAAATTAATTTCAAAAATAATTCCTTTAGAGGTGTGCTTTACTCAGATTCATATAGATGGAGAGGAAGATACTGATCCAGACACAATGTGACCAATTGTGACCTAATACTAAAGGTATCTAATACAAAGAGAACAGTATAAATTCATATCAATGGAAAGCAATCCAATCTGGACTTGGAATGGCGAAGGTGGTCCTGGAAATGTGAAAGTATTAGTTAGAAATGGCTAAGTACTCCATAATTATCTTATTTAGTTACTGGAAGTTAATCTACTTCTGTGAATCAATATGTCTAACAGTTATTATTCTCTGAAAATTTTTAAGATTTTATTTTATTTTAAATATATCAACCAGAATCCCTGAATACACTGATCAATCCCTTTTTACACAGTTAGTATACAGATACCTTAGTGGAGGAGACAAAGATCAAAATGTTTGTTCTCCCAATGGTGTGTGCAATTTGAAGACCCTGAGGTCAAAATATAATAGTAGTGGTTTATTACCCCACTAAAATGTCAGGAAGGAGTACCTTAAGACCCCCATAATTCCTCTTTGGCTAGACACCTAGGTCTTCTTAAGCAGTCCAATTTGAAATCACTCTTGGTGGCTATCTTACTTCAAGCTTATTTGGCATTGTGTATGATGCCAAAGGAGAAAAAAATAAGAATGACCTAGGGATGCTGTTAACTTCATTGCCCTTTAGAATGTGAGCTCCTTAAGGAAAAATGTCAAGGATTTGCCTTTCTTTGTCAACTCCAGCACTTAGCAGAGTAGCTGGCATATGGTAAACACTTAATAAATGGTTGTTGACTGATTGATGAATTCCTCATATCCTTGACCTTAAGTGTGATAAAGCAAATAAATATATTTTCTGTATTTACCATCATTGTAGCGATATATTAAATATCTGTATAATTTAGAAATACCAATGGATACAATTTGTTTTTGCCTAAGTTTGCATTTTGACAAAATCAACATCAATGGAATTTTAAATATTAAAAATATATATTCTTTTTTAATGTAAATTTCCACGTTCATTATCACTTTGTCTCTAATTCCTTCACTCTAGCTGTCTCTTTACTTCTCTCTGCCTGTTTCTCTCTCTTTCTGTTTCTGTCTCCCCACTGAAAGCGAAGCATATATTGTACTGAGATAAGGTTTAATATTTTTTATTATTAAACTGAATTCTCATTTCCTTCTGAAACAAACTTTAAAGTTGGGGTTTCTTTACTGTAGAAATTCTGCAGAGTAATTTGAGAATCCATATAATTACATCAAAGCTTTCTTTTCTTATATTTTCCAAGTTCAGTTCAGATGACTTTCTCTCTGTTCATGTTGAGAGCTTTCTATTTCCATAGTTATTCAAATTAATAAGCACTAAATATTATTATTTAATAACCTAGTTGGTTCTATGTAATTACTTAATAACATAAAATATATACTACTGAAAGTGGTGATACACATAGATCAATTGATCTATCTACTTATCTATCTTTCTATCTGCATGTGCAAGCATGTAATATCATTAGATTGTGAGTGCCTTAAAATTAGGGACTGTCTTTTCCCTCTTTTTTGCATCTTCTGTGTTCAGCACAATGCTTGGCCCATAATAAGTGATAAATAGATACAGACATTGATCTTGGATATCATCTGCACATTTTCAACTTGAGCATGTAATTTTAGCATCTGCATAAAATGATCAGTAACAAAAAAAGTTTGATCATGATCATTATTTGTAAAATTTTGTACTTTATTTCCTATTAGTTAAATACTGACAATTGTAATTTTAGGACTGAAGTAATAGTCTGGTTTTTCTAGTCTTATCCATAATACAACATATTTTAATGCTTATGTAATTGAGATACATTACCCATTCAATAAGGAAAATTACAACTCATCTACCCACTGTAACCCAAGAAAGTCAATATGTTTATACTCAAATCCTGCAATTATTATATTAACATTTAAAATATCAGAACCCAAAAAAGAGGTGGTGGTGATAATGTTGATGATAGTGATGCTAGCAGCCAGCATTTACATAATTCTGAAGGTTTGCATTTTATAAATGCAAATGCAAAAGGTGTTTTACAAATATTATCTCATTCCATCTTCAAAACAAGTTGGGGAGCAGGTGATTTTATTATTCCAATTTTACATATCTCTGATTAAGACCCTTCATCCTTCCTCTCAAATGTGATAAAGTTTGTAAATTACTAACACAGTGCCTGATATAAAGTAAATTATTGATAAATTCTTATTCCTTTCTCTTTCACAAATGAGGAAACTGAGGTAGGCAGAGGATAAGTGATATCCTGATGGCTATATAGCCAGTAAATATATGAGATTAAATCTGAACTCAGGTTTACGAGACTCAAAATCTAGTACCCTATCAATTGTACTACCTAGCTAATAGATCCTACAGTTTACTACCTCACATAAAATTATCAGTTTACTTATCTTAGCTTTCAAATTTTGCATTTTCATTACCTTACCTCCAAAAACTTTTTTTTATATTCATTCTTTATTACAAAATGGAGAAATGATCCCACTTTAAGTCAGTCTTAAAAATGGCTGTAAGTATCTTCAAGCAAGTTATAAACCTTTGCTTTTGTGCAAACAAGGCCAATTCTAGGAGTTAGGTCTTAAAACTTTGAGAGAAGCTAAACTACCAGGTTATTTGAATTTAGTTAAGTATTTATGGAGTTTGCTGTAAAACTCCATAAACATTCAAAGTCCAACAATAGCAAATTCCACTTTAGCTAAAAAATAGTAACTGTCTTGGACTAAATTGAAATTTCAAAATTGGCACGGGTTGATTTGAAAGTTCAGAGTTTCACTAGCTACTATAAAACAAGTATGTTAGTATCCATAGAACCAACAAAAGGGTAGAGTAGCTGAGGAAAACTTAGACTAGACTTAACTCCATCTTTACTCCTTTGACATGAGAAGAGAGGCAGAAAAGTATGATAGAAGTTTTAGACAATACATTATCATGCCATAATAATCTTATATGAAGATGTTTTAGTTACAGAAAAGAATGAACTGCTAAAAAAATAGATTTATTTCATCTTTAATTGGACCCTTGTGAGTCAATCTGCCAGAGATTCAAGTAGACTGCCTCATATTAATAGTGAGACAAAATGGGCAAAGTCCTTAAAACCCCTCCAAAGTAGAGATTTTGTCGTGGAGAACAAATGAACTTGTGGATACAAGATAAAATTTTAATAAACTGGTAATTTGTTGCTGGGCTAATAATCCACAGGACACTACTTCTACATAGTTTACATGTAAAACATTTCTTTAAAAAAGGTATTGTAGCACTCATTGTTACATATTATCATCATCTGACTCATCATCTTCTTTCAAAGATTCCTTGGCATATTTCTCTGCTTCTTCTCTTATATCTTTTGGAACAATTTCATGCCTTCCTTTGGTTACTTCTCCAACCCAACTGAGCTCCAGTTCAAAAGCTTTGTCCTTAACTTCATCATGTACTATATAGATTATTTTTGCAACTTCTTTAACAACATCTCGACAAGTCATTTCTTTCATCTGAAGTTTCTCTATCTCTGTTTTTGCTGCTTGCCTGGCTTTACCAATGGCACATCCCCAATAACCATAAGAAACACCAGATGGATCAATCATATAAAGTTGTGCTCCATCATTCGCACCGTAAGACCCTAACATGAAACTGCAACCAAAAGGTCTAACAGCACTGTACAGTGTGTAAGCATGTACATACATGGCTACTCTGTCTGCAAGTTGCTTTAGTGGAATATTATAGCCATAGTTAGATCTGAAGTTGGAGGCTTCTTCTCTAGCTATGTCTGCTAAAGAATGAGCATCTGCTAGCAAACCTGCTACTGCCATTCCAAAGTGTTGATCAACATTAAAGAGGCGTTTGTTAGAACCTTCTTCATACAGTTTAGAAAGGACTAGTTTCTCTACACAAAAGACGACACCATCTTTACATCTGATTCCAATAGCTGTACTACTGTTTTTCACTGCTTTCATAGCATATTCAACCTGAAAAACTCTTCCATCAGGAGAGAAAGTTGAGGCTGACAGATCATACCCGGTCCCAATGGAGCTCATGGCGCCTAAGCCACCACAGAGACGCCGAAAGATTCTTCAAGGCCTAAATCCCAAAAACTTATTAATAAGCATTGAATTATTCCCCTGGGTATGGATCCTTGGACCAAAGTGGAAACAGCCATGGGCTGATGATACAAGATGAGTATTCTTAGTCTGGGAATCTAGTTTAAAACATCGCCAGAAATTTCCAGTTCAAGGAGGGATCAAAAACATTGGTCATTGTCATATAGCATTAATGGTTTATAGTTACAGGGTATTAAACTATAGCGCTAAAGGAAAAAGAAAATGTTCTGCTAATCAAAACAAGATTGTACTAGAAGCAACAGAGTTGAAAGGGAAAATATAAGCATACTATCTACGGTCAAGTGGATAGCTCTAAGTTTCTACGAAAAGAGAGAATGTCAAGCTCTATACAGAGGCCAAGAGCTTTGGATGAATGGTTATGATTTTGGTAGAATGCATGAAGTTGGTCCTGCCTTTAGCCTCCTCCAAATTAGCTACAGAGATACTACTCTGTGACATTGCATGCAACATTATTCCAGAAGAATATGGCTGCCTCTAGGAAACAATACGCAGAAATGAATGATCTGTCCAGGTTAGGGTGCTGTGATAAGCAGGAAGCAATTTGAAAAAATGTTGTACTTAAACATAAGCAAGATTCACACAAGGCACTACCTTGTGAAATCCCTTCAAAATGGGGTAAAATAGATATCCAAAGATAAGTGAGATATTCAAGAAGAGTAGGAAAAGTCGATAAATATAATGGTAAGTATAGCAGGCAGTAGGCAGCTAGGTAGCACAGTAGAGAAATTCTGGGCCTGGAGTAAGGAAGACCTGAATTCAAATCCAGTCTCAGTACCTTACTAGCTGTGTGATCCTGGGCAGGTCGCTTAACCCTATCTGTCTGCCTCAGTTTTCTCACCTATAAAATGAGTTGGAGAAGGAAATGAAAAACCACTCTGGTATCTTTGCCAAGAAATCCCCAAATGGGGTCAAGAAGAGTCAGAAATGGCTAAACAGCAACAGCATAGTAGTCACTAATTTTTAACTAATAGATATATTCTTATCCTTTCTCTTCTTTTTAGGACTCTTCCCTTCCAGTAGACTTGCATCTCATTCAGAAATGTTTCATAATCAAACCATCCCATCCCATGGTGACCTTCCAAATTCTATGTGTGGATGAAGAAAATAATAACTCAGTAAGACTGACTTGCCTAAGGTCACAGATATTGAACATTGGAGGTAAACTTTGAATTTGCATCTTCTTCCCTCAGAAGCAGTGGACTTTTTCAAACCATGCCTTATCCTCTTGTATTTAATATTGTGTGTAAATATATCTGTCAGATATATTGAAGTAAAACTTGAAATTCACGGACTTGAGTCAGAACTAGTATACCCAACTAGGGATTGTTAAGTTGATGAAATACATGCCAGATAATGAAAGACAGCCAGATATCAGATTAAAGTCAGGTCCTTTTACCTGCCCTCCTAATATTAAAACTCCATTAGCATGGAAGGGTAGGAAATTTTAAAATTCATAATCCCATACAAGAATATGTAAGTTAGGCTCAGGTTAAGTCTTCATAACCTTGTGTTCAAGCATTATTTTCATTGTCTTCTTCCTTTTATAACAATTAGTAAGTGAACCCAGCATAGCCTTAAAACCTTCAGTTTTCTGGGTAATCTGGGACTAGTATATGATTTTTAGGTGACATTTCAATCCACTTGCCTGTTTCTATCACACATATACATGCTTTGGAGACAATACTTCTTTTCTACCCTATCTATTGTAACTTTCCCTGAACAGGTAAAAAAAAACCCCAGTATCAAGGACAAATGTTTATTTTTCCTAATATTATTGCAAAATAATTGACATTAATATGAATGTTCACTGTTGAAACACAGTATGTTATTGCATAGATAGGGATGCTATGACTACATCTTATAACTTTTACTACAAATAAATTCATACACTTAATCTCTCTGGGGGAAATATTAGTGATATGTAATATATATAATTATCTGCCAATAATAAAAAGGAAAATGTAATTTCCCTTAAAGATAGTCTTGCTTCAGACTTCTCTCCAGTGCACTTGATTTGTCTGCATTTTCCAACATTTCAAAATTATCATTTTGCAACTATCCAGCTATCACTGATGATCTGGCTCCATAAATATCTTTCCCTCTCCTGCGCTGCTCTTATACTGATTATTTGAACAACTCAGTTGGCACTTAGCCTGGGCTGCCCTGACAGACTCTTAGTTATCTACAGTGTGCACATATTGTCTCTTCTCCTAGACAGAAAGGTGTGGGAGATCAAGGATCATGGTTTATTTATATTTATATTCTCTCTAGCACCCAGCACATTACCTTCTGCAAACAATAAATAATATGCTGATATTTTCATTATTCTATGATGAGTTTAAGTAGACTCTGGGCCTTTTTTTATTTATATGGGGACAAAATAATGCAATTTATTTATTTGCTCTAAAGTCCCATACTTAAAAGATTTTTCCATTTATATATTTCTCATTTTCCTAGCTTCTAAAAGTGTACAGGTTTGATAATAGGAAGCAGAACACCAGGCAGGAGACCCCTGACCCCTGACCCAAGATCTTTCTTTCTGGAAGAAAAGTATTATATTTAAGTACTTCATATTATTGCTGAGTATCCAAATGCTACTGGTAAGTAAGGCTCTTTATTTTTAGCATTTGGGTATTTCCCATAGAGGGAAAAAGGCACATAAGAAAAAGACCTTCTTGACCCTTACAAGGAAAAATGCGAAATTGGGATCAGTAATTTCCTAACTATAAAGGTATTATAAAATGACGTACTCCTGCCATCTTGCCTCATTTTCCCAAGTGAATAGCAAAGTTTATTCAATGCCTTGCTGTCTTATTTCATCTATTATCACATACGTCAATAAAATTCAGAAAAAAACCCTCTCCTTTCAGCATTTCTTTTGAAGATGTATCACTTCTGATATTAGAAGCATGATGGGTAAATAGACAGCACAGGGAAGAAGTTTTGTTATTGAACTCCAAAAAAATATGTCATTTTACTTTCAGGGTAAAAATGTATCAGTTCAAATGAAAAACTCACTAAGTGCCTACTCTCTATAAAGCCCCTCACTACACACTATTGGAGTAAGGCACAGTTCCAAACTTCGAAAAACTTAAAATTTAGCAAGTGATAGCATGGTATGATGGAAAAGAATACTGAATTTAATATTGTCTCAAGTTGTCATATTACCTAAGTCTCACTTTTCTTTTTTGCAAAATGTGTTTATTTATAGCTGTTAATACTTCCTTAGGGACTAAAATAAAGAAAGGAGAGATATTAATTTTAATGATGACAACAAGGCTTGGGAGTAATTCATGTAATTATAGGTTTAGAGCTTTGACGTGTTCATAAAGATCATCTAGCTCTCACCTAATTGCTTCATTTTGTAGTTGAGGCTCAGGTAGGTTACATGATTTATCCAAGGTTACAGAGATAGTAAACTAATCTGGGATCTAAATTCAGTGGTCTTTCTGCTGTTACTTCCATAGTCATTTCATCTTTGGGGAATTCAATTTTTACATGCAAAATGAACCTGTTGCAGGGCGGCTAGGTGGCGCAGTGAGTAAGAGCACCGGCCTCGGCCTCGGAGTTTGGATGACTCGAGATCAGATCCGGCCTCAGAAAATGAGCACCCACGCATAAATAATGACTAGCCGTGTAACCTTGAGCAAGTTACTTAACCCCAATTGCTTTAAAAAAAAAAATGAACCTGTTGGACAATATGATCCTTAAGGTCCCTAACAATCATAATATGTCTTTTTATTTTATAAATAAGCATTAGTCATTTTGAATTACATGCTGCATTCTGAGTTGTTGCTAATATGGGGAAGAGTGAGTATGTCTTTCAAACTGTTATTTCATGTTTGAAAATTGGTGATTGAAAATATGTTTTATTATTTTTAAAGTGACAATATTAAGATAGTAATGTGAGGAAAGACTCAGAAGATTTTGGAGCTAATGAGCTAGACCAAGTAATATCACAAAAAAGAAAAATATTTTATTAAGCTATTCTATTTTAACATGTAAGAAACAAACATTTAGAGATTTGGAATTATTCCTGAATTGGTTGTTTGTGTGTGTTGAGACTACTAACTTTTTAGAATTCAGATCATATTTATTACAAAGTGAGAAGAAAGAATAAAATTGAGGAACAAAAATGTATGATGTGCCAATATATCAAATCCTTTCTGGCCCATTTAAACAAGTACAAAATGATCTGAAATGGGAAATGAATAGAGGATAGGACATCAACACCAAATATAATAATTTATACAGAAGAAGTGTCTAAATATCAGCTTGCAAAAGCACAGAATTTGAGACTTGGAAAGGATATCAGTGGTCATCTTGTTCAAATCATATGCAAAAGGAATCCTTATTTATAATACACCCAAAAAGTAATATTTTTTTTGTTTCTTTGTTGCCAAATTCAGCTATTTTTCCTCAGTCCTTATCCTTTTTGTCCTCTCTATTACATTTGACATTGACCTTCCTATCCTAGGTACCCTCTTTTTTCTGGGATCTCAGAGTATTATTATTATTTCTTGGTGAACTTCCCCCCATCAAACCACTCTTTTTAAATCTAATTTGTTAGTTCATTATCTAGATAACACCTTCGAACTATGATTTTCCCAAAAGCTGTTCTGCATCTTCTTCTCTCTTCATAATGTCTCTGGAGACCTCATCAGTTCAAATGAATTTTATTGTCATCTCTAAATGAATTACTATCAGATCTGTAAATCCAGTGTCAGAAACTGTCCTCAACTTTAGTCTTGTCATACTGACTACCTACTGAACATTTTAAACTGAATATCCCAGAGACATCTCAAATGCAACATGTTCAAACAAACTCATTATCTCTCCCCCACCATAACTCAATACTCTTCCAAATTGCCCTATTTTGTCAGAACTATGAACATTTTCACTTTCCCAGACTTACATACTTGGCATTATTTTTGTCTCACCATTCTCCCTTATTCCACATGTGCAATTTGTTACCAAATGCTATGATTTCTACCTTAATATATCTTTATTGTCAGACCCTTTCTCTCCACTCATATAGTCACCACCAAGAACATCACCTCTTGCTATTGCAATTGTCATTTAGCTGGTTCTCCTGTATCAAATTTCTTCCAATTCAAATCAGTTCTCCATATTCTCCAGGTGCTATGCCATCTTGCAAGCTAATTACATATCATACCCTTCTGACATCCTATGGTTCAAGCTTTCTATCTGTTCTCCACACATGGTACTTCATGTGTCCTTGCCTATTTGTTTCCTCATCCCATTAATGAGCTACCTTCTCACTTCTACTTCAGAATATCTCACTTCCTTCAAGACATAGCTCAAGTACCACCTCCTGATTTCACCAACTGCTAGAGCTCTTCCTTACTAAGTCTCTTATATTTAAATGATTTATATTTATTCTATATACAGCTTGCAAATATATATATATATTATATTATATTATATATAGTCTCTCTAATAAGAATGTAAACTACCCAATGCCTTAAAAGTAGAAATTATTTCATTATCTGCATTTGTATCCCCATTGCCTACATAGTGTTTGACAGAGAATAGATTCTTAATTAATAATTGGTGATTAATGCTTATTAAGTAGAGAAAAGTGGCAGGCAAAAGGAATATCAATTTATTTAGAAATACATTTGTAAAATTATAAGAAGAAAAATAATGAAATATCATGGAAAACATTACTTTATAAAGTGCTAAAAAAACAGTGGTGTGAAAACACAGATTCAAGGGAGTTAAAAGAGCAACTTAGTAAATGAAGTCATTCTAAAACCTTTGGAAAATAAACGTAGGAAAACAACAATCAGATGTAAATTGGAAAAGATCTATATTAATCACTTTTAAAAAAAATTCACCATTAATAATATTAGAGTCACCATATTTGTACCCTCAGCATCATAGTACCTACCCAAAAGGCAAAAATCATATACTTACCACTAAATATAGCTAACTCTGAAAAATTGGCTATAATTTCATGAGAAAATTAACTTTTAATGGAAGAGGGCTTTAGAACATTTCTTTTCTTTTTAAGCCAGAGCTAAGTAGGAACTTTGAAATATAAACATGAGTTCAAGGAAACTTCAAAAAGTAAATTTATTTGAAGAACTGCATGGAGTTGTATAATTATATATGGTTACAGGTGTCCTTTTAAAAACTTAATTTTCGGGGGCGGAGCCAAGATGGCAGAGTAGAAACAGCTCTTCCAAGCCCCTCTGCCCCCAGATTCCCCTCAAACTATGTAAAAGGGGACTCTGAACAACTTCTGGAGCCCCAGCACCCACAGAACGACACAGAGAAGCTAACCTCCTGCTGAAGACAGCCCAGCAGCCCTGCAGGAAAGACCAGCACAGTGGTCTGGGACCTGGCAGCTCGCAGAGCGCAGAGCGCAGGAGCCGAGCCCAGGTCCCCGCGAGCCGAGGTTTTAGCCCCAGGGCGACAGGGCCAGCAGCCGGCTGGAGGAACCCCAGAACACCAGGAACCCTGGCGACTCCAGAATTATCAACATAGAAATGCCTAGGACAAAGTAAGAGGTTAGTATCCTATGGACTTTGGGACCTGTATTTGGGGAATGCGTCAGCTCCCTCCCCTGGGAGCTAGAAGCTGCTGAGGAGACACGCCATTTTGTAGTTTTCAGAGGCAGATCCGGCTCCCAGCCTACAAATCTTGGGGAGATCCAGCGATCAGTCTTGGGGGGTAATCGCTCTTGCTTTAACCTCCCTGGATCTGGATTGTGATCTAGGGTGGAAGTTGTGGGTGGGTTTACAGCTTGCCAGAAACGGAAGTTGCCCCCCACATGTTCGGGACGAAAATTCCTCTATCTGGCCTTAAAGCCATAGTGTGGCAACAAGCCCAAAAGTCAAGTAATTAAGTGGCAACATGCCAAGGCAAAAGAAACAGAAAAATGCAACCCTAGACTCCTATTTTGGGGGCATAGAGCAGGAAAAGGACTGTGAGGTCAGAAGTCCTGCTCCAAAAGCCCCAGGGGAAAACATGAGCGGGTTGCAGGCCATAGAGGACCTTAAGAAGGACTTTAAAAATCAAATAAGAGAAGTGGAGGAAAAATTAGAAAGAGAAATGAGAAGGATGCAGGAAAAGTATGAAATGAGGGTCAACAGCCTGACTGAAGAAAATAACACCTTAAAAAGTAGAATAACTCAAATGGCAAAGGAGGCCCAAAAGGGCAATGAGGAGAAGAAGGCCTTAAAAAGCCGAATTTGCCAGATGGAAAAAGAATCTCAAAAGTTCACTGAGGAGATTCATTCCTTCAGAGTTAGACTGGAGCAAATGGAAGCTAGTGACTTTATGAGAAATCAAGATGCTGTTAAGCAGATCCAAACAAATGAAAGATTAGAAGGCAATGTGAAATATCTCATGGGAAAAACCACTGACCTGGAAAATAGATCCAGGAGAGACAATTTAAAAATTATTGGACTACCTGAAAGCCATGATCAAAGAAAGAACCTAGAAATCACCCTTCAAGAAATTCTCAAGGAAAATTGCCCTGATGTTTTAGATCCAGAGGGCAAAATAGAGGTTGAAAGAATCCACCTATCACCTCCTGAAAAAGATCCCAAAAAGAAAACTCCCATAAATATTATAGCCAGGTTCCAGAATCCCCAGATCAAGGAGAAAATACTACAAGCAGCCAGGAAGAAACAATTTCAATATTGTGGAAACACAATCAGAATAGCCCAGGACCTGGCAGCTTCTACACTGAGGGATAGAAGGGCATGGAATATGATATTCCAGAGGGCAAAAGAACTGGGAATGAACCCAAAGGTCACCTACCCAGCAAAACTGAGTATTTTGTTTCAGGGGAAAATATGGTCATTCAGTGGAATAGAGGACTTTCAAGCATTCTTGAGGAAAAAACCAGAGTTGAATAGAAAATTTGACATCCAGACGCAAGAAGCAAGAGATGCCTGAGAAGGTAATCAGGGAAAAGAAATCAAAAGGAACTTATCAAAGTTGAACTATTTACATTCCTATATGGAAAAGCAATAACGGTGACTGATGATATCTTTCTCACTATGAAAATAATGGAAGAAAGGTATGTGGTTATATGAATACATATGTGAATGTGTGTGTATATGGATAGAGGGCATAGGTTGAATTTGTTGGGAAGGGAGAATACTCAAGGGATGAAATTATGAGGTGAGAGAGGAAAGTGGCAAGAGGAGATGGGGAGAGACAGGGTAGGGTCAACTATCCCATGTAGAAGAAGCAAGGGGAAGTGGTTGCAAAGGAGGGGGAGAATAAGGAAGGCTAAAAAGGCAAAACCACATTCACATTGAATTTGGTTCAGGGAGAAAATGACATACATATTAAATGGGATATCTCAACCTGCAGCAGGATAGGGGGAAGGGGGATGAGAGGAGGTATGATGGATGGGAGGGCATCCTTGGGGTGAGGGGAGGTTGGAAGTACCCACTATAGAAGAGGGACAGGATTATGTAGGGAATGGACCAGGTGTGGGGTGGGATGAGTGGGAGGGAATTATAAGCAGCCTTGTACAATATATCTACTATGATAATGTCTTGCATAGCTAGACATGTACAACATATACTGAATTATTTATCTCCCAAGAAGGAATGGGTGACAAGGGAGGAAGGAAATGGATCTGAAATTCGAGGTCGTAACATTAAATGTTTCAAATATATATAAATACTATTATTAATACTCTTTTGCTTGTAATAGGAGATAAGATGTGCAGGCATTGGGATGCAAAGACTCACCTTCCTCTAATGGAAAAGTCGATGGGGGTATGGGAGAAGGTATGGGAGAGAGCAGATTGGAGGAAGCGATATCTTGTGGGACTACTATTCTGGGAGGTTGGGTAGGGGAATAATGGAGGGAAAATGATTGTAACTCAAAATCTGGCAGAAATGAATGATGTAAAACAGAAGTTAATAAAGCATTTGTTTAAAAAAAAAACTTAATTTTCTAAAGGGTATGAAAGTTAAATAAGGAAAACAAAGGTCCTAGGGAAGAATAATAAATTGTTTCTTTTCTGAGAGTCAAAAGAGAAAAAAAAAGAGGAAAGCAAAAAGGAATATGCCAGTGTAGAAATAATAATGAATGGTATACAACTTGCTATTTCTAATAGCTGGGGTACTGGATAAGAAAGTATATGTATGGAGAAAAGGGGAATGTATAGGAATTAGATGAAATTCATTTTTAGGGGAAAGGAACAAAGGAGGGTTGAACATACACACATCATTTGTTATAGAAATACTTCAAAATCAATAGGGTAGTGAGTGTGGTTATAGAAAGAATGAGGGACATAGAGGTAGGATAACATTATTTTTTATTTTAAAATTGTTAAAGCATAAGGACTTTTAACTCTTTTTAGTTACAATTTTCCTTTCTCCTTCCACCTCCTCCAAGCATGGTTAAGACAAGAAAAACAAAACCCATTACAAACATTCATAGTGATGCAAAACACATTTGTGCATTGGTAAGTCACACAAAGAAAGAAAGAAAAAGAAGGAAAATGCTTTAATCTGTTCTTAAAGTCCATCAATTATCTATCTAAAAATGGATCGCCTCCTTCATCAAGGCTCCTTTGGAATTATGTAGACTAGAGTACTATATAATTCACAATTATTTATCATTAAAATATTGTTGTTACTGTGTACATTGTTCTCCTAGGTCTGCTCATGTAAAGTCTTCCCAGCGATCTCTGAAATCATCCCCTTCACTAGTTCTTATTGTACAGTAATAGTGCATTACATTCATATATCATAACTTGCATAATCAATCCCTACTTGAGGGATATTGCCTCAGTTCCCATTTCTTTGTCACCATAAAAGGAGCTGTTATAAACATTTTGTACTTCAGGGACTTTTCTTCTTTCTTTAATTTCTTTGGAGTATAAATATAGTAGTAGTATTACTGAGTCAAAGAGTATGCACAATTTTTTAAAGCATGTAATTAGTTATATTTATTGATGTGGAAGTACTATGAAATTAGGTGTCTGTACAATTAGAACTCTCAGAATTAAATGGCAAGAAAACTGGGTTCATTGTAATTTATAATACAAGTCATTAAAAGAGTTTATTTTATATATTTGTTTTGAGCCCAGTCAGGGAATATCAGTCATTGGGGTTCAGTATAGTGTATTTCTGTGATATAAATCATTTTCTTTTTTTAAATTTTTTTATGAAACCAATGCTTTATTAACTTCTGGTTTACATCATTCATTTCCGACAAAATTGTCCTCTATTCCACTGAATGACCATATTTTCCCCTGAAACAAGATACTCAGTTTTGCTGGGTAGGAGATTCTCGGTTTTAATCTCAGGTCTTTTGCCCCATGGAATACAATATTCCATGACCTTTGATCTTTCACTATAGAAGTTGCCAGATCCTGTGTTATCCTGATTGTGTTTCCACAATATTGAAATTGTTTCTTCCTGGCTGCTTGTAGTATTTTCTCCTTGATCTGGGGATTCTGGAACCTGACTATAATATTTCTGGGAGTTTTCTTTTTGGGATCTTTTTCAGGAGGTGATCTGTGGATTCTTTCAACCTCTATTTCCCCCTCTGTGTCTAAAACATCAGGGCAATTTTACTTGAGAATTTCTTGAAGGATGATTTCTAGGTTCTTTCTTTAATCATGGCTTTCAGGTAGTCCAATAATTGTTAAATTATCTCTCCTGGATCTATTTTCCAGGTCAGTGGTTTTTCCCATGAGATATTTCACATTGCCTTCTATTCTTTCATTTGTTTGGATCTGCTTAACAGCATCTTGATTTCTCATAAAGTCATTAGCTTCCATTTGCTTCAGTCTAACTCTGAAGGAATGAATCTCCTCAGTGAGCTTTTGAGATTCTTTTTCCATCTGGCAAATTTGGCTTTTTAAGGCATCCTTCTCCTCATTGCCCTTTTGAGCCTCCTTTGCCAGTCTATTTTTAAGGTGTTATTTTCCCCAGTCAGGCTGTTGACTCTCATTTCATACTTTTCCTGCATCCTTGTCATTTCTCTTCCCCATTTTTCCTCCACTTCTTTTATTTGGTTTTTTAAATCCTTCTTAAGGTCCTCTATGGCCTTTAACCCACTCATATTTTCATTTGGGGCTTTTTGTGCAGGAGTTCTGACATCACAGTCCTCC
Source organism: Gymnobelideus leadbeateri (assembly GCA_011680675.1). NCBI lineage: Eukaryota > Metazoa > Chordata > Mammalia > Diprotodontia > Petauridae > Gymnobelideus > Gymnobelideus leadbeateri. Next base: position 131,088 of record WOXC01009237.1, on the reverse strand, counting down.
TCCTTTTCCATGCTTCGATCCTCTTTGTCCCCAAAGTAGGAGTGTAATGTTGAATTTTTCTGTTTATTTTGTTTCCTTTGCCTAGGCATGTTGCCACTTAATTACTTGTCTTTTGGGCTTGTTGCCACAGTAGGACTCTCCCACCAGACAGGGGAGCTTCTGTCCCAAAGGTTGGGGTCTTCAGAGATTATGGAGGTATTAGTTGGGTGGCCTCTGTGAGGCCTCTACTTGCTCCAGCAAGCTGGATACCCACCCCAAGACCTCCCTCCCAGACCGCAATCCAGATCCAGTGAGGTTAAAGCAAGAGCATTCACCCCCCAAGACGGAGTGCTGGATCTCCCTACAGTTCACAGACCAGGAGCTGAAGCTGCCACTGAAGCTGTAAAATATCCTGTCTCCTCAGCTGCTTTTCGCCCCCATGGGAAGAAGCCAACTTGTTCCCCAAATACTGTTCCCAAAGTCCAAAGGGCACTAACCTCTAATTTTGTCCTAGGCATATCTGTGTTGATAATTCTGGAAACTCCACAGCTACTGGTGTTCTGGGGTCCCTCCAGCTGCTGCTGGCCAGGCCAACCTGGGGCTAAAACCACAACTCAGGAGGGCCTGGTTTCAGCTCCCAGAGTGCTGTGCTGACTGCTCCCTGAAGGGCTGCTGGGCTGTCCTCAGTGGGAGGCTAGCTTCTCTGTGTCATTCTGTGGGTGCTAGGGCTCCAGAAGTTGTTCAGAGTCCACACTTTTACATGGTTTGTAAGTGGTGTGGGGGAGAGCACCTTGGAAGTGCTGTATCTTCTCTGCCATCTTGGCTGAGTATGCACAATTTAATAGCATTGGGATCATATTTACAACTAAATTCCCTTCCAAAATGTTTGGACTAATTTACAGTTCCACCAGCATTACATTATTGTGCCTATTTTCACACATGCCCTCCAGTATATAATTTTTTTTTTTATCTGTTAGGAAATTTGATATGTCAAGTGTTACCTCAGAATTGCTTGATTTGCCTTTCTCTTACTAGTGACTTCAAGCATTTTTAAATGGCAATTAATAACTAATTTCTTCTTTGGAAAAGTATCTATTTATGTCATTTGACCATCTATCAATTGCTCTTAGTCTTGTAAATTTTATTCACTTTCCTATATATTTTAGAAATTGAATTTTTATCAGAGAAATCTGCTGCAAAATCTTCCTTCCTCATGCCAGTCTCCTGCTTTCCTTCTAATATAAGCTATGAAGTTTTTGTTTCTGAAAAAAAATTAATTTTATGTAATCAAAATTATGCATTTACTTCCTATGAGTTTCTCAATATCTTGTTTTGTCATAAATACTTAGTCTATTCATAGATCTAGAAAGTTATTTCTCTACTGCACCCTGAATTTGCTAACGATAATCATGTTTTATGTCTAAATCATGCACCCATTTTGAGCTTATCTTGGCATACAGTGTGAGATTTTGGTCTATGCTCAGTTTCTGCCAGATTACTTTCTATTATTCCTAACTTTCATTTTAATAGTGATTCCTTGCCCTTATAATGAGAGTTTTGGGTTTATCAAACACATTTATTGTGTTCATTTTTATTTCTGTATATGTTGTACCTAATTTGCTCCACTGATCAATTTCTCAATGAGTATTAAATCATTTGGATGAACATGACTTTGTAGTATGTTTTTAGAAATGGTATTGCTAGACCCCCTACCTTCCCATTTATTTTTTATTGAGTCCCTTGATATTTTTATTCTTTTTTTTTCCCCCAGATGAATTTTGTTATTATTTTGTCTAGCTATTCAAAGCAATTGTTTGGTAGTTTGATTGGTAGTGTACTGAATAAATAAAATTAATTTAGGAAGTATAGTTATTTTTTATATTCCCTTAGACAAATGAGGAGAAAATAATATTTCTTAAATTATGTTTTTCTTTCTTTGTGTCAAGAGCCTGTTGCAATTGTGTTTATGTAGTTCTATTTCTGTTTCTACATATTGACTTTTAAATATTTTATACTGTCTAGAGTTATTTTAAATGGCATTTCAGTTTCTATCTTTTCTTGCTGGGATTGGTTGATAGTTTATAGAAATGCTAATGGTTTGTGTGTTTTAATTAATTAATTTAATTCTGACTGCGATGAGAGTTTATAAAATATTGGTCCTATTATGTGGAGGTGAGTTTGTTCCTTGAGGCAGACTTGTTCAATTCCTATAAATTTCATTTTCCGGAATATTAGATTTATAATTAGAATTCTGTGATAAATGGCATAGCAGGGATTATCAAGAATGAGTTTTTAGAGCCCAGACAATTGATTGATATTAAATATGCAGTCATTAAAACTTGTTTTTATTGGAATAAAGAAGAAAAATAAAAGTGATTGAATCTCTAAACAACTGCTGGGAGATCAATGCTAACATGAGTCATTTGTGAGTGAGATAGCATGGAGCTATGCTGTCAGGACAATCAGCTATCACCCAAAGAGATAGAAAAGCCCCTTGGGCTTAAGGAGATGGAGATGAGGGGGAAACATCAACAACAGAAAAGATACTTGTCAGGCAATATAAAGCTGTGATGATACCATTTTAGTGATTTTTAAAATCCATGAACCACATCTAAAAATAATAACTTGTACAAAGCTAGTCTGGGTTACCTGGTAATTCAGAGCAATTAACACTGTAAACAATATATCAGGTTTTTTCTGTTTTTTAATTTTTTGTTTTATTTCTGTTTTTCTCCCTCATCAAACTTCTAGGGATATAATTATATTACATGAGTAATGGTCCAGAGAAGCTGAATTCTGAGATGTATCAACATTCAGAATGATCTTTTCTCTCAATCATTTGTTTTCTTGTACCCCAAAAGTACTTAATATATCTGGTTGTCCACCACAAAAATATTATGAAAAATCTAAATATGAAGAATGAAAGAGATTTACATTTAATAGGAAGATACACTTAATGAGAGGCTTTGGATGACTGTCTCTACCTTGAAAACTACAAGGAAAATTCAAAATAAACCTTTCAGTCAACTGGAAATAATGAAATAAACATATAACAAAATGTTTTCATAGAATTACATTCTGTACCTTAAAGGAACCCACATGGATAAGTGGCCATCAAATCATTGCTTGATCACCTCTAAGGAAGAAAAACTCACTGTCTCTAGAGGTAGTCGTTTTGACATTTGCATAGCTCTAATTATGAGGATTCTTTATTTTTTTCTTCCTTACATGAAACCTATATTTTTCTCTTAACAAGTTCCACCTACATACTCCTGATTCTATCCTCTGGGTCTAAAAAGAACATGTCTAAACCCTTTTCCACATAACTGTCTTTCAAATACTTGAAACCATATTATCATGTATCCCCCAATCTTCTCCACTGTAAGTAAACCCCCTAGTTCCTCAATCATTACTGGTTGACTATTCAATCAATAACCACTTATTAAAGAAATACCATATTGTATTTGCTAGGTCTTAGGGATAAAAATAAAAGGATGAAACAAACTCTAATGTCAGAGAATTTACATGTTATCAGGGTAAATCATATGTACATGCATAAGTAAATATAGAATAAATAAAAATACATAAATGGTAGTTAAATGGAAGAAAACAAGAAGGGAGGGAATCAGCAGAGAGAATCAGAACTTTTTTTTAAGTTTTATCTTTTAAGTTTAACCTTAAGTCTACACACACCAAAAAAAAAAAAATTCAAAGCACTGATTTGTAGTAACTAATAATTTCTGAAATGTAAATGTTTACACTGATATTTTATGGACTCTAGCAAATTGATTAAATCTGGTTCTAGCCCCTTCCTGCATTCTGTTTTCCAAGGGAAAAAGGCTTCTCTCCATTCCTTATACATTTCCTTCATTTTATCCATCTCTATAAAGTGGTATATGGAGTGTTCAGGGCAGACTAACATCTCTGGTGTGCCGATTTGCAAATCCCTTTTCAGGGCTTCTCATCCACTTTTGGTCTTCACCTTCACCTGAATCGCACCCATGGTTCCAAAATGCTATAGAATTTACAGCTGCCACACTCCACTGAAACCATCTTGGCAAACAGGTTGAGTGTAACAAATAGGCCTCAAACCTATGGTGAGTTTGGAGGAGGTCTACTCAAAACATGTGAAGACTTTCCCTAGTAGAATGGGAGGATGAGAACAATTTGTTCCAATAGCCATGAAGGTGGCTGAAGCAATTGTTATGGAGTGGTTAGAGCTCGGTCAGGCAAAGTCACCAAGGTCACCAACTGAATCCTGAGTCATTACCAGTCATCATGACTTTTGTCTCACCACTGAACGTCAAGGACTCAGTAAGAAAAAGTAAGGATGATGACTTTGTTCAACTCTGCCTGACTTAAATCCAGTTAGCAAAATATCACCTGTGATGTCATTGATCTTATAAATGAAGGATGAACTATAAGAACATTTCCTCATTCCATTTACTGAATATGAGACTTTGCTCTGGCCATCCCCCAAGGTCCAAATGCATTCCCAGCTTACTTCTGTATTATAAAATCCCTCTCTTCCTTCAAGATACCTCTAGCACGTGAACACCATCTTAAGTAAAACCTTTCCTGATCCCCTCCCCCTACTAAGGGCCAAATATGGAAGGGCTTTAAAAGTAAAACAGCAGAGTTTACTTTTAAACCTAGGGTACTTGGGAAACAAGTAGAATCTATTGAGTAGGTTGAGATGTGTACATCAGGATAATTACTTTGCCATCTGTGTAGAGGATGGCTTGCCATTGGGTGAGACTTAAGTCGGGGAAACCCTTTAAGGGGCCACCTTAAATACCCTAAGTTACAGGAGATAAGGGTCATAATAGACTCAGGCTTTTCTAATTTAGGCAAGTCATTTAACATTTGACTTTTTTTAATTTTGTCATCTGCAAAATGGGACTAATAATAGCACTTTCTCCCAAGTTGTTATGAGGATCAAATGAAATTATATTTGTAATGTACTTAAAACAGTTCACAAGCCATAGTAGATTCTATATAAATGCTAGCTATTACTGGTATTAGTATGAGTAGCAACAATAATCTGAAAGGGGAAATCACAAGCCAATATTATACTTAATTCTTTGGTAGCACAAGGTTCAAAGGTAGAATGAGGCAGGGGCAGGGAAAGAGGGTCTTATCTGCTGGGTTTTGAACTTTTCTGTGGTAATTTCTTAGGTGATTTTCAGCTATTCAGGCTAACTTTGGTGCAAACCTCAGGAAGAGTTGACAGATTATTATTCTTTCTGTAAAAAATATCTTCAGAGGTTTCAAGTGATTCCAAATAAGAAGATATTTTCTAATAAAATGGTCAGAATATTTATCTTTCATTGGGAGATATGCAGAACATGAAGAGTCTGGGTTTGATACTATAGTTCTCTTTGAATACTATGGCAGGTTTCTTTCTTTGCAATCCCAGTTTTCCATTTTTGTAGAGTTGGTAAATCAAGACCATATTCTTTACATTCTAACATTAATTTTAAAGACAATGTTTAAGTTCAAGTATGCTATTTTCTGGGCTTTTCCCACAACGCTCAGATCCCCATATTCTATGGCTCAAAATATTCTCAAATTAGATTATCAGTGGGACACCAGAGACATATGAAATAAACTGTCCCTTCTATATCAGTTGATTTTATGAGGCAAAAAAATCACAGGATATTGAAATATATTTAGAAGATATCTTTAAGATATACCAGGTAGAGAAACCTACCTTTCCTTACTGCTCTATGCTACCTTCCAGCACATATGTGCATATAATTAACTACATATTACAATGTTTTGTATTTTGCTTTGAACACAGTCACTTAATAGCTGAAGAACTGAAGAACTGAGCTAATACTTTTCTTTGCTGATACAGACTGATTGGCAATCTGTGGTAACTCAAATAACTATGCTTTCTCATTCTAGAATGAAGAGCAGAGGGGATCTGGTATATACTATATCAATATATAATATGTCCATATAAGGTTCCTTTCTATAGTGTATATAGTTACGTATCTATATACAAACATAAAATGTTAGTTGCTTTTATGAGGTATAGGCAACAAAACCTCAAAAGAGATCTAAAAGCTATATATATAATCTATCTAGATTTTCCTGGTTTAGGGAGAGTGGAAGGAGGTACTTGGCAGATTGTTATAGTGTAGAACAAAAGACCTAGGTTCCACTCCCACCTCTGATAGATCATAGCTATGTCACCATGGGCAAGACATTCAACTTTTTAGCTTTCTTCATAACTATCTAATATAAATACGTTACAGGGAAATTAGTCTAATCTGCCTTGGTAGAGAAAGTTTCTACACTGGAAATTTCTCATGTAGGTTAAATTATGCATCGGGATTATGGATAAAGAAATAGATAAGAAAGATATATGAAATTTGGAATTAGCATGTTGTGCTGGTGCTTTCTTAGATTACTGACATTCAATTTTGCTTTTCAAAAATCTGAGTTTGTTTCCTTTTGCAGTCAACATTGTGGAGGGGTGGATGGATCCCATCAGCTCTTGGCTAGAAGGAACACCCATCTGATCATTCTAAATGTACTTTCACTGACACTTATGGAATGATTCCACATTTGCTTTTTGCCAAAGTGACTTGGATAACCAAATCATTCCCTGTTTCTAATACAGAGAGCTCTATTTTCTGGTAATGATTCAAGGAACACTGATTCCAATATCCCCAGAATTGCCAGCGCCACCATCAGCCCACAGAGTAGAATCTTTTGTCAGGATTAGTATTGGCAGGGCTGATTACTGGATTGCATCTGCTCCCTAGCCTGAGCTTTTGGCCATTCTTTAATTCAATTTCTTTCCCATAAACAAAAAAATGACAGGTTATAAGAAATAATGTTAGTCCCTAAATGAATGTATGGATGCTATGGGGCGTAGGCATTAGGGACAAAGAGGGAACATTTTGGGAAAGCTTCAGGATCTTTGTGATGCTTTCAACATGAGGACAACATCTGCAGCCATAGATCACAATCCTTCTGTGTCTCAATAGATTAAGATTATAGATAGAAGGACTATCACCTGATGATGGCCAGCCTTCTGGTGATGGACCTTTCAACAGTGATATAGGTTAAACATAATTCAACCTCATAATTCATCTAAGAACTTGTACTCAACGTTTTTAGGGCTTGAAAGGCCTTGCCAGAGTTTGTTTTTGTCTGCCATAACCTCTGAGAAACCAAGGTAAATGCTACCCCATGATCAAGCATTAAAGTAATACTTTAAATGGAAGTTAATATATTCACTATTTCAGGTTAATGAGGTTATTGTCATTTAATCTGTAGAGCAGAGATCTCTGATAGATAACTTAATAGGTATTTTCAAATACTTGTATATTTCTCCTTTAAAAAAAAAGAATGTGTGTAAGTACAAATAGTTCAGCAGTGGTTAAAAAATCACTGGCCTGAGAATCTGGATATGGGGGAAGAAGCATTAAAGATAATTCTGTCATTCTTTGGAAAGATATTAGTTTGTCAATGTTTCTAACCTTCAGAATTTATTATTCAAGATATTATCCTGTGCCAAAAATTAATGTCCTCATAAATGGAGAGCATTTGTATTTCTTCTATTTTTCCTACATGTTTAAAAATTATTTTTCTAATGATGGATGTAAAGAACACAGAAAAGTCTAGGAAGACATTATCTGATACAAAATTAAATCAGCAGATCTTTTTTTAAAAATGTAGTTAATGATTACAATAATGCAAATAGAACCTCAGCAGAACATCAAAACAGAATGTAGTGAAATAATAATGACCAAGCTTGGCCTCAAAGATAGTTTATGAGAACTCATCTTACTCTCTTTGCAAAAGTGAAGTACTACAGGTGCAGAATAGTATATATGATGTCAGACTTAATAAATGTAATGGTCAGTTTTGCTGAATCATTTTAATTTTTCTGTCTTTTTCTTCTTTGTTATAAGGGATGGAACTCAGGGAGAGGGAATGAATGAAACATGTCAGCATATATAAGTGATATAAAAATTAAACATCGATAAAGCATTTTCAATAATAATAATATTTTCCCTCTCTTCTCGTATTTTTTCAGTTACTCTCTTGATCTCTTCTGTGCTATAATTTATGCACTACTCATCAGTGAACTCAGGGTTCTATCCTAGCTTCAATTTTTTTTTTATCTTTTAGTGATCTCATCAGCTCCCATAGGTCCAGTAGCTCTCTATCAACAAATGATTTTCATATCTAAATACCCAGATCTCATATCTCTCTTGTTCTTCAGTTCCCATAGAGTAACTGCCTGATAAACATCTTCATCTGGATATCACATGATTATCTAAAACTCACCATGTTACATCAGTTGCCAAATCTAATTATTTGTATCACAAAACAAGGAGCTTGGGGGCAGAGCCAAGATGGGGGTGGAGTCAAGACAGCAGAGTAGAAGCACAAACTTGGTGTGGGTTCTAGATGCAACCACTTTCAATACCTGTTTAAAAAAAAATGACTCTAAACCAATTTTAGAGCTACAGAATCCACAAAGTGACAGAGAGAAAAAAATTTTCTGCTGAAGGCAGCCCAGCAGGCTGACAGGAAAGGTCTATCACAACATGTTAGGAGCTGGGGCCAGTCCCACAGGAGCCACATGGTTCCAGCCCCAGGGCAGCCCCAACCAACATCACCTGGAGCAGACTTCAGGAGAATGAATCACCAACAATGGTGGCGGTTTCCAGTCTTCTCAACCCATAAACACCAAAGAGAAAGTAAAAGGTCACTGTAGAACTCTGTTGGAAGAGTGAGGGAAGAGTGTGGTCTGTCCCCTGCCCCTGGGGAAAGAGGTGGTGGAGAAACAATGGCTATAGTCTGTAGCTGCCTCCAGAACTCCTGGCCTGCAGATCATAGGGGGACCAAGCAAAAATTCAGAGGATAATTGCTCTTGCTTTAACCTGCTTGCATCTGTGTTGTGGTCTTGTGTCATGGTCCTAGGGTGTGTGGCCACTGTGCCAGAGCTTATGAGGATGGTAGAGAGGGTGCCCTTCTAATAGCTCTGGCAGCTGTGAAAAAAAACAGAAATTTGGGAGAAAGCTCTCTCCATTCTGGAAGCAGAGTTTTACCATGGCAAAGAGCTCAAAAACCAAGTAATTGACTGGCAAGATGAGCAAGCAGAGGAAACATAATCAGACCATAGATTTACTTTTGGAGGAAAAAGAGGATCAAAGCATGGAACAGGAAGAAGACAACAAAGTCAGAATTCCTGCATCAAAAGTTTCCAAGAAAAATATGAACTGGTAACTGGCCATGGTGGAGCTCAAGAAGGATTTTGAAAATGAAGTAAGAGAAGTGGAGGAAAAACTGGGAAGAGAAATGAGAATGATGCATGAAAATCATGAAAAGCAAGTCAACTCTCTGCTAAAGGAAACCCAAAAAATCCCGAAGAAAATAACACTTTAAAAAATAATAAACTAACTCAAATGGCAAAAGAGGGTCCAAAAGCCAGTGAGGAGAAGAATGGCTTATGAAGCCAAATTTGCCAGATGGAAAAGGTAACTCACTGAAGAGAATAATTCCTTCAAAATTAGATTGGAGCAAATGAAAACTAATGACTTTATGAGAAACCAAGATACTACATATCAGATACAAACAAATGAAAAAAATAGAAGGCAATGTGAAATATCTCATTGGAAAAACCACTGACCTGGAAAATACATCCAGGAGAGATGATTTAAAAATTATTGGCCTACCTGAAAGCCATGATCAAAAAGAGAGCCTAGACAGCATCTTTCAAGTAATTATCCTAAAAAGATCCTAAAAAGAAAACTGTTAGGAATATTATAGCCAAATTCTGGAGTTCCCAGGTCAAAGAGAAAATAATTCAAGCAGTCAGAAAGAAACAATTTGAGTATTGTGGAAACACAATCAGGATAACACAAGACCTAGCAGAAGACCTACATTAAGGGATCGAAGGGCTTGGAATATGATATTCCAGAGGTCAAAGGAGCTAGGACTAAAACCAAGAATCACCTACTCAGCAAAACTGACTATAATGTTTCAGGGGAAAATATGGTCATTCAGTGAAAAAGAGGTTTTTCAAGCATTCTTGATGAAAAAAAAAAACAGCTGAACAGAAAATTTGACTCTCAACTACAAGAAGCAAAAGAAGCATGAGAAGGTAAACAGGAAAAAGAAATCATAAAGAACTTATTAAAGTTGAAGTATTTAAATTCCTACATGGAAACATGATAATTGTAACTCATAAGACTTTTTGCAGTATGTAGATAGTTGAAAGGAATTTATATGTATGTAGAGGAGGGTCTATGTGTGCATAAATATATATGTGTGTGTGCATATGTATATATATATATATATATGTATACATAAACAGAGGGCACAGGATGAGCTGAATACAAAGGGATGATATCTAAAAAATAAAATTAAGAGATGAGAGAGGAATTTATTGGAAGGAGAAAGAGAGAAATAGAATAGAGTAAATCATCTCATATAAAAGAGGCAAGAAAAAATTATTACAATGGAGGTGGACAGCAGGAAGGTGAAAGGCAATGGGACAACCTTATTCTCATTGAATTTGTCTTAAGGAGGGAATAACATACACACTCAGTTGGGTATCTTACCTACAGGAAAATAGGGGAGAAGGGGATGAGAGAGGGAATGATAGAAGGGAAGGCCGATTGGGGGGGGGGAGGGTAGTTAGAAGCAAACACTTTTGAAAAGGGATAAGGTTAAAGGAGAAAGTAGAACAATTGGGGGGCAGGATAGAATGGAGGGAGATATAGTTAGTCTTTCACAATATAAGTACTATGGAAATGTTTTGTGTAACTACACATGTACAACCTATAATGAATTGCTTATCTTTCCAGGGAGGGTGGGTGAGGAGGGAAGAAGGGAAAAAATCTAGAACTCAAATTTTCAAAAACAAATGTTTAAAAAAATTGTTTTTATAGGCATCTGGGAAAAAAGATGTACAGGCACTGGGTTTTGGAAATCCATCTTGCCCTACTAGAAAGTGAGGGGTGAATGGGGGAGAATATTAGAGAGAACAGATTGGGGGAAGGCATATTCAATAGGTTTGCTATTTTGGGGTGGGGGTAGGGGAAAGATGGGGAGAAAAAGTTGTAACTCAAAATCTTATGGAACTGAATGTTGAAAACTAAAAATAAATAAATAAATTGGAAGGGCAGGGGGTGGGGGTAATTCACCATGCCACTCTTCTGCTCAAACAGTTTCAGTGGCTCCCCATTACCTCTAAAATACCATATGCTCCTCTAGTTGACATTTTGTAACTTGACTCCAAGATATCTTTCTAGTCTCATTTCACATTACCTATGCAGTCAAACTGTCATGATCATTTTATTTCTACATAAACTATCCCATCTTCCACAAGCTATTTACCATGCCTTGAAATCTCTCTTTTATCACCATACTCTTTGAGAATGGCTAGTTCCCTTCAAGTGTCCATATATTAGTGACTTAAAGTCTTTGAGAATTCCTGTGCATCTCATAACTAATCTTAGCTTGAAAATCTTTCTTAATATTTTTGTCTAATCTTACCAGCCTAAAAATTATTTTCCTCAATGGAGAAACTGATAAAATAAAATTTGAAACATTTTATATACTCTGAGTCTAGTACCATACTTTCAGAGAGAGAGAGGGAGAGAGAGAGAGAGAGAGAGAGAGAGAGAGAGAGAGAGAGAGAGAGAAGACAAAGATGAAAATGAAGGAGGAGGAGGAGAAAAGAATAAATAAATAAACAAATAAATAAATAAACTTTTAGCATTCAGCATCAGACTGCTACTCGTTCTAAGCTATTATGCTCCTGACATAACTCTTTCAATATTATTACACACTTTTTGGAAACACCTAATCCGTGGCAGAACCAGAGGTAGATTCTAAGTATGCTTACTGCTATTCTAATGTTTTTCCCACTAAAAAACAACTGAGATTTATAAAACTGTCTAGGTTTTCTCCTTCATACCCACTTTTAATATGTTTGAAAAGGGAGAATTTTATTTAAAACAAATACTTTCTCACAACGAAGCAATTAACTGAGGGCAAATAATTCTAACAGAAAGAAGCAGTATTGGAAAATGAGTAGACAGTCCAAGAGTCAGAAAGGTCTGAATTCAAGAACTGCTTTTGACTGATACTAGCTGTGTAATTGATGGCAAGTCATTTAAACTCTCTGTGTCCCCAGGCAATTCAAAGCCTATACATTACAGATAAGTGACAAACCTGCTTCAGTGGAGTAAGTTTGCACATCTTTTTTTTTCCCTTACGTAGATGAAATCATAGACCAGGACCAAAATGTGGGGAAAATAAAGAGCTGAAAACTTTGGGATAGGAGGAATATCATGATATTTTGTACCTGCAGGTCTTTAAACTAGGCTGGATTCATTGTGCCTAGAGTTAGAAGCTATATCAGAAGGCCTTTGAAAATTCCTTTCTTTTTTTATTTTTCCAACACTCTCCAATTTGACAGAAATGGCATTGGTGATAAACTATGACATGTTGGCAGCCACCTGGGCAAAGACTATAAATAACTGTGTTCCATCATTGCCGGCTGTCAGTCCCAAAGCAGCTCAGTGAAGTGAAAGATGTAATCCTATAGTACAACTTTTCCATTCATAGTATTGTAAACAAATGCTGGTTGGGGATTGTTTTTCAAAAACCTACATTTCAGTTATTTTTGCCTAATAAACTATAACCCTAGCACTATCTCACCTTGGTAATTTGCATTTCAAGCAAGAAGATGGATAGAATTGACTCTTAAAATTTAACTTGTGAGCCTATGATTACAGTAGGTCATTCAAGAAATGAGGTTTGAAGTTGGAAGGAAAAAAATAAACTGAGTTCCTTTGCTCTCTATAGCTTTTGGGAAAAAAAAATCTAAACTCATTCAAAAATCCATGTGACTCCATGGTTTTATTTACATTCGTCTCACCCCAAATCATTCCTTTTCAGATATTACTTATTTCAGGGCCTCTCCTTGAGAAGGAACATGAAGCATATAAATCTTTTTTTTTTTTTTGGTAACCGTTCCTTGCTCATTTTTATACCCCATTCCTTTTTGCCTAGGGGTACAGTGAATTTTTCCAACTTTCTTACATCACCTAACCTGATTAATGAAGCACTTTCCATAAACACTGCCTTTCATTATATGTTTGCAAAATGTTTTACTGATTCCTTTTAAAAATCCTGTCACTTCTCATAGTCTAACCGCCCCCTCCTCACCCACAAGAAATCTCTCTCAATGTTTCACATTTTTAGACACCATGGAGAACATGAGAGAAATAGAAGATAATTCATCTGCCCTCTAGAAACATATAATCTAGCCAGTGAATCAGAACTAATACAAATGGAAAAATTAGAAAGTAATTAAATGTTCAACCTTGTAAGAGCAATTCTATATGTAAAAGGAGTTCAAAATAATATAAGATCGATTTGAGTTAGTATTGTCTGGGAAGGCTTACCTGAAGGTGTTGGGCTGGAATGAAGAGTGGATGCAAATGGAGAGGAAAGGGAGCATTTCAGTTAGGGGAAACAACAAGAGCAAAGATTATGAGATAAGAATCAGTACAGTGACAAATGATAAGCACGATAGCCTAAATGGAGCAGAGTTTGTACACTGACAAGTAGCAGGGGAAAATACTGACTAGATAAAAAGCCTTGAAATCCATGAAGATGACTTGAGATTTGAAGGAAGAGCCAGCAGGCTATGGAGAGGTACCAGTCCTGGGTCTCATAAACCAACAAGAATGATGAACAGTTAAGATCATAGAATCAAATTTTTGGCGTTGGCAAGGACCTTTGTGGCCAGTTAGCCTGAGGTTTCTGTCCTTTTATAGATGAGAAGCTTAGTGCTAAAGAAATTCAGTATTTAGCCTATTGTCCCAGAGATAGTCATTGATTCAGGATTTTAATCTAGGTCCTCTGGTGCCAAATCTTACATACTTTCTATAGTACCATGCTGCCATAATAATTTGCTATTCTTTTACCATTTCAGTTTTCACATTTAAAATGAAGCAGTTGGAATTTTATACTTTAGGATATATTTTGACTTTTTTGGGTTTTATGGCCTTTTGCTGTACTTACTAAAATGGCCAACTTTTCTTAATTAAAACAAGCCAATTCCAAGAGTACAAACTAAACCCTACCTTAGAAATAGAAAGCATGAAAATTTAATCCACAGTACTGACTTAAAATTCAAATTTTCCAGCTCATTTATTTCCTACAATTCCTGTTGTGAAATTTAAGGCATCATCTTAGGTGACTTCAGAATTGCTAATCTGGATAAATAAAATACATTTTTTTCATACACTTTAGTAGAATTTGGTTCTCCTGTTTCATGTCTTGGATTTTATCGTTACTATTCACAAAATGGTAGTTTTTTAATTTTTTTCAAAATCCAGTTCATTATATCAAATATGCAAAGTTGTTTGGTTTTTTTGGGGTGGGGAGGATAAGCAGGAAAGAGGCAAGAGGAAGTTACCAATGTTCTCTAGTTTCACATGTTCTAAGGCTAGTATTTTGGTTCTCAATAAGATTCAGGAATTAAAAAGGATAGAAATTTTCTGATTAATATAAGTCAGCACCCTATAGGGGTTTTTTTTCTTTATGAGATTTTTTTCTTTATAAGGTCTTCCTTATTATTATCATACTTCTATCAATGTAATCCAAGATCATATGCTATACCCTAACATATATTGAATTTGCTTTCCACTAAAATTCCCATTTATAATTAACTATTGACTTACCATGCTTATTCTGCATTTGTAAAAACATTTTTAATTTAAATTTGGTAGTTTACATTGATGTCTATTAAATTTTATCATATTTTTCAGATCATTGTTCTATTTTATACAATCAGTTTTGATTCTTATTCCATCTTTTACATTATCTTTTCCTACTAAATTAATATTTTATAAGAATCTCCCTCTATGACTTTTATCTTGGAAGTCATATAAAGTAAATAAACAGAAATTAATCAAACACCAGCTCTGTGCAGTTCTGTGCTAGGCACTGAGATAGGTACAGAGTTCAGGTAAGAAATGTCCTTTAGCCTTAAGGATCATAAGTTTTAGTATCATAATGAGACATTAGCACAGTTACAGTTATGATCTTTCAGAGTAAATTGTATTTCAAGAGTTATGAAACAGAGTGTCATGTGAGGACTGAGGGCTAAAGTTCTCTTCTAGCTTTTTTTTTCTATATCATAAGATATGAATGAAAAAATCAGGGAGTGTCTCATTGTGGAGGGCATGCAATGATAAGCAGGAAAGTTTCAATTTTACTCAAAAGACAATAAGGAATCACTGAAGATTTTTAAGGTGTGCTATACCCAGGTATGTGTAAAAAAAAAAGTTCCGGCAATATGAATATGAATTAGAAGAAGGTGCTAGTATGGGTAGGAAAATATGTAAGGAGGCTACTGCAATAGTCAAGTACATACTAGTAAAGGCCTAGTCATAATGATATAGAGGAAATAGAGAGGATATAGAAAATGTAACATGCTGCAATCCTGGATTTGATAGATCCTAGCAACTGTCTATGTGAGAGAAATGAGGGAGGAAGAAAAGGGAGAATTAAGTCCAAAGTTATAAATGTTGGAGACCTAGCATATGCTGCTAATGGTCAAAATAGTAAAAACAGAAATAAAAGAACCCACGGGGAAAAATTAAGGGAATTTGGGGCATATTTAGCTTGAGGTGCTAGTGGAAGAGTCAGGTCAAAATTTCCACTGGCAGTTGTAGATGATGATCTAGAACTTTAAAAAAAGGTCAGAATTAGATGTTTAGATTTGGCAGCTATTTGCACAGGAGTAGCAGTTGAAGCCATGGGAGTGAATCATATTGCCAATAGATTGAAGATTATCAAGCATAGAAAGAGAAAAATAAAATGCTTAAAAAAAAAAAGACCCTAAAGAGATTTACATATTAAAGAGGTGAGAAGATAAGAAAGATCCAGAAAGGTGAAAGCAAATAAAATTGAGAAGACTCAACATTATTTCCAAAACCAAGAAAATAGAAAGTATCCTTTTGGACAGGGACCTTAACTATGGCTGCCAAAAGCTACAAAGAAGTCGAGAAGAAGGGATCAAAAAAAGTTCATTGAATTTAGCAATTACCAGGTCACTGATGATGTTGGAAACATGATTTCTAAATGAGTACTGATGGCAGCAGCTATTTGTAAGGGTTTGAAGAGATAATTCATGGTGAGAAAATGGAGGTTTTAGGGGCAGATAATTTTTCTTTCCTTTCTTTAAATATTTGGCAGTAAAGGGGAAGATAATGGGGTGGCTTAGTGGAAGTAGAACAGTCAAGGAATATAGGTTTTAGGGTTGTAGAGATCTGATCGTGTTAGTAGGAAGGCAGGAAGGAGCTAATAGTTAGTGCAGGATTGAAGGCACACGAAAGAAAGGGGACTCCTCCAGGAACAAAGTCTTACAGGAAAATAGTGGGTTCACAGACTTACAGGATATAGACCTAGAAGGGAGAATGAAGATTATTTCCCCCTCATCTTATAGCTAAGGAAACATGTCTAAATAGGTAGTGACTTGTTCAAGAGTTGGTATTTGAACCCAAGGTTCCTGATTCCAAATTCAAATCTCTTTCCATAACACCATCCTGCATCTTTGGTGATGGAGTTAATGAGAAGATAGAGAGTAAGAATGTTATAATGTTTTGAGGAATGGAGAAGGGAGTTGTAGAAGCTCACAAGGGATGACTTTAATCTTTTCAGTGAAGTAGGAGACAAGGTCATCCACTATGACTGTGGTTTATAAGTAGAGTTGCTGATGAGAAGGGAAAAGAAAAGATCTAAAAAAGATCTGTGAGAAAAGAGATAAGGATAAGCATAACTTTGATAAGCATAGACTAGACAGATTGCCAAGCACCAGTGAAGGCCTGACCCGTTATTTTCCACAAACTTGTGGTGTGTGAAATCACTTTGCTTTAATGATTATATCCAGTGATGCTGAGCAGCCCTAAATCAGGAGGAATAGAAAAATAAGATGGTAAATGTTTTTCAGGGATAAAGAATCCCTGGTTGGGACTGGTAGAAGGCAGGAGAAGGAGAAAATGTAGATTTAGTGTGAAAAAGAGGTTTAGTGTAAATAAGTAGAATATAATTGTCATTAGAAAGTAAAATTTCTAGATGTTGGAAGTGATGTAAATCTGAGAAAGCATCTGGTCAAAATTATAACTATGTTACTATGTGGATGAAATGAAGGTAGAGGAGGATGTCCTTGGACTTAGTGAGATTGAGGAATTAAGAGATTAGATTTTTAGAAGGGTCTTTAAAGGAAATATTTAAGTCCTTATCAAGAGAAAAGCTATGATACCTTATTTGTTGTCAAAAGAGTAGAGAGTGACCTGAGGTTGAACAGATTTTAAGAGGAAAGAGGAGAGGATGAAGAAATTGCTTTACTTCAAAAGAGGAAAGGTCATTGAAGAATGAAAGAAGGGCAATGGTCATGAAGGTGTGAAGGGAAATTGAGACATAGCTCCTCCTGATTTTGTGAGTCGAGGAGTTAAAAGGATTTTCTTGTGGTGAAGAGGGATACCATAGGTAATGAATCCTCAAGGAAGAGCTAAATTTCTACTAAAATGACAAAATAGAATCATTGCTTATTGAATAATAGTGATAATTTTGACATGTATTTCTTCAAGGCTAAGAAATATGTGTGTATGTGTGTGTAAATCAGGGCCCTGATGAACATATCACAAATGCCCTTGAAATATGTACTACAGGTATTACTATTCCTATTTTACAGATGATCAGTTCAATAAAGTGTATCTACAAATCAATGAAAATTCAATGAAAATCAAAAGGACAAAAGCAACAGCAGGTCAGAGTTGCCTATCTGGGGGCAGCTAGGTGGTGCAGTGAATAGAGCGCTGGCCTGGAGTCAGGAGGACCTGAGTTCAAATCCAGCCTCAGACACTTAACACACACAAACAAAACCTAGCCGTGTGACCTTGGGCAAGTTACTTAACCCCAATTGCCCTCCAAAAAAAAAGCAGAGTTGTCTACCTGTGTTTTTTTTGTTTTGTTTTGTTTTTAAAGCAATTGGGGTTAAGTAACTTGCTCAAGGTTACAGGGCTAGTCATTATTTATGCGTGGGTGCTCATTTTCTGAGGCCGGATTTGATCTCGGGTCATCCCAACTCCGAGGCCGGCGCTCTTACTCACTGTGCCACCTAGCCTCCCCATGTCTACCTGTGTTTTTGTTGTTGTTGTTGTCTTCAAGGTAATGTGTTCTTTCACCTAAGAATATTTCTCACAAAAGTCCACATGTGTGGAAGACAAAATGCTCTGATGGCCAGGTCCATTTCTGAGGACTGAGCAAAGTATCTGGATTTAATAAAATAAGAACTTGTATGATCTTAGAGCTACTTTACACAGAAATTGATTTTTGGTTTGTTTATTTGATTTTTAATCTTGATGGTTCAGTTCTGCTCACACTAGATTTAAAGGTTAGTGATAAATATGTCCTCTTTCCAGAGAAAAAGGGAAAGAAAGTACATTATTGCCTGTCTAAAGGAAACACAAGTGTTTTTTACCTGGCAAGAAAAAAATTGGCAACTGTAAGCTAGCATAATGCCCCATGAAACAACTGCACTTTCAATATAGTTTCCTCCCAGAGTTTAAATTCAATGGTAAACTTGTGGTCAATAGTCCTAGAATACATGGCTATTTGAGCTCATCTGGGAAAATGATAGGATTTTACATATAATATCAAATTGTTTGTGTTTTTGTTTTTCCAGAAGCATATGGTATTTGACTGTTTAACTAGATTTAAAAGACAGTCTATTTTATTCACTCTAAACCTTTATATAAGTTCCTCTATGCAGGATGTACGTCAAATTCTGGCTCATAGATCTTGTGAATCTATTGAGTAACGGGGCATTAAGAATATCACAGAAGTCATGGTAGTTTATTTTTTATAACAGTAAATTTTCATTTTAGAAAGACTATTTGATAAATAAAAAGGTTGTTTTATGGAGAACATCTGCCTTATTTTTTTTCAGGCTCAAGCCATTTCTCCTTTGTTCTACAGGCCAAAGCTCTGATGCCTGAAACAGCTTTATGAAACTCTTCCAGCCAAATACATGATGTCAAAGATCAAAGGCAAAGCTGCACTCACTTTAAATTAATTATGGTAGGGTCTATGTTACATGCAAAATATAAGCAGAATGAGCATTCTTGCAAAAAATAATACAAGGAGACATATGTCTCCCTCACTACCACATTGGAGTCCTGATCTTGGTCTAGCTGTTAGAAATGAGGCTGCACAGTTAAGCTGTTTCTAGGAAATTAGACCTATCCAGTCTATATGCTAATTCTGGATAAGTTGTGTCTGTGCAAGTTTAAACTGGGTGAAATAAAGAGAAACAAATTTTTTTTACAAAATCTAGAGTTAGCCAACTCCATGGATATTTGAATACCCTGGTGCAAAGTAAATCAAATAAGAATACACTTAGAATAAAGATAAACAGAAAGGAATGCCTTTGGTGTATTTGTATTCATGGCTCATTAATTCCCAGATATTTCTAGACATTTTTTTCTCTTTTGGGGAAGAGACCCAATCTAACCATCGCATACTAGGAATTTTGAGAAGATACAGAACCATCTCTTTCTCCAGGGTCCTTTGTTTTTCATGTCTGCATTGAAGTAGGTAGGCCTTTCTTCAAAGAAAATACTATGAGCTAAAACTAAGTAAAATAACAGCACTTTTGCCTTCTTCACAGTTAGTATCTAGAGATTTAGACTGTCTACAGGAGAGGGGAAAAACAAAACAAAAACAAAAACATCTGGAACATTTTTCAACAAAATTTAGAGAATTTGACCAAGCATGGCCTTCCTGAGATTGAGCACTTATAAAAAGTTCCTTTAAGATAACTGATAAAGAGAACCTCTAATAGACCAAGTTAGTATAGTCATTCATCTAGATCTTCACAGATTTTCACTCACACTAAGGTAGTTGTTAGAAAGCTTGCCCCTGCTCTCCACTTCTGCCCCCAAAAAATGCCTTCACTAAATTAGATTTGAATATTGTGTATTCTTACTTTTTAGAGGTATGTTTGAGTAAGCTGAAAGAATCATTGGAAGATTTTTTTTGCCTTTATTTCCTAGTGGAAGATACTGCTCATTATGGTACTTTATGTCTTCCATATAATTGTACAATAAATTGCTGCTTGAGTAGCAATTCATTGTTCCATGAAGTAATTTTTCTCTGCTAATGTATGTCTGCTTCCTTTTACTAAGAAGTTTATATATAAATGTGTGTGTGTGTGTGTGTGTGTGTGTGTGTGTGTGTGTGTGTGTGTATAACGATTTGTTAACCTTAGCTTCCAGAAAATTTACACTGGTCCATCCATATCAGTTTTTTTTTTTTGGTTTTTGGGTTTTTTTTGGTATTATCAACTCCTTCTGCTATCTCTGATGGACCTCATTCCATTTAAACTCTCTAAATGATTTGTTTTGTTTTGTATTCTAACTTGTAATCCATACCCTGTCCTCTTGGGTTAAAAAAAAAAAAGCAAGGCCTACATTTTCAATAAATAAACAATATCAAGAATGCATATCCTACTAATATGAAAATATTTTAGCAGGAATGTATGTGTAGAGCCTGTATCAGATTGCATGCCATCTTGGGGAGGAAGGGGGGAGAGAGGTGGAGAAAAATTAAAACTAATGGAAGTGAATGTTGAAAACTAAAAAGAAATAAATTAACTTAAATAAAGGAATGTATGTCCTAGAGGCTAAAAAAATTATAAGGTTAATATTAGTTTAAATAGATATTTGAAAATAGATATCCTGGGGCGGCTAGGTGGCGCAGTGAATAGAGCGCCGGCCCTGGAATCAGAAGGACCTGAGTTCGGAGCCGGCCTCCGACACTTAATCCGCACAAACAAAAACCTAGCCGTGTAACCTTGGGCAAGTTACTTAACCCCAATTGCCCTAAAGGGGCGGCTAGGTGGCGCAGTGAGTAGGAGCACCGGCCTCGGAGTTTGGATGACCCGAGATCGGATCCGGCCTCAGAAAATGAGCACCCACGCATAAATCAAATGACTAACCGTGTAACCTTGAGCAAGTTACTTAACCCCAATTGCTTTAAAAAAAAATAGATATCCTGCTTTTTTGAAATAATGGTATTTGTGTACACACAGAGGTGTATTCAAAACACATACATACATATACACCCACCCACAAAAGTAAAAGGTGTCTAATTCTGAATCTGGAAAGATGCAATTAAACATTATGGAAAATAATAATAATTAATAATAATCCTGGTGTATCAGGATAAATGATAGCTATATGATAAAATATTCTAAAATGAAATGAAAGGTTAGAGCTTGAAAAAATACAGATCATTTCATAAGAGAGGAGAAAGAAGAAAAATTGGAAGGCATTGAACAAAAAATTGAGAGAAAAAATTGTGAAGATAAAAATAAAACTGAAAATGTAAACTCAGTGTTATTACTGATACTGCAATTAATGATCCATTTTTCACTCTGAAGAAAAACTCTGATATTGTCACCTACTAACACTTACTTAAAGAAGAAAAATAAAGTTAATTTAAATGCTTTGTTAAATTAGTAAGTAAAGGAAGTAATATAGCTCTAATGGATACCATGAACTATCTAGCTAGCTATCTACCTAGCTCTCTTTGGGTATGTGTGTATGTGTATAGATGTGTATACATTCATGTATGTGTTAATATATAAGGTATCCATAAAGAATAAATGAAGCAAGATACTGAGCAATTCAGTTTGACAATACTCAGGTGATACATGTTTTGGTCTTTATTAATTTGTTTGTTTACTTTTAGTTTACAAGATTCACTTCCACAATTCCTTGAGTTTCAAATTATCTCCCCCTTCTTCCCCTACTCCCCCCCTCCCCATGGTGGTATACAACAAGTATAAGATCTGCAAATATTTTCACATTAGACATTAGTCATGTTATAAAGAAGGACTGTATCAGATGGAATGAACAATGAGAAAGAGGAAACAAACCTAAACAGGATAGAGAAGTTTTTTCTCTGAATGTAGACATCTCTTTCCATCATGAGTCTTTTGAAGTTGACTTATAATCCTGCATTGCTGAGAAGAGTCCAGTCTATTAAAGTTGGTCAACACACAAACATTGTGTCTGTAATTGTATACAGATTTCTCCTGGTTCTGCTCTTCTCACTCAGCATCAGTTAGTATAAGCCTCTCCAGGTAAATATGAAGTCCGTCTGCTCCTTGTTTCTTTCTATGTCTCTCTTGTGTCTCTCAATTATAGGTTGAATTTTCCATTGAGCTCTGGCTTTTTCATCAGGAAGGTCTAGAAGTCTGTTATGTCATTGAATGATCATCTCCTTGCCTTGAAGAATATGTTCAGTTTTGCTGGATAGGTGAACCTTGGTTGTAACCCGAGTACTTTTGCCTTATGAAAAATTTTATTCCAGTACCTCCAATCTTTCAGTGTAGAAGCTGCCAGATCCTGTGTGATTCTCACTGAGATTCCAAGATATTTAAATTGTTTGTTTCTGGCTGCTTGTAGTATTTTATCCTTTACCTGATTGGCTGAAACATTTCGTGGACTTTTCAATTTGGGACCTCTTTCAGGAGGTGACTGGTGTGTTCTCTCTATCTATTTTCCCCTCTGGTTCTAGTATTTCAGGGCAGTTTTCCTTGATGAGCTCTTGGAAGATGTAGTCCAGGCTCATTTTTTCATCATGATTTAGTGGTAGGTCTATGATTCTCAGATTATCTCTCCTGGATCTGTTTTCCAGGTCAGTCGTTTTTCCATTGAGGTTTACCTCTTTTTCTAATTTTTCATTCTCGATGTTTTATTTGACTGATTCTTGGTTCCTCATAGAATTATTCACTTCAATTTGGTTGATTCTAGTTTTTAGCAAATTATTTTCTTTGGTTAGTTTTTGGAGCTCCTTTTCCATATCAAACATTTTTGTTTTTAAGGAGTGGTTTTCTTGATTGCAAAGTTTTTTTTTTCTAATTTTGATTTTAAAGAATTATTCACTTTATCTCCTATCTCTCTAATTTGGTTTTCAAAGTTCTTTGTAGGCTCCTCTAAGAATGTTTGCTATGCTTGAGAAAAGTACCCTGTTGAGGCTTCAGCTGTGGGTGTGGAGTCAACACTAACTCCCTCTGAATTTGGTTCCTCCTACTCACAATAGTAGGACTCCAGAGTCGTTGTCTTTGCCGTCTGCTTTTTACCCATTTTGAGGCAGGGCCCTAGCCATGCCCTTCCTTTAGGTTTCCTAGGTCTTCACTGTTTAAAATTTTACTTTGGGGAAATAATAACTATGTTGTCAGGGTCAGAGGAGGGAATTGGGGCAGCTGGGGTTCACTCAGCCATCCTGATCCCTGGAAGTCCAGATAAGGGGCATTTTAAATTTCCAGGCTGTGGGTTGGTAGATGCAGGAGTAGCTGCTGCCCTGGCAGAGCCCTGGAATTGACTCTTATTTTAACAAATGCTTTATTAACTTCTGGTTTACATAATTAATTTTGGCCAGATTTTGAGTTATAATTTTTCCCCATTTTCCCCTACCCACCACCCCAGAATAGCAGTCCCACAAGATATCCCCTCATCCAATCTGCTCTCTCCCATATCTTCAACCATACCCTCTTTGACTTTGCCATTAGAGCAAGGTGAATCTCTGTGTCCCAATGCCTGCACATCTTATCTCACAATTACATTCAAAATAGTATTAATAATAGTATTTATATACATTTGAAACACTTAATTTTAAAACTTCAAATTTCAGATCCATTCCCTTCCTCCCTTGTCACCCACTCCCTCTGGGAAGATAAGCAATTCGGTATGTGTTGCACATGTATAGCTATGCAAAACATTACCATAGTAGATATTTTGTAATAGACTGCTTATATTTCCCTCCCACCTATCACACCCCCCACCAGGTCCATTCCCTACTTTGAGCCTGTCCCTTTCCGCATGTGGGTACTTCCAACCTCCCCTCCCCCCAGAATGTCCTCCCCTCCATCATCCCAGATCTCGTCCCCCTTCCCCCTACTGTCCTGCAGGGTGAGACATCCCATTGAGTATGTATGTCATTCTCTCCCTGAGCCAAATTCAATGAGAATATGGTTGTGCCTTTTTGCCTTGCTGTTCTTCCACTTGCCTGCAATTACTTTCCCTTGCCTCTTCAACATGAGATCGTTTACCCTACCCTGTCTCTCTCCGTCTCCTTTTACCACTTTCCTCTATCACCTCTTAACTTCACCCCTTAAGTATCATCCCTTCCCACAAAATTCAACCTGTGCCCTCTACCCATGTATACCTGTAAACATGTATGCACACATTCACATATGTATTCATATTCCCATATACCCTTCTTCAAATATTTTCATAATGAGGAAGGTTTCATCAGTCACAGTTATTGTTTTTCCATGTAGGAATGTTAATAGTTCAACTTTGATAAGTTTGTTTTGATTTCTTTTCCTTGATTACCTTCTCAAGCATCTCTTATTTCTCATGTGTGAACATCAAATTTTCTATTCTACGCTGTTTTTTTCCTCAGCGATGCTTGAAAGTCCTCTATTCCACTGAATGACCATATTTTCCACTGAAACAAGATACTCCAGTTTTGCTGGGTAGGTGATTCTTGGTTTTAATCCCAGCTCTTTTGCCTTCTGGAATATCATATTCGATCCCCTTCGATCCCTCAATGTAGAAGCTGCCAGGTCCCGTGCTATTCTGATTGTGTTTCCACAATATTGAAATTGTTTCTTCGTGGCTGCTTGTAGTATCTTCTTGATCTGGGGATTCTGGAACCTGGCTATTATATTCCTGGGAGTTTTCTTTTTGGGATCTTTTTCAGGAAGTGATTGGTGGATTCTTTCAACCTCTATTTCCCCCTCTGGGTCTAAAACATCAGGGCAATTTTACTTAAGAATTTCTTGAAGGATAATTTCTAGGTTCTTTCTTTGATCATGGCTTTCAGGTAGTCCAATAATTTTTAAATTGTCTCTCCTGGATCTATTTTCCAGGTCAGTGGTTTTTGCCATGAGATATTTCACATTGCCTTCTATTCTTTCATTTGTTTGGATCTGTTTAACGGCATCTTGATTTCTCATAAAGTCATTAGCTTCCATTTGCTCCAGTCTAACTCTGAAGGAATGAATCTCCTCAGTGAGCTTTTGAGATTCTTTTTCCATCTGGTAAAATTCGGGTTTTTAAGGTTTTTCTCCTCACTGCCCTTTTGAGCCTCCTTTGCCATCTGAGTTAGTCTATGTTTAAGGTGTTATTTTCCTCAGTCAGGCTGTTGACTCTCATTTCATACTTTTCCTGCATCCTTCTCATTTCTCTTCTCAATTTTTCCTCCACTTCTCTTATTTGGTTTTTAGAATCATTCTTAAGGTCCTCTATGGTCTGTAACCCACTCACATTTTCATTTGGGGCTTTTGGTGCAGGAATTCTGATCTCACAGACCTCCTCCTGTTCCATGTTTCAATCCTCTTTGCCCCCCAAATAGCAGTCTAATATTGAATTTTTTCTGTTTATTTTGTTTCTTTTGCCTAGGCATGTTGACTCTTAATTACTTGATTTTTGGGCTTGTTGCCACAATAGGACTTTGCTACCAGACAGGGGAGCTTCTGTCCCAAATGTTGGGGTCTTCACAACTTCCAGAGGTTGGGTGGCCTCTGTAAAGCCTCCACAAGCTCTGGCAAGCTGAATACCCACCCCAGACCACAATCCATATCCAGGGAGGTTAAAGCAAGAGTGATTAACCCCCAAACTGATTGCTGGATCTCCCTACAGTCTGCAGACCAGGAGCTGAAGCTGCCACTGAAGCTGCAAAATGGCTTCTGTTCCTTTTCTCCTCAGCTACTTCTCACCCCCAGAGGAGGAAGCCAACATGTTCCCCAAATACTGTTCCCAAATTCCATAGGGCACTAAACTCTCATTTTGCCCTACGCATATTTGTGTTGATAATTCTGGAATCTCCATAGCTGCTGGTGTTCTGGGGTCCCTCCAGCCAGCTGCTGGCCAGGCCACCTTGGGCCTAAAACTGTGTATCACAGGGGCCTGGGCTCAGCTCCCAGAGCGTTGTGCTGTGGTCTGCTGGCCACTCCCTGCAGGGCTGCTGGGCTGTCCTGAGTGGGAGGTTAGCTTCTCTGTGTTGTTCTGTGCGTGCTGGAGCTCCAGAAGTTGTTCAGAGTTCACCTTTTACATTGTTTGGAAGTGGTGTGGGGCAGAGCACCTTGGAAGTACTGTTTCTACTCCACAATCTTGGCTTGGCCCCCCACTGGATTTGACTTTTACCCAGCTTCATCCGGTCCCAACCCTGCAGTGATAGGCCTGGTAATGGCCCTTGAATTTGGTGGGTCAACTTGACACCACCTTAATCAGGCCTTGTCAGGGCCTCTGTGCACCCTGGCGTCCGGGCCTCTTGGCCAACCTCTGTAGTCTTCCAGGCTTCTGTGCCAGTCCCCGTCGCAGGTAATACATTTTTTTAAAATATATTATTAACTATGTCCACACTTCAAGAAAATTTTAAGTTTAGATACTATTTGTGAGGTTACTACGATCTTTTTGTTTTGCTTTTGGGCATGGAAGAAGGGAGAGGAATAAGGATGAGGAGAATTTATCTTAAAGAATGTGAATGGAAATATAGTTCCAGTGTCATCTCTTTCAAGACGACATTCATGCTTCGTTTAGGTGCTGTTGTTGTTGTTTTTCCCTCATACTTAGATAAACATATTTTGAATGTTGGTTTTTTGTTTTTGTTTTTGTTTTTTAATATAAGGTGGCCTCATTTTTACCTTTCATTAACTTCTTAAACTTTATTTCCCCTTTAAGTCCCACCCCCACTCCCATTTTATGTTTTAGCCATTCTGGTCCTATTTGTTATTCTTCTTACAATATACTTAATGTCCTGTGTCCAGGTCTTTGAACTGGCTGTCCCCATACCGAGAATGCATCCCCCCCCTCATCTTTGCCTCTTGAAATCCTTGCTTTCCTTCAAGATTTAGTTTAATTAGATTCATTCTTCCTGAATTCTTTCCTGGTTCCCTCACCCAAATCCAGATGCTAGTGTCTTTCCCTTAAGAATCACCTTGCATCTGCTTTGTGTGTGTATATGTATGTATGTATGTATATATGTGTTTTGAATATACCTATGTGTGTACATGGTGTGTCGCTTCTTAGAATCTAAATTCCTAGGGAAGAAAATTGCTTTTTGCTATTTCTTTATATCCCCAGTACATAGTACAGGGCCTGGAGCATATTAACACTCAGTAAATACTGTTTTGATTGAATATGTATGTAATTATATAGACCCTTGACACCCTTCAGGGCAAGAACTGTTTTTGCCATTGCAAAAACAGAGCTTACCATATACTAACTGCCAAATAAGTGCTTCTTGGGTTGGACAGAATTAGACTGGACGTTAATACCTATAATACATAGCAATTTTCTTTATTTACTGCATAACTCTATGCTATGACTACACACAAATTTTCCTTTTTTTTCCTTTTGACTTTGTTTTCCCTTTCCACCAGAGTGATGCATCAGCAGGCTTTATACTTAGTTAGTGAGAAATTTACCTGATAGACATTCTCTACTCACATTTTGGATCAAAATGTTATGAACAAGTAGGCCATTAATCATCTTACTTACCATGTGCAACGTTTCCAAAGTACACTTATAAAAACTTTCTTCAAAAACTCCCACAAATTTTACTTTAATAAGGAGTTTATTTTGTCAAGGATGATAATCATTAAGGAAAATCTCAGCTCTAACATTACTAATCTTTGGGAGCTATGGGTAAATCAGGAGATACAAATGAATCAGATGGTACCAATTTTTGAATTAGACACAAAAATGAGCATACACATAATATTGTCCATATGGCATAGCAAGAGTATGCTTGTGTAAGACCAAAGTTCCATACAGAGATGATAAATGATAAGCCATAATTATTATTGTAAGCCACACAACAAGAATCTGGAAGGTGTCCAAGAACATCATTTCAAACGGGTCCTAGAATTTCACAAGTCATTGGATGTCACAGATGGGAGCTGTTATTCTTCCCACCTGCTTAAAGTGTGGAGATATAATGAGCATAGCACACAAGTTAAAAGAAGGGCAGTTCAATAAGCCTGAATCAATTAAATTGCCTATATATTATTACCGGGTTATAGAAATTGCTTTCCTTTGAACTAATTTGCCTTCTTAAACTTTATTACAGACTGTAGAAAGAAAACAGCGTGGAGGGGGTGGAGCCAAGATAGTGGAGTAAAAGCAGGACCTTGTTTGAGCTCCCATTCCAACCACTTCCAATACCTGTAATATATGACTCTAAACAAATTTTAGAGCTACAGAACACACAAAGTGACAGAAAGAAACATATCTCCCACTGAAGGCAGCCTAGCAGATGAACAGGAATGGTCTATTGTACCAGGCTTGGAACAGAACATAGTCCCATGTGAGCTGCATGGGCCCAGACCTGGGGCAGCCCCAACCAGTGGCACATACTGGCCAGAGCAAACTTCAGGAGACTGAATCACTGGCAGTGTGGCAGGTTCCAGACTTTTCAATCCATAAACACCAAGGGGAAAGTAAAAGGTCAGTGGAGAACCCTGTTGAGCCAGGGTGAGAGAAGAGTGTGGTCCAGCCCCTACCCCTGGGGTAAGAGATGGCAACAATGTGCCGACTGCAGCTACTACAGTGTGGTTGCCTCTGGAGCTCCTGGCCTTCAGATCATATGGGAACCAAGTAACCATTCAGAGGGTAATCTCTCTTGCTTTTACCCACTTGGATTTGGGTTGCAAATTTGGGTGGTGGTCCTGGGGTGAGGAATGCCAGTGTGCCAGAGCTTGTGATAGCTAACAGCTTGGACAAAATTTGTGAAAACTATAGCAGTTTGGGAAACAGCTCTCTCCACTCCAGAGTTCTACCATGGCAAAGAGCTCAAAATTCTAGTAATGGATTGGCAAGATGAGAAAACAGAGGATGCACAATCAGATCATAGGATCTTTTTGGGGGGACAAAAAGGAAAAAAGCATGTAACCAGAAGAAGACAACAAAGTCAAAATTCCTATATCAAAAGTTTCCAAGAAAAACATAAACTGGTCACAGGCAATGGAGGAGCTCAAGAAGTATTCTGAAAATCAAGTAAGAGAAGTAAAGGAAAAATTGGGAATAGAAATGAAAACGATGCAAGAAAATAATGAAAAGTAAGTAGACAGCTTGAGGAAAATAACACCTTAAAATAGACTAACTCAAATGGCAAAAGAGGCCCAAAAAGCCAATGAGGAGAAGAATGCCTTAAAAAGCCAAATTTGCCAGATGGAAAAGGAATTTCAAAAACTCACCAAAGAGAATAATCCTTCAAAATTAGATTGGAACAAAGGGAAACTAATGGCTTTATGAAAAATCAAGATACTATATATCAGATCCAAAAAAAAATTAAAAAAATAGAAGTTAATGTGAAATATCTTACTGGAAAACAACTGACCTGGAAAATAGATCTAGGAGAGATAACTTAAAAATTATTGGACTACCTGAAGGCCATGTTAAAAAAAAAAGCCTAGAAATCATCCTTCAAGAAATTCTCAAGGAAAATTGCCCTGATATTCTAGAACCAGAGGGCAAAATAGAAATTGAAAGAATTCACTGATCACCTCTTGAAAAAGATCCCAAAAAGAAAACTCCTAGAAATATTATAGCCAAATTCCAGAGTTCCCAGGTCAAGGAGAAAATATTACAAGTAGCCAGGAATAAAAAATTTGAGTATTGTGGAAACACACTCAGGATAACAGAAGACCTAGCAGAAGACCTACATGAAGGAGTTGAAGGACTTGGAAGATTACATTCCAGAAGTCAAAGGAGTTACCATTAAAACCAATAATCACCTGCTCAGCAAAACTGAATATAATGCTTTAGGGGAAAATATGGTTATTCAATGAAATAGAGGACTTTCAAGTATGCTTAATGAAAACTCCAGAGCTGAACAGAAAATTTGACTTTCAAATGCAAAAAACAAGAGAAGTTTGAGAAGGCAAACAGGAAAAAGAAATCACAAAGCTGAACTATTTATATTCCTACATGGAAAAAAAAAATAATTGTAACTCATGAGACTTTTCTCAGTATAAGGATAGTTGGAGGGAATATGTATGTGTACATGTGTGTATGTATACATATATGTATATATGTATATACATATATGATATGTATATATACATATATGTGTATATATAGGAGGTTATATGTATATGGAAATATATATTTGAGTGTGTATATATGTGTGTACATGTATACATAGACAGAGGGCACAGGATCAATTGAAAATGAAGGGATGGGGGGCTCACTTTGAGAAGTGTTGTGTGATTTGACCAGATGAGACTCTGGGCAGCCCCATTGAGAGCCCCCCCAGCTTTGAAAACCCAGATGTTGATGCTTCCTTCTATGGTAACTGTGATTTGGTATTGATGTAATGTTTGGACAGTTTGGAAGCCTGTCCACTTGATCTGTTTGTTTCTCTGTCTTGTAAGTTCTGTCTGTATACTTTGAAATTCGGGGTGCTGAACTTTTTCCCCTGAACTAGGTAAATGATATATGTTTGATTGATTAAAGTAAGCTTGTTAACACACAAAAAAAAAGTAAATGAAGGGATGATATCTAAAAAATAAAATTAAGAGGTGAGAAAGAAAATATATTGGGAGAAGGAGAAAGGGAGAGATAGAATAGGGTAAATTATTTCATATAAAAGAGGCAAGAGAAAACTGTTACAATGGAGGGGAAGAGCAGGAAGGTGAAAGGGAATGGGTCAACCTTACTCTCATTGAATTTGGCTTAAGGAGGGAATAATATGCATACTCAACTGGTTATCTTACCCTACAGGAAAGTAGGGGGGAAGGGGATAATACTAGGGATAATAGAAGGGAGGGCAGATTGGGTGCAAGGGTAGTTGGAAGCAAACACTTTTGAAAAGGGACAGGGTCAAAGGAGAAAATAGAATAAGTTGGGGGCAGGATAGGATGGAGGGAAATATAGTTAATCTTTCAAAATATAATTACTATGGAAATGTTTTGTGTTTGAACATGAACAACCTATATTGAATTGCTTGTCTTGCAGTGGGGGGTAGGTGAAGAGGGAAGAAGGGAAAGAATCTGGAAATGAATTTTTTAAGAGCACATATTAAAAATTGTTTTTTACATACAGTTGGGAAATAAGATATACTTGCAATGGGTATAGAAATCCATCTTGCTCTACTAGAAAGTTAGGGAGGGGATAGGAGAAGATATAAGAGAGAACAAACTGGAGGATTCAATAGGCTTTCTATCTTGGGGTGGGGAAAGGGAAAGACAGGGAGAAAATTTGTAACTCCAATTCTTGTGGAAATAAATGTTGAAAAATAAAAATAAATAAATAAATTGGAAAATAAACAAATGAAAGAAACAGCATGGTTAGCAATGTGTACTTCCATGTTTTAAGAAACAGATATAGCTACCTTATAGGCTAAATATTTAAAACAACTGATTAGTGAATGGAGAACAAAATGATGAAACTCAAATCATCCTACAAAACTCTGTAGTCTTAGAAGGAGCTAAACAGACCTATTGCCACCTAGTTCAGTTCTTTTAACAAAATATTTAATGTTCCTGAGAGCTTAAGTTCCTCTTCTTCTTTGAGAGAACTATGTCCAATCCCCCAAAAAAACAAACAAGCAAGCAAACAAACAAATACAAACAAATTGTAAGGGTTTCATTAACATGTCTTTCAATTACCAATTGATAACATATTTACTCCATTAATGTTTAACTATTTTTCTCCATATATTTATTTAAAAGATTTATTCCTATGTCATCATAAAATATTTTGCTGTTAAAATAGCATTTAATAATTTCATTATTTTAAACTATGGCCAAATATTGTGTCTTATGGAATTTTAAAAATCACATTTGTTATTTATTTCATAGCACCTAAAAAGAAGGAAATGTACCAATGCCATTTAAAAAAAATCCCCAAACTTTATTATTATTGTTATCTATATCCCTTTTGCCCTGGGCTTAACTGAACCAGGTTCATTCTGACAGATCCTGACTCCAGAGAAAGATCAAGTTTTTCTTGCTTTTCTTCCCTGAATGTTCCTCAATTAGAGCTACTCCAGGATGATCTCCCAATATATCTTAGAGAGAGAGAGAGAGCTCGTGTATAGGTTTTCAACCAGAGTAACCCTGCATAACATGCAGCCCTTTCAGCCACTTGCAGCACACCAAAGGATTTCAGGAAACCTGCAAAAAATGCAGAAGAAAACATCCTTTGTATAAGAGGAAATCCTTTGGCATGCTGCAAAGTGGCTGCAAGCCACTGTAGCAGCAAGCACCCCAGCATCCCCAGGGCGGCTGCCAACACAGATTCTTAGATCTGTTTTTCTAAAGGAAAGCAACTCAAAATGGGTTAACAATCTTGCTTTAATAAATCAAATATATCATTTACCTTGTTCAGGGGAAAAAAGTCAGCACCCCAAACTTCAGAGTATACAGACAGAAACATTTCAAGCAGACAGGCCTCCAACTGTCCAAACATACCAAATCAGTTACCAGAGAGGGAAGCATCAACACTGGTTTTTTTCAAAGCCAGAAGGCCCTCAATGGCTGCCCAGAGTCTCATCTGGTCAAATCACACAACACTTCTCAAAGTGAGCCTCAAAACAAAGCCTTACATCAAGGATTATATAGCCTTCTCCAGGTTCAGAGAGTCTATCAACCCTCTTGACCCACTGCCCAACCACTAAGCACCAAGGTGTGGGCACTCCTGAAAAACAAGCCTCCCACCACAGGCTACAGGTGAACTTAACCTAGAGGCAGGGAAGATCTTAAAAAGTTACATCCCTATAACAGCAACCCACTGGCCTCACGTTGAGCAGACCTACACCAAAGGGAATTTAATGGTGCCTCTTCTAGAAAAGATCATCAATGGTAGATATCAAATATCAGGCAGCTATTTCATCTACCACAAAAAGAAGAACTTAAAACATTAAAAAGAAAGACAGAAAAACCTCAGAAGCATGCATTAAATACTTTTAAAACCATGGAACAATAACCAGTCACCTCTTCTAGGAGTTAAAGAAAATTTCTGGGGATTTCTGAACAGATATTTCATTTTCACCAGTCACCCATAGTGTCTACACAATGTCCAAATCTAGATGTCCTGGCAAACTGAGATATGACTTCAGTCTCCAGGTTTTTTTTTCTTTCAGATGTAATATTATTCTGTTTGTCTTCTTCTCTGAGAAAGAATTGTGGAAATCATCTCCTGCTAGACACACAGAGCCCTGACTGAAGCAAAGAAACTCCCAGAATCTCAAAATCATGAGGAAGCCACCAAGGCTAAAACATCCATCTCAGGATCATTTTTTTTTGTTATCTGAGTCAGGAAAATACACCATCAGGGACTTGAGATTGAATGTCAAGATAGGCAAACATTTTTTAAAATTCCATGCAATTCCTGGAGGGTAGAATAGAGACATCCACTTCCCCCAACACCTCAAAAGTAGTTAAAGAAAAATCTGTCATTTGTTATAGCATAAAAGGGAAATTGCTTTGAAAAGAAATGTCATTTTCCCCACACTTGTTCAATGATATATTTATGAAGTTCTTTGTAAATATTAAAGCATTACATAAATCCAAGCAATTATTAATAGTATTAGTATGTGTCAGGCACATTAAGCTAAAGAATGGAACAATCCCCATTCAAAAGAAGTTTCAAGAAGGAAGCAGGATTTACTAGTGATGATGAGGTCATTAGATAATTAATAATAGAATCATAGATTTAGAGCTAGAAGGGACAAAAGTCAACTACTCTAATAGTTTCATTTTACAAGTGGGAAAGTGAGACAAGTGATTTTAAGTGTATAGCAAAGGCATACTCATAGTAAATGATAGTCAAGATTTGAACATGTTTGCTAACTTCAAGTTCAATATTTTTCTACTGTGCTATACTAGAAACTCATTTTTAGGGATATCATGAAGAAGAAACTCTTAAAAACACTTTTCAAAACACTTTTATTAATCTTTCTGACAGAAAAAGGAAGTATGTGAAGAATACCTATTGTCCAGATTATGGTATACATTTAGATGGATGATCTATAGTTCTCAGACATCCATAAATATATCTTGAACTCAGCAAACAGATAATAAATTAACAAGAATGAGGAGTGCAAGAGGGATAAACTTTGGAAAACTGTTCTCCTTTCAATCCTCATAAACTTCTCCCTGAAACAATAACATTATGTATTTTAATACCAACATTCTACTCAAAGTGTTGTATATCCACAAATTTTTGAATATTATAATATCTAAAGAACAAAAAAAACTAACAATTGGGTGGAATGTGGTAGATATGATTAGGCTATATGAACCACATGAAAGACAAAGAATTATGAAGAAAAGGGTTGTTAATGATGTCATTAAAGAAATATTCACATGGCTTCAGGTCGCATAAACTACAAGGTAGTAGATTAGACATATTCTCTTATTTCCATGACCTCTCAAACCTCTCCAAAGAGGAATTATGGATAAAAGATAAAGCAATTTTAACTATTTCTGATGGGTTGCTTGGGATCTATGTTTGTAACATCAGTCTATGTTTGTAACATCAGTCTGTAATAACAGTTTGTAACATCAGTTTTGTAAAATCAATTTGTAAAACCAGTCTATAAAATCACATTTCCCCCTCCCCAGCCTCAGAGCATTAACTCTGCCCCTTCACCCTGCCAGCACTCTGCCCAGCAACAACTCATGAATTGTTTATCTCTGCTTGGAACAATGACAAGCTACACCTATGAATCCTTCACTAAATCTTCTATAAACATTTTAACTTAGGCAAATGTTATCTCCCCTAGTTGAGTGGCCAGATGTATACGTGAATCCTTCAATGCACTATCTATAGGTTAACTCCTTATCCAATTATACACATACTGAGTCTCTGTTAGCCTTGGTTCCCAACATCCATCTTGTCAAACTTGACACTGATGGGTGGCAGACTGAGCACTTCTCAGTCAGCCTTGAGCTCTGGCTGATTTAGTGAAGGTTCAGACCTAAAACCACACCTCCAGGTAACCCCCCCCTTAGGCTATTTCCCATTGAATTATGGGCAATATGCCTGAGCAGTTGATAAAAAAAAGTGCATGTTCCTTTAAGCACTGACCACTCTGTAACTCCTCCCTAATTCCACCCTTACTAACCTAGTTAGCATAATTGACACCTGATTTAATACTATTACTCCTTAAAAACTATACCTATGTCTTCCTTAAGTTTGCGGTTCCCTAAGAACTGCTGCCTGTTGCAAAGCATAACAATAAACTTTTACAATCTCGACTTCAAAATTGCTTGAGCCTAGTGAATTCCTTCCAGACTCTGGTCCTCAGAGCTCTATTGCCCTCCTCTGCCCCCCCCCCCCCCATCACATGGTCTGGGAAACCAAACTTCTAAAAGAAAGTTAAAAAAAAAAACCTCAGGAATGAATGCTCACTAATCCTGAATTCACTCAGCAAGTGGTCTTCCCTCTCTGTCTTCAATGATGTAGAAAGCTATATTGTAGGCTACGGGTGTTTCCTTGAGTCTTAACAGACAGCTTGACCACAGCCCTTTAGGAATAAATATCTTCCAGGAACTGAAACAAGGAAGAACCAAGTTGGCAAAGCTCTGAACTACCAGCATATTCTGAACTTCTTTAGCTGGACCAAAAAACTTAGCAACCAAGGAAGTGGGAAAGTTCACAAGGACAGAGCACTGTGCATGTGAGGAGCTGTGGGAATACTCCATTAACTCTAAGTGAAAAGCACTGCATCCAGCTGGAGCCAGTTCTGACCACCCAAAATTCTGTCCATCAGAGACTTAGGCTAGTTATCTTGGAATTGCCCAATGTGGGGAAAAATTTGAAATGCTTTTGATATCCAGCCCCAAACAAAACCACAATTAGAGGGCAGGAGTCAGAAATAGGCAATAAGGAAAACAAGAAGGGGGCGGGGAGATTGAAAGTAGCAAAGCAGAAGTAGAAGAAATCTCAAAGACTTTGAATGTACACAGATAAATTAACATGAAACACAGTAATAACAGGAAGAAATATGGTATCCAGGTCTGGTAAATGAGTTCAGAGCTCTATACATAAATACTTTAAAATGAAAGAACATGATGGATCACACTTTATGAGACAGAAAAGACTGAATATTTAGGAAAACATAGAGTCATGAAATGCTGTTCCTGAGTGGATTAAAAGAGAAATAAGAATTATAGAACTGAATTTATGTCCTGAGCAAAATTAATGAGTGAAATAGAAAACCTTTAATCTGCAATGGCAAGCCTCACCAGAGAAACAAAAGAAAGAAGAATAGATTGGGATCTTATACACATGGAAGGAAAAACAATCTAAAGGAAGAGAAGCAAAAATCAAGAACATTAAAAGAAAATATTC
This sequence comes from Gymnobelideus leadbeateri, assembly GCA_011680675.1. Lineage (NCBI taxonomy): Eukaryota > Metazoa > Chordata > Mammalia > Diprotodontia > Petauridae > Gymnobelideus > Gymnobelideus leadbeateri. The sequence continues at coordinate 94,675 of WOXC01009237.1, read as the reverse complement.
TCATTATACAACCAAAGTACATAGATCTTTAAAACAGGCTGTGTGGAAACAACCTAAGGATTATAGGTCTCCCAGGAAAAAATAATTGGCAGTGGGGGGAAACCTTGCCAATACGATGAATGAAAAAATAATAGAAGATAATTACCCAGTGCTTCTGAATATAGAAAATGAAATGCCAGTTTAAAAATTCACAAAATGCCACCAGCAAAACAATCAAATCTCAAACTCCAAGATACACAATGGTTAAATTTAACAATTCAATTCAGAAACAAGTCATAAAATTCATCATAAGAATCTTCTAATTCAAAGGAATGGTCATTCAAATAATTGACTTTGTTTTGAGAGTGAGGCACACTGGAAAAGGGAAATATATGAAGTAAGCTCAGTAAAGCAGTGGCAGAAAGTACCTAGAGGACAGAGCATAGAATAGATAACTTGGAAGAACTGATTGTATGGAGAATAGAGGTGGGGGGGAGGGAAAGACTGAAAGATTATAGTGGTTATTTACACACACACACACACACACACACACACACACACACACACACACACACATTATCTGTACTGTATGGAATTTTTAAAAAGCTGACCATGTAGTAGGGCACAGAAATATTATAAACAAATGTAAAAATGCAGAAATCAATACACCCTTAATAGCCTATAATGCAATAACAACATAAACTGATTCAAGAACCACAAACAAAAGATACAGATCCAAATGGAAGCTTAACAAGGAAATCTTAAACACTTGATGTGTTAAAGAATAAATCTTAGAAACAATCAATAACTATACAAAAAATTGTAATGATGAAACATACCAAAATTTCTCAAATGGAGCTAAAGTAGTCCTTAAAGGAAAAATTAACATCCCTTCAATCATTTATGATGAAAATAGAAAAAGAGAAGATTAAGAAATTGGCTGAGTATTTAAAAATTTGAGACTCAACAAAATCCATCTAAAATGAGCATAAAATAAGATATATTAAAATTAAATGGGCAATAGATAAGTTGAAAACAAAAAAACATAGAACTAATAAATGATATTAAAAGTCATTTTCTGAAAAACCATTGCTAAATCCTTGGCTAATATGATTAAAAACAAGGGAGCAGAAAATCAAATCATTTTTAAGTGAGCAAGGTGAAATTGCAACAAAACCAGAATAAATCTAAAAATATTATCAAAACATCTTATGCACAGCTATATGCTAACAAAACTGAGAACATGAAAAGTAGATTAATATCTTGAAAAATATGAAATAATCAAATTATCAGAAGATCAGATAGAGTTTTTAAATAAGTGAATCTCAGGGAAAAAAATAGATCCAACTGTAAAACAATTAGCAAAGGGGTCAGAGAACTCTTGAACCTGTTGAATTTATTTGAGGATTCTATCCAACTCTTAAAGAATAGTTAGGTTCCATATGTCACAAATTATTCTCAAAAGCTGAGAAAGAAGTCTTATCAGAGTTCTTTTTATGAGACAAATATAGCCCAAATGCCTAAACCAGAGAAAGATACAAGGAAAGAAATCTATAGATGAATAGACTCAAAATTTTTAAACAAAATCCGATCAAATTATAGAAATTTATCAAAGAAATCTTGCATTGTACCCAGTAGGATTTATACCAGGAATGCAGGACTTGTTCAACATCAGGAAAACAGTCACCATAATTAATCATATTAGAAATCAAGACATTCAAGACCAGTTAATCATCCCAATAGATGCAGGAAAAGCCTTTTTGACAAAGTGCAACACTTTTTTATGATAAAATAAAAAAAATCCTACAAAATAGAAGCATAGAGGAATCATTTTAAAACCATAAAAAACATCTTGCTAAAACCAAAAGAAAGTATCATATGCAATAGGGATACACTAGAACTTCTTCCAATAAATATGAGAATGAAACAGTCTACCAGGTATTTTATAAATAGTTTCAGAAATGTTAGCAATAGCAGTAAGAAAAAAGGAATTAAGGAATAAGGATGAGTAAAAAGGGACAAAACACACACACACACACACACACACACACACACTCCCTATTTGCTCCTGAGAGGATGGTTTATTTGTGAAAAAAAAAAAAAACAAACAGAAAATCAGCAAAGATAATTGTTGAGACAATAGCTTCAGTAAAGTTACAGGCTACGAAATAAGTCCTTGAAAATCAACAGCATTTCCATATGAAAATAACAAAAAACAAGAAGTAATAATTGAAAAGGAAAATAGCATTCCAATTAACTATGAAATATATAAAATAACTAGGCATCAACCCCCCAAAGCACACAAAAGACTTGTATCAATTCAATTACAAAACTCTTCTTAAAGAATTAAAGAAAAAAAAAGAATTAAAGAACTTAAGTAGCTGAAAAAATATTCAATGCTCATGACTAGGCCATGCCAATATAATAAAAACAATGTTACTATTAAAATTAATTTATACTTTTAATGACATACCAATCAAGCTATCAATAATCTATAACAAAATTCATTGGGAAAACATAAAATCTAGAATATAAAAGGAAATGACGAAAAGAAGTAGAGATGAAAGGAAAATAGCTCTTGCAGACCTTAAACTACCTTATAAAACTTCAGTCATAAGAATTATCTGGTATATACTTTTTAAAAATGGAAAAATAGATCAATGGAATAGACTAGAAAATAGTAATTCACCAAATATAGAAGTCAATAACTCAGTGTTTGATAAATAAGAAAATTTAAGTTACTTAAAGAAAATCTCTATATTTGAAAAAAAATGCAGGGAAACCAGAAAGCAGATTAACAGAAATTTGGTTCAGCCAACACCATTTACTATCCATTACAATACATTCTAAATGTATACATGACCTTAATATTAAAGATGATACTTAAAGAAAATTTAGAAGAGAAACAGATCATGAACCTCTCACAGCTATAGTAAGTCATAAATAGGAGATAGAGGTAAATACAAAGGATGAAACAGATAACTTTAATACCTTGAGACCAAAAGGCCTCTGCATAGAAAACATCAAAGGGTATGAACGCTTTTCAGAAGAACTACAAAAAATTCACAGCCACATGAAAAATGCTCCAAACAAGTAATAAGAGAAATACAAAAAACAAACAAACAAACAAACACAACTCTGCACTTTTACGTTGCACCCTGCAAATTTGCAAAATTGATAATAAATAGCAACAGAAATGTTAGAGGTGTTGTGGAGAGGTAAGCACAGTAATACATTATTAAGTGGAGCTAAGAAATGTACAACCACCTTGTAAAGCAATTAGGAATTATGCAAATAATGTGACTATGATGTCCATATCTTTTGAACCAGAAAGAACATTACCAAGTTTATACCCAAAAAAATGTCATCAGTTAAGGGAAAAGTTCCTATAGGATGCAAAATATTTGTAGCCACACTATTCCTGGAAACAAAGTAGTTGTCCATCAGTTGGGAAAAGGCTAATCAAATTGTGGTGCATGAATTCACTGTAATACTGCTGTGCTGTAAGACATGAGACATATGGTGATAAGCATGGAAAGAACTAGATGAACTGTTTAAGTATGAGTTAAGCAGAGCCAAGAAAACAAAGCACAACAAAAATTCAAAAGAAAATGTAAAAAAATAATAGAAAATGAAGAGCAAGTGGGACCTGAACGAAGAAACATGAGAAGACATCCTCAATATATCCCTTTGTGGAGGTGGGAGCTCCACTGGCATTACTCATTGCACAAGTTTTTGGACATTTTCAATGTATAGATCAGTGGTGATGCCTTTTTTTCCTCTCTAAAAAAGAAAACCTCACTGGTTATCATATGTAATGGCTCTTGGGGAGGTAGAGAGGGAAAGAGGCATGGCATAATAAGGTTATACAAGAAACAAAAAAATGTCAACAAAATTATTTTAAATATATATATATATATATATATATATATATATATATGGGGGGAGATGGGCAGGTCTTATGGTGTGTGGGGATAGGTTCTCATTGTGAGAAGTGTGTAAGAGAATATAGATGAGTTATATACAGATTATGTAAGTATGCATCAACATCTTTCTCATTGGAATGAATAATCATATAGTTGAGATTACAAATCTATTTTAATGTTTGAGAAATCAAGATATATTGATATATTTTGACCTTTTGATTTTTACAATATAGTCATTTCTAAATATCTTTATCTCTGCACTTCCTCCATGAATCAAATTCTCCTTCACAAGAAAAGTAGTTCAGCAAAAAAACCCAACAAATTAATAAAATTGTTGTATCTTACACTGTATACAGTGTTCTCATACAGTACCCTAGCTTTTTTCCATATGATCAAGATTGATTATCATAATATTTAAATATGGCTTCCCCTTAATGTTCCATTCATTGAAGTTACTAAGTCCATGAAGAATAGTTTTCTTCTGATTAATGAACATGGGTATATACTAATGAAATCTATGGGCTATATACCTTTACCAAATACTATAGCTATATTAAATTGATCAGACTTCTGGATCATCTTGAATTGTTCCTGTTAACTAGAATTCAGAACATTGGTCAAATTCATTAATCAGTCTTCAGTGAGGAAATTTGCATGACTGTCCATATTTGGTATATAAATTTAATCTCTAGAGCACCTCTCAACAACATTCAACTGAAATAAAATGAGAGTTTCATTAGCCAGACCACAGTCATCTGACACTTTAATACTTGCACTGATAACCAGGGATGCTAACAGTGGTAGCTATTACAGAATGAAGTTCAGAATCATAGGGAGGAGGCGATGAAGTGATATGTCTTAGAGAAGGTAAGGACAGATTTCACCAATCTGAAAAATAAAGTCTTTCAGAAAGGTACCTGAAATCTTTCTTCTGGAGGGCTCAGTGCTCACAGGCTGAAGCTAGTCCTTGGTCATTAAATGTCCTCTGTGTTACTGACTTGTAATACACTGAATGCATAGATGAGGAGAATAAAAGGATGCCCTTCTTCTACAATCTATCTTCTGACTTTATCTCAAATTTTGTCATCTTTAAATAAATTCTAAAACAAACTGAAAATGAGATTTCTCTCTTAGTTTGTGAAGTCAGCCATGAAATTCACTGATAAATTCAATCAATATGAATCAACAAATTAGATAATTCAACCCTGATAATGCCTGTCCTTTATTTTTTTCCTTCTTATGGGTTTTTGAAGATAGATTTTTTTGCCTAACTATTACAACCTGCCGCCATTCTCCAATAAATATCAGAGTTTGGCACTTCACTGAGGAAAAGTCTTTGGTGTACACAAATTACAGGACAGGTGTTAAGATACAGAACATTGGATTTGAAAGGAATATAGAACTTATTCCTAACTCTACCATGTATTACTTGTTTTACCTTAAGAGAGACTTTATCTGTCTGGGCTTCATTTTTCACAACTGTAAATATGAGGTTTGGATTATATGAATTTACAGGTTCCTTTCAAGTCTATGCAGACATGTTGATATCCAAAACAAAGTGGGTGGGTGTAAGGGAAGGGTTCCACTTCTTTCCTTTTAATTTATAAAGGGTTTCTAAGGGTTACTGTAAGGCTACTTTTAGAATACTGTTTCAAGTATTCATCATACTTGTAACTGTCAATATTTTTCTGCCAAATTCTTTGCTCTGGTCAGGATGGCATATGTTCTCTGAATTCTGAGCTGGAAGTGTGAAAATTCAATTTCCCTTCTCTCTCTCCACCCAAGAAGGAGCAGGCAGGAGATTTTTCTCCTCAAGGAAGGGCTGTTACAATCCATGTTTCTGGAATATGCAGAAGATTTTAAATTATTTAAGTCACATATCAAGAGCTACTTGAATTAAAGTTTAGAACTAAGGAGGACTCCAGTCTATAATGACATATAAATGGAATCAATAGAAGCTCTGTTCACCTCTACCATTAGAAATTATTGGGAATATTATACACTAATTTTGATATCAGGAAAATTCTCTCTGGGCATTCTGGGGAAAAAGATGTCCAGTTGGCTACATAATTATCTTAATGCTCTCGGTTAATATCTCTGGGGAGGAAAGAGCCAGCTGCCCAGTTTAAGGTTCTGGGCAAAATGCTACATCCTCTGGTGAGTAATATTTCAAGGCAGTTCATTGTCTGGAACTCTCAAAATAACCCCGTTTTGCACATGACTGATATTACTGCTCCCAAATGGAAACTCTTATTTAGCAACCCTGCTTTTCTAAGGCTTCTACATTCTGTTTCAGATCCAAAAGTTTGGGAAAGTAGACACAAAGAAGTTCATGTTTTATCTTTCCTTGACTGAGTATATGGCCATGGTTTTCTGAATTATGCTTTTTTCAAGATCTATTTTATTCCTAGACAATGTACAAATTGGTTTTTCCCCCCTTAGGCCTAATAATTTTTTTAGAAAAGCCATTTCACCTTTATTTATAAAGCATACAATGCTTTGTAAACATTTTCCTTCTCATAACTTCTTCTAAGCTACACACACACACACACACACACACACACACACACACACACTCTAAATGTGTCTATGTATAACAAAAGAGACACACACAAAGAAACAGAGACTTTAAATATATACACATTTAAAGTCCATTTTCTTCTTCTTTAAAGACTATTTCAAGCAGAATTCCAAAAAAAAAAAAAAAAAAAGCTTATTTGCCTCATTCATGCTGAAAACCTTCTTGTGTTAAACTAAGGCCATCACAAAACAGGCAGAGACTTGACTCTCACAGGATGAAATTCCATCCTAGTGGCACTACCGGGGTGACTATTTGGCCTACTCTGTATGCTTGACACATCTCTCTGGAACAATAAAGAATAATAATGGTAATAGTAATGACTCCTCTCAAAGTCCAACTCATCATCCTTGGAGTGGAGAGGTGGGGAAGTGGTAGCAAAATACGGAAATATCAACTACTGTATATAGTAGAGATTTTGTGTAACTTGAGGCCTATGGTATACTTAAAGGTATGACAGGAACTATAAATTGCTGGGAAATGGGATTCCTGCAACATTCCATATTGTAACATCCTGGTAAGTATGGTAGAAATACCCTTAAAAGTAAAAAGAAAAGAAAGAATGGGATTAAATTTCAGTCTGGCTCTACTCAAAAGTGTCATGATGAACATCTTAATCTGGAAGATATCACAAGAACATCAGAACAAATCACAAATGACAACACCACATTTTCTAGAAATGCTTCAGTGCAAATGGTACTACCCATTGATGATGGAAAATTGTGAATGTGCATGAAACATTCTAAAAATTAATATTTTTGCTATATTTTAGTAATGTCTCATAGCAAAATTAGAAACAGAAACCAAGTTAAAGGCTACAAGTTAAAGTTAAAGCTTTTTGTCATCAATAGTCTCAACTTCAAATTATACAATATTGGTGACCGGTGTGCAGCTACCATACCTGCATCCCTTAGCCTAGATTATATAAAATAAAAGAGGAAATCAAGGTGCTCTCAAAATATGAAGAGAGAAAAATTAAAGAACTTTAGGTCATTGAAAATCTACACTCAATGCCTTTTTGTGGCTAGCAGCATGAACTCAACTAGCAGAGTAACTGTAACAAAACAGAGAAATTCAAAAATTTTTGTATCTTTTATGGTCATCATGATTGAATATATTCTTCCACAACTTTATGAGAAAAGTGTTTAAAAAATATCCAAGACCTACCTATTGCCATATATGTGGCAGTCATTGCTATAGTAGGAACCAAGGGAATAAAAATAGAGTGATCAGGGATTGATTCTAAATGCAGGTATAAAATGTCATCAGCACAGAAGCAATTTGATATGTCTATTAAAAATCCACAAGAAAATGCTGAAAAATTATAACTATCTAATTAATATGCATAGTAGAAAACCTGAATGCCATATTGCTCAATTAAGAGCAAAAGCAAGTAAATAACTATTTCAAAAGGAATCCAGAAAAAAGTTTACCAGAAATTATATATTCTTTTATTCAGTAAGTAAAAAAAAAGTCAAAAGATTAAGCCTATAAACAGAGTAAAAAAGTACAAAGAATATAAGCACTTCAATAGCAATCAAAAGCTTCACTACGGAGACTTAAGAAATAAGGAAATCCGAGGAGAAGGAGAATCGATGATGAAGAAGAATATTGAAATCTTCTATTCATCTGCATGGTTACAAGATGATCAATGTAAGAAAAGTATAAGTTGGGTCAAATGAGAAACAGAAATTCTAACAGTAATTAATATATTAAATGACAGAATGACTATATCAAAATGGGTGACAAACTCTAGCCCCTCAGCAGAACTGGAAAGTGGCAGCGCCAGATAAGATCTATGATTATTCATTTAAATACTTGACAATGTAGTGTCACATGCATAAAGCACAAAATGCTTTAGCAACTCAGGATGCATTACACTAGCATAATGTATATTTGTATGTGTCTAGTCTCCCAAATAGATATGTCCAAGAAGCTCCAAATAAATTTTCCTACTTTATTTTTTCCCTTTTTATTGTGGATTTGAATTTTAAAATTTATATTCAAATGAAGGCTTTAAATGGAAATGTAATTTAAAAAAAAAGAAGCAGGTCTGGAGTCACTACTTTCTAAAAATACCATTAGTTCTTTTCTCACATCTTATCAATGCTTAGAAAAGAACTTCTATTCTGCTTGGTATTGAGGGTTTACACTCAAAACACAACCTCTGAAAGAGACTGCCTGTCACTTTTTGAGTAGTTATCTAGATAAAATTATAATAGTACAGATGGAAACCAGTTGATATGGTAAAATACTATACTGAATACATCTCTTTTTTATATCTAAAAAACTGGGCTTTAAACGATGCTCAGGCTACTCATCTGAGATAGAAAACATAACTGATGAGTTTTAAATAAGTGATTATTAATCAATCAATAAATGTTTATGAAGAATCTAATTTGTGCCAGATGCATGTATGGAATGTTGTATTGCTGGCACTGAAGGGATAATTATCTTTAAAAACAAGGATAGAGCTCTCAAATTTTCACTTGCATTGGTAGAGTATTGAGCATGTTGAGTTTTTAATGAAATTCTTCTAAATTATTTTAAAAATCTATTTTGATATCTTTTGATGTTGGTAGAACTCAATTTTGGTCTATTCTTTTGCTAAAAGTTTATATGAGGGATTTTACTTTAAAAGATAGAGCACAGATATCCTCTACCTGCTTCCAATCTAACACATAGAACTTTGGAAGTCAGTTTCTAATAAGATGATCCAGGATTTGGAATATGCAATGATGAAAAACTAATTGACTTCAGAGCCAGAAAAAATAATGATTCAGAAGGTGTTAAATCTGAACTAAATGTTCATGTAAAAGGTTAGAGGTAGGTGGGCAGAGCCAAGATTGTGGAAAAAAGACAGGAACTCACCTGAGCTCTCCATTAAACTCTTCCAAATACCTTTAAAAATAACTCTAAACAAATTCTAGAGTAGCAAAGCTTAAAACAAAAGATGAAGTGAAACAAATTTCTAGTCTAAGAAAACTTGGAAGGTCAGCAGGAAAGGTCTGTTGCAGCAGGAAGAGAAAGGAGCTCCGTTCAGCAGAGGACATTCCAGCACAGATGGAGCCCCAGCAAACCTTGAGCAGGCCTCAGGGTGACTGAATCACTGGCAACATTGGCAATTTCCAGACCTTTCAACCCATAGACAACAAAGACAATTTGGAAGGTCAGAAGGAAGGTAAGAGTGGAGCACAGTCCAGTGCAGGCTGTACCAGCTGAACCCTGAACTCAGAAAAGTAGGAGCAGGCATTGGGAGTGACTGAATTGGCAGCAGCAGTGGCAGCAGCTGCTTCCAGAGCTCTCAGGCCTCAGACCATAAGACTATCCAACAATTGGTCAGAAATGATCTTTTTGCTAGCACTAAGGCAGGACTCTTTTGCTTTGCCCACACTCAGATCTGGGTCATAGTCCTGGGTGGCAGTCCCAAGGCAGGGAGGAGCACTAGCATAGCAGAGTTTGTGGCCACAGTGTAAGGATAACACACCTCACAGTTTAGTGCTTGTGGTCACTTATAGACCAGAGCACAGGCCGGGAGAATAGTAAATGCCTCTCCTTAGATCATACCACCTTGGAAGAAATGAAAACTTATAGGTCCCTAGAAGCATCTCTGAAAACAGCTGCACAAAACCCCTGAAGCTTGTGTCAGTGTACCCTCTACCCTAGAAGCAGAACCCTACTTTAACAAAAAGTTAAAAAATCAAGTGGTAGACTGGGAAACTGAGCAAAGAATGGGGGGAAAAACCTCTGATTATGGAAAGTTACTATGGTAACAAGGAAGATAAAAACATATTCAGAAGACAACAAAGACAAAGTCCCTACATCCAAAGCCTGCAAGAATAATATGGAATGATCTCAGATCATGGAAAAGCTTAAAAAGGATTCTGGAAATCAAGCAAGTAAAGTAGAAGGAAAACTGGGAAGATAAATGAGAGTGATGCAAGAAAATCATGAAAAATGAGTCAACAGTTTGATGAAGAAACAAAAAGAAAATACTGAAGAAAATAACACCTTAGAAACGAACTAGGCCGATGGCAAAAGAAGTTCAAAAAGTCAATGAGAGGAATGCCTAAAAAGCAGAATTAGCCACATGGAAAATGAAGTCCAAAAGCTCACTGAAGAAAATAATTAAAAATTAGAATGGAGCACATGGAGGCTAATGACTTTATGAGAAATCAAGAAATTATAAAACAAACCAAAAGAATGAAAAAATAGAAGACAATGTGAAATATCTCATTGAAAAAAAAATAAAACTAGCCTGGAAAATAGACCAGGAGAGAAAACTTAAAAATTATGGGATTACCTGAACACCATGATCAAAAAAGGAGTCAAGACATCATCTCTCAAGAACTTATCAAGGAAAACTGTCCTGGTATTCTAGAACAAGAGGGTAAAATAAAAATTGAAGGAATACACTGATCACTTTCTGAAAGAGATTCCAAAATTAAAATTGCCAGGAATTTCATAGCCAAATTCCAGAGTTCCCAGGTCAATGAGAAAATATTGCAAACAGCTGGAAAGAAATAATTAAAGTATTATGGAGCCACAGCCGGGGTAACATAATAGCTTCTACATCAAGGGTTCAAAGGACTTGAAATATGATGTTCCAGAGGGCAAAGGAGGTAGGATTAGAGCCAAAAATCACCTACCCTGCAAAATTGAGTAAATGCATATTCAATGAGATAGAGGACTTTCAAAAATTCTTGATGAAAATACCAGAGTTGAATAGAAAATTTGAGGGTGTGTAGGAAGAGAGGAAGGAGAGAATTTGGAAATCAGTTTTAAATGTGATTGTTAAAAATTGATTTTACATATAAGTGGAGAAAAATAAAAATAAAATACTAAAAAAAGAGATAAAGCACAAAAAAGGTTAGAGAGGACCATCTCTCTCTGTCTCCCCTGGAGGCTTCTGAGTAAATTATGATCATTCTGAGTTGCTGATTAAGAAGGGAAGTTGGCCTCTGTTTCTTGTGTTTATCTTTTCCTAATTTCAGGTGAAGAAGTATCCAGGAATTGACTAAGATATGATTTTGTGAAGTTCAAAATGTCAGAACATTTGTTAGAAATTTCCTTGGCAGGGGCGGCTAGGTGGCACAGTGAGTAAGAGCACTGGCCTCGAAGTTGGGATGACCCGAGATCGAATCCGGCCTCAGAAAATGAGCACCCACACACAAATAATGACTAGCCGTGTAACCTTGAGCAAGTCACTTAACCCCAATTGCTTAAAAAAAAAAAAAACAAGAAATTTCCTTGGATAAACAGAGGCCCAGAGAGATTGCATCATTAAGGTCACACAGTGAGGAAGTGAAAGAGATCAAATTTGAATGAAGGACCTCCAAGCAAATCCGTATCCTTGGGGTCAGGTACAATCCTGAGAACCTTACTACCCTGGAATGGTATGTGGAGACCCAGGCCAAGGAGAATGCTTATGAATTGGAAGCCAACTTGGCCGTGCTTAAGCTGTACCAGTTCAACCCAGCCTTCTTCCAGACCACAGTGATGGCTCAGATTTTGCTAAAGGCCCTCACCAATCTCCCCCACATGGACTTCACTCTGTGCAAGTGCATGATTGACCAAGCTTATCGAGAAGAGCAACCCATCAAGCAGATCCTGAACTTTGGAGACTTGCAGGAAACCTTTCCAAGCTTTCTGGTATGCCCTAGATGAGAACATGGATATCCTTCTACTTAATGGCTTTGAAGGCTTTGAAGACTCCATCTGAAAATTTATCTGCCACATTGTGGGCATCACATATTAACATATTGACCACTGGCTGCTGGCTGAGATGTTGGGAGATCTGTCAGAAAACCAGCTGAAAGTGCAGATGAGCAAGTAAGGCTGGAGCTCCAACAAGGCAGGGAAGGTCTTCATTTGCAGCCAAGAAGAAAGTATCAAGCCCAAGAACATTGTGGAAAAGATAGAATTTTCCCTGGAAATTAGAGTGGGTAGCACAGTTCACCTAAATTTGTATCAGGAGTAGCCCAGTGGAGGTTCAGCAAACAACAAAGTGACCCACTTTACCCAGGTGCAATAGTATTGGAAATCTGAAGATTTTCCTTGCCCCATTGGCTCCTTGATAGGTTTAAGTGAATCTGAGAACCTTCCCTGATTTGAAAATATTCTTTGCCCCTTAATAGGCTCAAAGTGATCACATGGAGCCAGTGGTGAGAGGCTTGTTTCTCAGGAATGCCCACATCTTGTTACTTTGTGATTGGTCAGTGGGTCAAGAGGCTTGTGACATTCATTGATCCAGGAGAAGGCTATATATAACCTGATAAGGGTTTTCCTTTGGGGTTTATCTTGGGAAGAGTTGTGTGATTTGGCCAGATGAGACTCTGAGCAGCCATTGAGGCCCCAGCTTTGAAAACCCAGATGTTGGTGCTTCCCTCTCTGTTAACTAACTAGGTATGAATGTAATGGTGAGACAGCTGGAAGCCCTGACTACTACATTATGTTATTTTCTTTTGTAACTTTTGTTTGTATTCTTTGAAGTCCAGGGTACTGACTTTTTCCCCTGAACTAGGTAAATGATACATGTTTGATTGACTTAAGTAAGATTGTTAACCCATTTTGAGTTGCTTTCCTTCAGAAAAGCAGATCTAAGAACCTGTGATAGCAGCCATCCTGGGTATGCTAGGGTGCTTTCTGCTATACCAGGTCAATGATAGTTTGGTCATTTAGCACACTGTGCCCTTTAACTATCTGAACCAGCTAAATAAGGGAGTCTATCACTGATACCACCCCCCTGCCAAAATTTGGTGGAGACTCTATGAAGGAAAAAAAAACCTTTCAGGGCCAGAAAATGCAAGATTTCCCCTTTCTACATGTATTCCTTACTATCTTTACACTTTAATTTTGAGCCCACTCTGCCCAACTACCTCATGTGTGTAGAGGATGAGTGTTCAGGAGGGTGTTTTGTAAATGTTCTCCTCACTTTATCTTTTCAGTAAAAATGCCTTTATATAAGCTAATTGATATAAGTTAGTTATTTGATATTGGATAGCACATTGGATAGGGTCTTATGAGCAATAGCTCCAGAAAAACCAACCTCTAAGTATTATCCCGAGAAGGGGAGAGTAGTTATTGACCTCTGTCAAGTAAGAGACTGATCATAGGGATGGTTACATTTTTAATTAGTTCTTTAACTTGTTAAAAATGTGAAAAAGGGAGAGTTTCCACTTTCCTTAAGAATAATGGAGACTTAATATGGCCATAATGGAGGTAAGAGGGAGATAACATTTAGCTTAGAGATATGATATGATATGACTACATGGTAAAATTGTAAAGATAAAACTTTTCACAAAGAGTGCTGAATATCAGAGTGGTTTGTGAAAAGACTCATTCATCAACTTACTCTGGAATATTTCTACTTATATAGCACTCTCACTCCTGGTTTTCACTCTTTTCCTGTGTGTATATTACTTGGGAATCAGGACTGTTCAATTCATAAATCACATATCTTTCAGAGTTTGTCATGACTATGTCCAGATCCTAGAGTCATCCTAAAAGTATTAGCACTAGGAAAAAATGATGACTTGATCTTCCTACCTTTATCCCAATGCTGTATATGATACCTCCAAGCTTTTCTTAATGCTCTGCAATTCATAAATTCAAAATTTGCCTTAAGGGTGAGCCATGTCCACAAAATCAAGGAGCCACATCCAGACAAATCATACCTAAGCTACCCGAGGAGCTTGCATAAACTCACACAGTGACATACTCCCTCAGGACCTAGGGAGCTTTGGGGAAAGTCACTCTGTCTCTCTGGGTATCAATTTTCTCATTCATAAAAGAAAACACAAATTCAGAACATGTGTAAAATATACCAAAGTGCAGTAACAGATCAGACTCCCCTCCCACTCTACACATACACACAATACACACACACACACACACACACGCGCGCACACACACACACACACACACACATGTGCATGGATAAGGTTCTTGCTAATTCTAAATCTATAACACTTCCATCTCTAAATTCTCATCTGATTCCCAAAGTGAAATTTCTAACTGGGCAGAAAAAGACAAAAACCTGACCATTAGTACAAAAATTATTTTCTGCAACTGTAATGTTAATGGAGTTTGAAAATCCCCTTGTATTGGCAAGCTAACCCAGAGCTTGTGAATCCCATAGTGGGAGGGACTTTTTGACATGATAAGAGGAGCTGAACAGGGAGGAGCTGGTGCTGTGTATAGGAAAAAGCCTGAGCTGAAAGAGATCAGAAGAACCTTTTGGAGGAGCATTGTGGAGGCAGAGAGAAAGAGAGAGAACTGTCTGGAGCCAGAGTTACTGAGAGAGAGAACTGCCAGCCAGAGCTGCCCAGGACATCTGAGAGCCAGTTGGAGCTGCCCAGGACTTTTTATGGCCACCTGGAACTTCTGAGAACTGAGGAGGCATGACTGTGGTGCTAGTATTTTGTGTCTGTTTTGATGTTACTTTGTCAGATTTGTTTGTTGATAGAGGCCTCAGACCTTGTTGTTGGGTCTAGATTGATTTCGCAGACAGAAAGTGAATTGATGAGGACACTGGCAGTGTGCATGAATGTTATTGTGACTTTGTGAAGTTTTGTCTTCCCAGGAACAGAAACTGTGGGAAGGGGAATCATGGAAGCTGACAATCTACCTTGGGTCAAGATGAAAAGACCTCTCCTTGGGTACTTAATGCTGAGTGATGATATGGTACCCTCGTTGTGACCTAGGGGTAGATGGCCTTTGTGCTTTGTGATTGACTAAATGAATATACCTTGTTTAAAAGAGAACTTTAACCTTTGTACTTTATGATTGACTTGAGAACTTACTAAATGATTTCATTACTAATTGAATATACTTTGTTTAAAACAATGTGACGACATTGATGAAAACTACATGACCAATTTAGCATTAAGTTGTTAAGTTGTGACATGGTGAATGCTGTATTTGGATTTTCTGTGGATGTTTTGCCTTAATTTATTACTGAGTAAATGGAGAGTTCACCATGCTTGTAATCAGAACCTTGAAGGTTATTCACAGCAGCAGTCCTCCGGGAAGTTTCCCATGGTTGGTGTTACAGCAATACATATTACTCTAACTGATCCAAAGAATATTCTTGCTTTCACCATTTATCTTTCCCATAGCAGCTAGAACTCCAAAATATTTCATAACTTACAATTTATAACAAAAACACATAGCTTAAGATTAGAACCCCTTGTGATTACAATAATTGTAGCAAGAGGAATGAAGCACTTCCCCATATAATTGTTACTACATGTTGATTGTGAGAATAAAAAAAATAAAGAGAATCCATTACTTGAAAGCCTAAACCAGATTAAAATTTTTAAAATTTCACACACTCAGAAACACTGGTTTTGTAAATTGTCTATATGAATTTTTATATTTGTATTTTTAATCACAGCTAGGTGATGAAGTATATAGAGCACTGAACATAATGTCTGTAAGTCCTGAGTTCCAAGCAACTTGTTTCAAACACTTGAGCTCATTTTGTGACCCAGGGCAAGTACTTAACTCAATTCAACCTCAGTTTCTTCATCTGATAACAATAGCAACAACCTTAGAGTTTATTGTGAGGATAAAATGATATAACCTACACAAAGAACTTTGAAACCCTTAAAGTTCTACACATTCTCACTGTTCTTGCTGTTCTTTTTTTTAAACAAATGCTTTAACTTCTAGTTTACATCATTCATTTCCACAAGATCTTGAGTTACAATTTTTCCCCATTTTTTCCCTACCCACCACCCCAGAATAGCAGTCCCACTAGATATCCCCTCATCCACTAAGCTCTCTCCCATATCTTCTCCCATACTAGCTTCGACTTTGCCATTGGGGCAAGGTGAATCTCTGAGCCCCAATTCCTGAATATCTTATCTCCCAATTACATGCAAAATAGTATTAATAATAGTATTTTTATACATTTGAAACATTTGGTTTTAAGACTTCAAATTTCAGATCGATTCCCTTCCTCCCTTGCCACCCACTCCCTCTGGGAAGATAAGCAATTCAGTATGAGTTGTACATGTATAGCTATGCAAAACATTACCATAGTAGATATATTGTGAAAGGCTGCTTATAATTCCCTCCCACCCATCCCACCCCCGACCTGGTCCATTCCCTACTTTGCTCCTGTCCCACTTCAACAGTGGGTACTTCCAATCTCCCCTCCCCACAAGAATGCCCTCCCATCAACCATCCCTCCTCTCATCCCTCTTCCCCCTATTCTGCTGCAGGTTGAGATATCCCATTTAATATGTATGTCATTCTCTCCCAGAACCAAATTCAATGAGAATGTGGTTATGCCTTTTTGCCTTCCTATTCTTCGCCTCCTCTGCAGCCACTTCCCCTTGCTTCTTCTACATGAGATAGTTTGCCCTACCCTGTCTCTCCCCATCTCCTCTTGCCACTTTCCTCTCTCATCTCATAATTTCACCCGTTAGGTATCATCCCTTCCCCACAAATTCAACCTATGTCCTCTATCCATGTGTAACTGTAAACATATATACACACATTCACATATGTATTCATGTGACCATATACCCTTCTTCCATTATTTTCATACTGAGAAAAGTTTCATCAGTGACAATTATTGTTTTTCCATGTAGGAATGTAAATAGATTAACTTTGATAAGTTCCTTTTGATTTCTTTTCCCTGATTACCTTCCCAGGTATCTCTTGCTTCTTGTGTCTGGATGTCAAATTTGTTATTCAACTCTGTTTTTTTCCTCAATATTGCTTTAAAGTCCTCTAAACCACTGAATGACCATATTTTCCCCTGAAACAAAATAATCAGTTTTGCTGGGTAGGTGACCCTTGGGTTCATTCCCAGATCTTTTGCCCTCTGGAATATCATATTCCTTGCCCTTCTATCCCTCAGTGTAGAAGCTGCCAGGTCCTGTGCTATTCTGATTCTGTTTCCACAATAATGAAAGTGTTTCTTCCTGGCTACTTGTAGTATATTGTCCTTGATCTGGAGATTCTGGAACCTGGCTATAATATTCCTGGCAGTTTTCTTTTTAGGATCTTTTTCAGGAGGTGATCAGTGGATTCTTTCAACCTTTATTTTGCCCTCTGGGTCTAAAACATCAGGGCGATTTTCCTTGAGAATTTCTTGAAGGGTGATTTCTAGGTTCTTTCTTTGATCATGGCTTTCAGGTAATCCAATAATTTTTAAATTGTCTCTCCTGGATCTATTTTCCAGGTCAGTGGTTTTTCCCATGAGATATTTCACATTGCCTTCTATTCTTTCATTTGTTTGGATCTGCTTAACAGCATCTTGATTTCTCATAAAGTCACTAGCTTCCATTTGCTCCATTCTAAGTCTGAAGGAATGAATCTCCTCAGTGAGCTTTTGAGATTCTTTTTCCATCTGGCAAATTCGACTTTTTAAGGCATTCTTCTCCTCATTGCCCTTTTGGGCCTCCTATACCATTTGAGTTACTCTATTTTTTAAGGAGTTCTTTTCCTCAGTCAGTGTGTTGACCCTTATTTCATACTTTTCCTGCATCCTTCTCATTTCTCTTCCCAAGTTTTCCTCCACTTCTCTTATTTGATTTTTTTAAACAAATGTTTTATTAACTTCTGTTTTACATCATTCATTTCCACCAGATTTTGAGTTACATTCATTTTCCGCCTGTTATTCCCCTACCCAACCTCCCAGAATAGCAGTCCCACGAGATATCGCTTCCTCCAATCTGCTCTCTCCTATACGTTCTCCCATACCCCCTTCGACTTTTCCATTAGAGGAAGGTGACTCTTTGTGTCCCAATGCCTGCACATCTTATCTCCCAATTATAAGCAAAAGAGTATTAATAATAGTATTTATATGTATTTGAAACATTTAATGTTAAGACCTTGAATTTCAGATCCAGTTCCTTCCTCCCTTGTCACCCATTCCCTCTGGGGAGATAAGTAATTCAGTATATGTTGTACATGTCTAGCTCTGCAAAACATTATCATAGTAGATATATTGTACAAGGCTGCTTATCATTCCCTCCCACTCATCCCACCCCCAACCTGGTCCATTCCCTACATGATCCTGTCCCTCTTCTATAATGGGTACTTCCAACCTCCCCTCCCCCTAGAATTGGAAAGAGAAATGAGAAGGATGCAGGAAAAGTATGAAATGAGGGTCAACAGCCTGACTGAGAAAAACAACACCTTAAAAAATAGGCTGACTCAGATGGCAAAGGAGGCCCAAAAGGGCAATGAGGAGAAGAATGCCTTAAAAAGTCGAATTTGCCAGATGGAAAAAGAATCTCAAAAGTTCACTGAGGAGATTCATTCCTTCAGAGTTAGACTGGAGCAAATGGAAGCTAATAACTTCATGAGAAATCAAGATGCTGTTAAGCAGATCCAAATAAATGAAAGAATAGAAGACAATGTGAAATATCCCATGGGAAAACCACTGACCTGGAAAATAGATCCAGGAGAGACAATTTAAAAATTATTGGACTACCTGAAAGCCATGATCAAGGAAAGAACCTAGAAATCACCCTTCAAGAAATTCTCGGGGCAGCTAGGTGGCGCAGTGAATAGAGCGCCGGCCCTGGAATCAGAAGGCCCTGAGTTTGGAGCCGGCCTCTGACACTTAATCCATACGAATAAAAAAAAACCTAGCCGTGTAACCTTGGGCAAGTTACTTAACCCCAATTGCCCTAAAGGGGCGGCTAGGTGGCGCAGTGCCTCGGAGTTTGGATGACCCGAGATCAGATCTGGCCTCAGAAAATGAGCACCCACGCATAAATAATGACTAGCCGTGTAACCTTGAGCAAGTTACTTAACCCCAATTGCTTTTAAAAAAAGAAATTCTCAAGGAAAATTGCCCTGATGTTTTAGATCCAGAGGGCAAAATAGAGGTTGAAAGAATCCAGAGATCACCTCCTGAAAAAGACCCCAAAAAGAAAACTCCCAGGAATATTATAGCCAGGTTCCAGAATCCCCAGATCAAGGAGAAAATACTCCAAGCAGCCAGGAAGAAACAATTTCAATATTGTGGAAACACAATCAGAATAGCACAAGACCTGGCAGCTTCTACACTGAGGGATCAAAGGGCATGGAATATGATATTCCAGAGGGCAAAAGAACTGGGAATGAACCCACGGGTCACATACCCAGCAAAACTGAGTATTTTGTTTCAGGGGAAAATATGGTCATTCAGTGGAATAGAGGACTTTCAAGCATTCTTGAGAAAAAACCAGAATTGAATAGAAAATTTGACATCCAGACACAAGAAGCAAGAGATGCCTGAGAAGGTAATCAGTGAAAATAAATCAAAAGGAACTTATCAAAGTTGAACTATTTACATTCCTATATGGAAAAGCAATAACTGTGACTGATGATATCTTTCTCACTATGAAAATAATGGATGAAGGGTGTGTGGTCTTATGAATACATATGTGAATGTGTGTGTATATGGTTACAGTTATATATGGATAGAGAGCATAAGTTGAATTTGTTGGGAAGGGAGAATACTCAAGGGATGAAATTATGAGGTGAGAGAGGAAAGTGGCAAGAGGAGATGGGGAGAGACAGGGTAGTGTAAACTATCCCATGCAGAAGAAGCAAGGGGAAGTGGTTGCAAAAGAAGGGGAGAATAAGGAAGGCTAAAAAGGCAAAACCACATTCACATTGAATTTGTTTCAGGGAGAAAATGACATACATACTAAATGGGATATCTCAACCTGCAGCAGGATAGGGGGAAGGGGGATGAGAGGAGGGATGATGGATGGGAGGGCATCCTTGGGGTGAGGGGAGGTTGGAAGTACCCACTATAGAAGAGGGACAGGATCATGTAGGGAATGGACCAGGTGGGGGTGGGATGAGTGGGAGGGAATTATAAGCAGCCTTGTACAATATATCTACTATGATAATGTTTTGCATAGCTAGACATGTACAACATATACTGAATTACTTATCTCCCAAGAGGGAATGGGTGACAAGGGAGGAAGGAAATGGATCTGAAATTCGAGGTCTTAATATTAAATGTTTCAAATATATATAAATACTATTATTAATACTCTTTCGCTTGTAATAGGGAGATAAGATGTGCAGGCATTGGGATGCAAAGACTCACCTTCCTCTAATGGAAAAATCGATGGGGGTATGGGAGAAGGTATGGGAGAGAGCAGATTGGAGGAAATGATATCTTGTGGGATTACTGTTCTGGGAGGTTGGGTAGGGGAATAATGGGGGGAAAATGATTGTAACTCAAAATCTGGCAGAAATGAATGATGTAAAACAGAAGTTAATAAACCGTTTAAAAAAAAAGAAAAAAGAAAAAAATGAATTGGAGAAGAAAATGGCAAACCACTCTAGTATTTTGCCAAGATGATGCCAAATTATGTCACAAAGAGTTGGATATGACTGAAATTACTGAACAACACTTATGTTTTAAGGCTATTAGCACATTAATGAAGGAGTAATATCAGTAGAGAAAAACCTAGGTCAACAACACATTTCCAGCTGTTCACCCTCTCTAATTGACCCAGGTAAGCCTTGGATCAAATCATATCATCCTATTAATCCCAACTGAACCAAAGGCCTGTGGCCATCCATGCATTCACGGAAAACAGGAGTCATCCATTAAGTCACATGATACTTCCATAACTTGAACATGGTAGTACAAAAAAGACAGCTTCTATTCCACAATTTTGAACAGAATCTGTGCCAAAGGGTTAACCCAAGGCAACATCCCTCAAAGTTCACCATAAAAACCCAAAGCACCACTTTTACCCCATTACTGTTGGTGCCTATTGTCTCCATTATTTTGACAATGTTTCCCCTTTTCTTCTCTCTTCTTTTCCCAGTGTAGGGAAGGTTATCTTGTTTCTCTGAATCACTGGAGAAGTAAGGATATGGGAAATGCAAAGGTGCCTCCTTGTTTTTTTGATGATTCATTTTTCAGTTGTGTCCAACCCTTTGTGATCCCATTCGGGTTTGGTTTGCCATTTCCTTATCCAGCTCATTTTACAGATGAGGAAATGAAGACAAACTGGGGTAAGTGACTTGCCCATGGATACACAACTAGTAAGTGCTTGAGGCTAGATTTGAACATAGGTCTTTGTGACTCCAGGCCCAGTGCTCTCTTGACTGAGCTCCCTAGTTGTCCTATATACAAAACCTAAGAGATTTTTAATCAAACTCATGAGAAACTTTTGCCTTCTATTTATATTGCATCAAATTTTATAATTAATTTTGTAAATTGAAACATCCATCCTCAGTTATATATTCAGAATCTTAGGAACAAACTTACTGAGTGAAACTGTCATTAATATTTCATGCAGAACATAATATCAATGGATATATTCATAACACAAAATGTGTCAGATTTGTTTTGTTTTTTATTAAGTTCTTAAAGTAAAACATTTCAAGTAATCACATGTGAAATATATAGATATATCTACTTGATAGTTATTCTAAATATCCATTTTGGCTAATTGAAAGCCCTAATACTATCATGAATCATAAGAACTGAAACTGTAAGCAGTCACTATTTTCTCATATCTCTATTCTCCTATATCTTCAAAGCTCCCATTGACCTTAGAGGATGTTCCACATAGGAAGAGGGATGGGCAGATGAAAAACACTCTACTATTATTTTAAATTTAGAGAAGGATAATTTTTAGATCTAAATGGTGACTTTTTAAAATCTTACCAGGATAATAATAATGGTGAGGTAAGTGTGCTGAGAGTTTATCTTTTTCAGTGGTATACATTAAAAAAAAACTACATTTCTACTAGAAATTAATGTCTTCTCAGTAGCTTTCATTAGGTCACGATTACTAGGAACAAAGGGAGAGCGAGGAGGACGTTTTAGCCCACACCTCTAGCCCAAAGTCTCAGATTTAGCTTGTGAATAATTTTCAATAATTCAAAAAAGGACAAAAGTATTTAAATGGTCTTACTAAACTTAATGTCAACTGATGTACTATGTGAAAGCTATATTTTTCTTAAGTAATTTATTCATTTGAGCAGAAAAAGTCTAGTATAATGTCTTCCAGGTAAATAGATACATAAATTTTGTTGAATGGAAATTAAGACAGAAAAATATTTATAAAATAAAAACTTGAAATTATATCTCTTGTATTTTACAAGCACTATTCCAGTTTCTTATCTTTATTAACATATATATGTATGGTTATATGTGTGCATGTATGTATGTATGCATAAAATTAGGAATACCAAAAGCAAAATATGTTCCAAAACTCCATGGATCTCTTAAAACCTCTAAACAAAATAAATAAATAAATAAACAAATTTAAACAAATAAACAAAAACTTCCAATGTCTTATAGAATTGTGTGGTATGATTGCATTGGATGACTAATTAACAATGTTCACATCAATCTGTGCTCAGACAGGACAAAAATATGCCTCATATTTTTAAACAAGAAAAAAAGAGAGAGAGAAGCCACCATAGCCTATCTTAGGCAGCCCAAGCTGCTTCTCTGTTTCTTCGTGTGTTGTTTTGTTTTTTTTTTAACCCTCCTACTGACATACATAATACCCTCAAGAGTTCAATGGTTTCCTGAAATCCTCTTAGATATCAGTTCAAAGAACTTGAGATCAGTCATTTACTCTTGCTGATTGTACGGATGATATATGAGTGAATTTCAATTATCTTGTTTCCTTACATCCATGACATTTTAGTTAACATTTAATAATATTTTGTGCAGGAATTGCTGACATTAAGAAATTAATCTCTTTAACTCTTGTGGAACTTCTACCTCCAGCAATGAAGTTTCTGACAACAAAGTGTACCACTGGAATATATCACATTCATTAATAAAGATATTATGATAGTATATATATATATATATATATATATATATATATATATATATATTTTCTGTGCTTATATTGTTATATGAAAAAGAATAAAGCAGTGTATTGGGGGGAGTCACTCCCTGACCAGTTGATTACTACTTAACCATCCCCAACATGTTCTGTTCATAAAATCACAGAAGAAGATATATAGGAAAGATGTTACCTAAAGTAGAAAAAATTGGCTATACTCTATTACTCCTTTAGAAAATATGAAGCAGTTTCTTTGATAGAATTTGAAGGGTAGCTGGCCCTTGGCTGGCATAATTGGTCAGAACTGGTTGCCTTTAAAAAGCAAAATCTAATAATCTAATAATAATTATAATAATGATAATAATAATATGTTATTAAAAACTAGAAACATACTTATCAAGAGGAAGCATTGAGTTGGGGAAGTTATAGAACATTTTTCTCTCGCCTTGCCCTTCTAATACAAGTCATGCTATTTTGAAGAACTGCTTAACCAGTAGTCAATACCATATTCAGCATGGCACAGAAAAGAGATAGACACAGAGATGGTAGAGATGTGATATCTTGAATAAGTGTGATTACAATAGTAGAAAAGAAAGTTGACTAAGGATGCAAGAGACAGCTAGTACTGGCAGTCTGATTATGGGGAGAAGACACAGGGAAGTCAGCTGAGTAACCTGCCGAGGAGAAATATTCTTTCTCGGGGAGAAATATGTAGACACTATGTGAAGTGAAAGTCTATCAGGACTCTATGATATCAGGTGCATGAGTTTCCTTGGCCACACATGCTTCCTACATGTTTGTCTCACTACCAAGGTACTCTGTACCTATTCTTCCCTTGTGTGTATATATGTGTAACAGCAAGCACCCCAGCATGCCCAGGGTGGCTGCCAACACAGGTTCTTAGATCTGCTTTTTTTAAAGGAAAGCAACTCAAAATGGGTTAACAAGCCTACTTTAATCAATCAAACATATATCGTTTATCTAGTTCAGGGGGAAAAGTTCAGCACCCCGAATTTCAGAGTATACAGACAGAAGTTACAAGACAGAGAAACAGATCAAGCAGACAGGCTTCCAAACTGTCCAACCATTACATCCATACCAAATCACAGTTATCAGAGAGGGAAGCATCAACATCTGGGTGTTCAAAGCCGGGGGGCTCTCAACTGGGCTGACCAAAGTCTCATCTGGTCAAATCACACAACACTTCTCAAAGTGAGCCCCAAAGCACAGCCTCACATCAGGGATTATATAGCCTTCTCCTGGGTCAGAGAGTGTAACCACCCTCTTGACCCACTGCCCAATCACACAGCATCAAGGTGTGGGCATTTCTGAAAACCAAACCTCCTGCCACAAGCTACATGTGACTACATTCAGCCTATTAGGGGACAGAGTATATTTTCAAATAAAGGAAGGCTCTCAGAGTCTCTTAAGCCTATCAAAGGGCCTAGGGGCAGGGAAGATCTTTAAATTTGCATATCCATTATAATATGTTGTTGTTGAGTCATTTTTCTCTCTTGTCTCATTCTTTGTGACCCAATTTGGGGTTTTCTTGGCAAAAATACTGAAGCAGTTTACCATTTCCTTCTCTAGCTCATTTTATAGATGAGGCAACTGAGATGAGACAAACAAGGTTAAGTGATTTGCCCAGGATCACAGGGCAAATATCACAAGCCAGATATAAACTGAAGAAAATGAGTCTTCCTAATTCCAAGACCAGCGCTCTATCTACTGTGCCACTTAGCGACACATACATACATACACATATTCATACATACATAGAAAATGCCCATGTAAATACACATGTATATAGGCACAGATATACACACATGCTTATGTGTATATATGCATACACATGCACATATCTATTTATATGTGCATGCACACATATAAAGTATGGCCCAGGAGCAAGGAGTAAAAGTTATAGGTTTTGTCCTTGCTTGGACATCTTAATAAATACCTATACTTCAAACTAATCACATCTACTTTCTTACTATTAAAAGAAAATACATCAGTGTAAATTCATGAACTAAATGTTTAGGTGTGCAAACCCAAGTAATACCATGGCTTTTAAGAAGGAGTCACCCTCTTCAGGATCCAACAAGTACAAAGTGTGAGAGTAGAGGCAACTCCCAGAGGGGCCACCACTATAGTAAGCAGCATCTCTGTGACCACTTAATTTTATAAAACTAGGCTTATACTTGATCCTTCCTTTATTGAGTAAGTCATATACTGCAAAATAAGTGTTTATAATAAATTTTCTTTTTTAAAAGCAATTAGGGTTAAGTAACTTGCTCAAGGTTACACAGCCAGTCATTATTTATGTGTGGGTGCTCATTTTCTGAGGCCAGATCCAATCCTGGGTCGTCCCAACTCCGGGGCCGGCACTCTTACTCACTGTGCCACCTAGCAACCCCTGTACTAAATTTTCAAGCTGATTTCTTTGCCTCCCTTGGCTTTGCTCAAAATGAAGGTGCTGGAGTTCATTGGTTACTTACACAAAGGAGTGTATAATATTTTTATAACAGCTAATTTTAATTTTCCTGTTGTTTTATGATAAATGCAGTAGGAGCTTAATATGCAAGGAACTCATAAGAGGAGAAGCTGTCAAAACTGACTTTTTCTTTTAGGAGAAAAGAAGAGAAGGTGAAAGAATCAGAGAGAGACACAAAGATTAAGATAGAGAGAGACAGAGGCAAAGTATATAGAATTATGGGAAAGAGGAAAATGGAAGACTCATTGGGCTTGTGGAGTACATGGATTCTAATAATGGAAATTTGAACACAGATAAAATTGTCTGTTGAATACTAAAAACAAAAATAACAGTAATAACAATAATGGCAGTTTTCAGTTGTCCTCTTCAATGTGCCTTACAAAAATTATCAAATTAGTGTATGGCTATTAAATACTTTGATGTAACTCATATCAGATACTCTCAATAGGATTTACACTGCTTCAGACTATAAAGAGGATTTGTCGCCAGACAAGTTTTCGCATCTCTAATTACAGCATCGTTTTTGCAGCTCTATAATTAAGAGTGAACTGCAATTTCCATTCCTACACTCAGCTGTAAAAACTCACTCTGAATTTAACATGGCATTTATTTTCTTAGTTCTAAAGCACATTTGCTTCAAAAATTGTGTTGGAATTAAATTTAATTCACCCATGCTCAGTGCCAATTTGCTATAGATGTCAGTCTTTTAAAACATATATCTATCTCAAAGATGTCAACTTCATTTAATGACATTTTTCATTCTTTATGTAATGATTTTCAGTCTTGCAACAGCAAGAATCAATCTGACTACAAACCACCCACTTATTTTCTTTTTATTTTGGGAGGCATTTTCCCCATGCTCTTTATCCTGCCAAGATATGGGTGTGGGTTGATGTCCCTCCCCTTCTTTGAATATTATAATGGATACATAAGTATAATAAAGTTACTGATAAAACTGTTCAAATAAGGAAAAAAAAACTAAGCTTATCTAAAGACACTTGGAGAAAGGAAGATCAAAACTGCATCATAAACAAGTTTGGCCAATAACATTATTAATTTACCCATAGTACCATAGATTTTTTTGGTGCCATTTTCTCTGAGAATTTATTTGCTACTCTAATATTAGATTTGGTACAACTCCCAAATAAACAATGCTTATTTGGTGGGGCAATTGAGTCTAAATTCATCAGTAAAATAATGGACATTTCTATAACTTCCACAAATACTATTGTGCAAGGTGAGATAAAGCATGGAAGGTATATGAACAGGGATTGAAGCACCAAAAGATGCTAATGTGAGGTGTCAAAGTATTAACATATTTATTAGCTCATCAATGTTGCTTCTTAGTTTGGACAAAGTAGAAAGCTATTGCCAATTGTCTTTGTATAACAATGTAAGTACATGCAAAGAATATCATTAAAAGCAAAATGAGATCAAGAGTCCAACATTGATAGTACTAGCTCCCATGTCTGAGGGTAGTGTGGCAGAGTATAGTTCCTCCTATTCTGGTAAATAGCGATACTCACCTTTCCTGTGCCCAACTAACTCTCTGTCATGGTGCAGTAGCAGTTTTGGAGTACTCTTATAGACTCTGTTAGAATGATGTAACTATTCATCATCTGTATGATAATAAAGAGCAAGTTGCTGGCATAGGGATGAACATCTGGGTCTGAAATTATGAAATGATAATAAGTTTTGATCTGATATCCGGTTGATGCCTGAATCAAAATGGGCTCAGGCTGAACCGAGAAGTGTGGAATGATGTACATGAGCCAGGAGGGATCTGTCATAGCAGTTCCAATTTATTGATCAGAGGGCAAGGTTTATATAATGAGTGTAAAGCAATTATCTCTTAGGTTCCCATGAGAAAATGTTTAATGTCCTTGTTCAGTGACACACATCCATATGTTTTAATATCCTTGTTCCCCTGCATGCATCTATGTCTTTCACTGCTTGGTTATCATGCCCTAAACTCAGGAAGAGATGGTGAGCCGATCTTAAGACATAATATAGCCTTCATGGGAAGCTGGCTTGGGAGAAATCCTGGACCAGAGTCTTCCCATGTAAGGACTGGGTCAGAGACTGGCCCTCGACATCAGGTTTGTCACTGACAAATCTTTATTGGGTAGAGGAAGGAGAAGAGGAAGGGGAAGGGGAAGGGAAGGGAAGAGGAACAGGAAGGCAAGAGGAGGGCAAGGGGAGGGAAGGGAAAGGAAGGGAAGGGATGCTTTCAAATTTTCACAGGAAGGAAAGGAAAGAATAAAAGAAATAAGAAACAATTGTGGCACCATCATTCTTCTATCTCCCAATCGCCTATTTCATGTGAATCAGTCAAACCTAGGAAGAGTGCAGGGCTCTTGCTGAGAGCTAAGTGAAGAATGCTTAGAGTTTAAGGAAAAGATATCCATGATGAGAGGTAGATGATTGCTGAGATCTCTTCATTTAGGGCTGAAAACCCTATGATAATACCTAAGGGTCTAACACTGAAAGATAGAGGACCTCACCCTGAGGATTGATGGTTTCATTTTTCATATTAAGAACTCCATGCTATAGGCCAAGGATTCTTTGCTAAAAGAATGGCTTTTATTGATTTCCTGCTTCCTACTCTCACCCTGGATATGACAACTAACCCAGGTTTAAAGGTTGTATGGGGTGATGATGTTAGCAATTCGTGAAGAGACATGGTTGACAGCAACAGCAAGAAGGTCACATACTGTCTAGTCATACTTAGCAAAGTTAAATACCCTATCAACAAGAAGTGATTCACTCAGAGCTCTCTGCCCTCTAAATAAAAAATAAATTCAAAAGTTTAATCTCCACTGTGTAGGATTAAGGGTAGAAAAACAAAGAGAGTGAGGAAATGAGATAATACAGGAAAATTCTTAATATAATGAAGTAGTATTATGAACTAAAAGAATCCCAGGACAAAATTCTATGAGAAGATAATTATGACCCTACCATTCCTATAAGTGCAACTCAGACAAAAGAATAACCAATGAAAACTTGTTATGAGGGAACATAAAAATTCCAAGAATGACTTGAAAGACTAAGAAATCAAAATGAATAAAAGGATAAGGAGTAAAACTAGAGCTTTTGATGAAAAACTTGGAAGAATAAGTATTTTTAAACCAAAGTTGAAAAGATTAACACATTAGTAATTGGTAGCTAAAACAATCAGAGAAAGAGAATTTAAAAATGAAATGATACAACAGAGAAAAATTAAGTGAAATAAAGGCTATATAACTGGAAGAATATGTAATATATGTACTTGTAAAAACATACTTGGAAACAAGATTCAAAAAGGTAATTTAGGAGTTAAAAGAATTCCAGAAAAAAATATAAGTAAAAAACATTAAGAGCATATTTCTAGAAATAACAAAAGAAAAATCACTCAAAAATTTTGGAAGATGGCAAAGTAAAAATAGAGAACCTATTGATACCCAGAGAAATTCCCCAAATCTAATATCATATGAAATTCATTGCCAAACCCCACAGTTCTCTGGTAAAAAAAAAACAAAAAAAACAAACAAACAAACAAAAAAACATTATATACACATTAATTCAATCTACTTTAAATTACAACTGACATAATAGAAGAAATAAAGGCTTAGAATCCAGCAATATTCATACTATGCCGTATAGAGGTATAATACAATAACAATCACAACTGTGAATATGACAGAGAAGAGTTTGTCAAAAAAATTTAATTAAATGGCGGAATGGATTAGAAAGTCAAACCCAATATTATGAGTTGAATACTAAAACATATTTATTTATGAGTGTTTAGAAAAAAATATTCAGAATTAAATGGAGAATATATGATGTAGCCCCAAAGAAAAGATGGAACAAAAATCAAATAAAGATTAAATATTTAAAAGTGTAATATTAAAGAAAATGATGAGCAAAATATTAATATTTTTAGAAATATCACTACATATTTTATTGCTAAATACACTAAGAAAATATTATTTTTAATCTGTAAACAAAAACATTAAGAACAAACACACTAAGGAGAAACATATTTTTATCCCTAACCATATTAAGAAAAAATCATACAGTGTGCAAAAAAACTTTAAAAATCAACAATATAATAACCACTAATGAAATATAAAAATAAAAAGGTTGAAAATCAAAAGTTATATAATCAAAATTATATTCTAAATGTTTGCTGAACTGATAAATGATTCTGAAACTATTAAAAGAACAAGAAAACTTAGACAAGCAAGCTAACTGGATCAAAGTGATAGAAGGAGGGCAGAGAAACAAATCCTAAAAATTAAGAATAAGGGCAAATTCATAACAAAGTAAGAAGAGATTGAGATAGAATAACCAAAGCATATATTCAATAAAATTAAACCACATTACATGGTAACCACACTGAATACTTTTTAAATGGATGAATAAATATTTTAAATATATATTAAGAGATCATGCTATCAGTAATTTAAGTCACTAAATCTTAATGAAATTGAACAATATTAAAACAAACTCCTCAAATGGAAATATAAAGTACAGAAGGATAAATGAATTCTATCAATAATTTTAAAAAAAAGTTCATCTCTTGTGGTGTACAAACTGTTCCAAAAAAATTTAGAAAGAAATCACCCCACAAATCTATTAGCAAATATTATTCTGACATTTAAAACAAAGGAAGATAAAGCAGAAAAGGAAAATAACCATTATCTCTAATGAATTTTGATTTTTAAAAGTTGAATAAACTATTCTCAAAGAGACTAGAACATTATTTATTTATGCATATATATACATATATGTGTGTGTATACACACACACATTAACATATACATGTAATTGACCAGAATGACTAGATTTTATTTATGTCTGGAATGCAAATATGTTTCAGAATTAGTTAAATTAGGTGCCTTTTACAATTATGACTAGAACATAAATTCTTAACCAAAGCATAGAGATGATCACAAAGATAAAAAAAATAGAAATTTTCAATTACATGAAGTTGAAGAGCTTTTATATAAAATTAATACAACTAGAAGAAGTAAAGCAGTCATCTGAGGGGGAAAAAAACAACTTTGCATCAAATATATCTGATAAAGTTTTGCTATACAAGATACCTAGGGAATTCAAATATATAATGAGGAATCATACCTCAATAGCTAAATCATCAAAGGGTAAGGACAATTTCCAAAAAACATTAAACTATAGCCCACCATATGAAGTAATTTTCCAAATCCATAATAATGAAAATCAAAATCATAGTCAAGTTTTGTGTTAAATTTAGAAAATTAACAAAGATGACAAGATATAATAATGATAAAATTGACAAGTTAAAACCGATTTTAAGGTCCCCATTTCCTTTTATACAATCTTTTTTTGAAGCAATCATTGTGTAGCCCCTTCCTCCATTAAGATAAAAGTATTTTTTTCTCTTTTTTCCAGTTTTTTTTCCAATCCTTTTTGCCTCCTAGGTTTTCTCCAATATTTATCATTCAAAGACAATATGGAGTTATTCTTCCCTTCATGATTCGATTTTGATTGGATTAAGGAACATATCTCTATTTTCTTTTTCTCCCCCCCCCCCTTTATATGCATACTCTCATTTTGTAATTTAGACCCACAAAAAATACTGATTCACTTATAGGTAGAGTATTGTGAGATTTAGTCCATAATGTTTCAGGGCTGCTTCTCCACCATTATTTATAATTGACTTCTGTTTTCACTCTTTTTCCTTGCTTATATTTAGGGGGAAAAGAAGACAATCATCTTCCTCTTGATATTTTGTTGTTGTTACTGTCCTTCATTACTCATTTACCCTTCCTGTATTTGGTGTTTGAGAAGCAAATAATCTCTTCAGATATGATTTTCTTTCTAAAAATGTTTTGAATGCCACTTTATTATTTGATATCCATCTTTTTTTTTCACTTAGAAATAGGCTCAGATTTCATTCTAGGTTACCTCTTTAGATTCATTGCTCTTTGGAAAGCATTATTCCATTCCTTATTGTGTTTTCTGTTTCTTTTGTATTTGAAGATCTTTTCCCTAGTCACTTGCAGAATTTTTTTTTATTTCTCAATAAACTTGTTAAACATAATGAATACATATCTTGAATTTTGCAGGTGAGTATGTGTGTGTGTGTGTGTGTGTGTGCACTTTGTGTTTTTTTGTATTAAAAATTCTGGAATATTTTCTTGTTTTATTAATTTTTATTTTATGTCCTTCTGGGAGGCCTCTAATCCTTAAGTGTCAATGCATTCTGTCTTCAAGATTAGTGTGTTTTGCTTGTATGGATAGCATTGCTTTTTGTTTTTCTTCTTCTACATTTTCCTTCATTTCCATATATATGCATTCCCTAAAAGTTGTCCACTCTTTTGTTTATTTGATAAGACTTTCGACTGCAG
Source organism: Gymnobelideus leadbeateri (assembly GCA_011680675.1). Classification (NCBI taxonomy): domain Eukaryota; kingdom Metazoa; phylum Chordata; class Mammalia; order Diprotodontia; family Petauridae; genus Gymnobelideus; species Gymnobelideus leadbeateri. The sequence continues at coordinate 62,537 of WOXC01009237.1, read as the reverse complement.
ATACAAATTTTTCTGTTCTATGTGGTGGTGGTGGTAGGGGTAGTGGTATTGGTGATGACTGGTATTGTTGTAGCTGTTGAGGCTAAACATACTACTCTCAAAATCTCTTTTAAACCACTGTGGAAAAGCATGAGAGGGTTCCAAGTTCTCCTTAAAATTTAAAGTCTTCTCCCTCATTAGGTGCTGAATCATTTTCTTTTATTTTACAATATTTGTTAATAGATGAATGAGCTTACTTACTATTTTTTTCTGCTGTTAATTTCTTCCCTCTTGTTTTGTCTTCTTATGCTAAAGGTGTTAGAATTTTCTTCCTCCTGAGATCATTTGTAATTTAATTCTTTTTTCTCCTTATTTCCCACTATTGCTCACTTTCTAATTCCCTCACTAGAGGTGATTTTCCTGGGAGTTAGATCACAAAATATTTAAACTTCCTCAAAGTTAGGAAGTTCATAGTTCACCAGACTAGGTCACTGCCCCCAACTAATTTCTGGAACGTTATGACCTGCCCCAGTTGAATTCTGGCAAATTTTACATATAACTGGGGAAAAATAAAATATCCCCCCCCAAAAAAACAGCAATAGAGTCCATAACACACAAATGGACAAGAAACTATTTTAAAGGAATTCATTTTCAATTTGGACTCTGAGCTAGATCTACTGCATGAAAGAGGTTGAACACCTTCTAAAGATCAATAAAGTTAGCTTTGTTATTTTTTTAGATATCTCATATAACTTACTATATATGCCATTTGTATCTGTATGGGTATATATGCAAATGGAGATACAAAGAGCACCTAAAATTATTATTTCATGTGTCATAGACTATATACATATACATATACATACACATGCATACACACACAGAAAGAGAATGAGAATTTATTACTATATTCACATGTCTTGAATATATACTGACAAACCTTATGTTAGAAGAATTATTTTATAGTCAATGAAACACTGGAATTTGAGTCAAGGAGACTGAAAGTTTCAGTCTTGTTTCTGATAGTAGTTATATGATACTAATTAAGTCATTTAACTTTACAGAGATACAGTTTCCTCGTTTGTAAAGAGTGGGTATAATAATACCATTTTCAAACAGTTGTGAGGATTAATGAACTATCTTATGGCAGGTTGTTTTTAAACATCAAAGCACTATGAAAATGCGAATCATTATTCTTTAATATATTAATCTATATCATAGAAAGCCAAATAAAGAAGGTCTGCACTACCGCATGTAGAAAATCTATCAGTTGCATCATAATTACACACAGGTCTGGAGTAGAGAAGAGGATAATATAAACTATAAAATGGTACTTTCTCAGGGATGTGGAGTGTGTCAGTCCCACTGAGACAGTGTAACTTTACTTCTGGGTTTAAGAAGAGAAGTAATCTACATGTTCAGTTTATTAAATACAGGTCCAATTCCTGTTCACTAGAAGTGTTCACTAGAAGATTTGACCTACTTCAGTAGGTTGGCTAGAGGTACTCTCAAAATGAGAAACCTAAGGAAAAACTACCAATAGTATAACACAAAACTAAAGAATTGTTACTGGTCTGTTGTTGAGGCTTAATCAAAGGAGTTGGAAGACTAGATTACATCCCTTTTCTTGACCATTTTGTTTCCAGAATTTAAGATTCTTTTAGGCTCTGTAGGGTTATAATCTCAGCCAAGTTAAGTAGATCAATGTGACTGAAAGCCAGGCCTGCCAGAACTGAGTTCATCACATGATCAAATAGTTCATGGGGAGTAAATTCTTCTTTCTTTTTTTTAAACATTCAAACATTCAAGTCTTGTTACCTGTGAAGGATGTTTGGTTTGAGGCTATAGTTGAATACAATGTCTAACTATTATAGATTTGGGCAGCTCTGAAAGCAGAATTTGATTTTTCCTTCATTCCCATATGATGGATGAACTATTGAATAGCATTCTTCAGAACTATAAGAAAAATGAAGAAGCAAGTTATATTCTGACTGAGTATTTCACAATGTTTTTCTTTCAGCTCAGCCCTTCAGGAAATTGCCTCCTGGGTCACTGATTCAGATGAAAGTGGATACCCATCAATTGTTTCATTTGCCTCTAGGATTCCGAGAATACTTGACTTCTCTGAGCCAGACTTAGATCTGTAATATTAAGACCTTGGAGTAAGATGGGGACTTCAAACAGCTGAGTACTGGTAGCTTACATTAGCAGATCAGAAAGAGATGAACCATGGGGTAAGGCTGAGACTTGATCAGTCTGGGAGAAAGAAGAGGTCCTCTTATGATTCCCTTATTTTCCAAACCCATGACAATGAGTAGGCTCCCTTCCTAAGTGTGACACTGTGTCTCTGCATCAAGGGTATGTCAGACCCAATATGTGCTCAATAACATTGATTCCCCTCCATTATCCACATAATTGCTAGGAGGTTGGCTGAGGGAAAACTAGAGGATTCATTATAACTAAAGGCAGATGTTCTCATGTGTACATTACTGGATAAGCATAGGCAAAATGCACTAATCACATCCACTAGGCCTACTTTATTATAATTGAGTATAGACAAACTTTCCAGAAACTGATCCAGCAGAAGAGTTTTCTTCTGTGCCAAACTTAAGGACCAGAATGAGTTAATATATAGTCTGTTGCCAGTGAAACAAGTGGCAGTTCTTATTTGGAAGCCTCATACCTGAAGGAATGTCAAAAGTTTTATTGAGCTCCTAAATGAACCCTTCCACATCATTTAATAGGAGGAAAATTTTCTACATAGTGGCTGGTGGAAAAAGAGTAGCCTGCCTCACAGGCTATTCACAAAGAAGGATATTGTGGCTCTGAACAGTAGGGAACATCTGGGAATGGAGTTTCTGAGATAATTTGCACTGGATCAAGAATTCCCAGAGTTCTTTTACTCACCTGATCAACAAGTTCAAGGGATTCATTAGGTTGTCAATAAGCATTGATTCTAGTGGCTTATGGAGCCAGTGGTCACATTATTCAAAGTGGTAAAAATGTCTTGAAATAGGGTAGGTGTTGTGCTGCAATTATTAAGGCATTTCCAAGGTCTCTGAAACCCCATAGCCAACTTTCAAGGTAACACATAGCTCAATCTTTATCTACCACAAGTAATTTTTGCTTCAAATGACATCAATCAATATTGTTGGATGTTCCTTAGAGGGTAAGAGTAGGTGATAAATACATACCAGTTATCTAGTTATTCAGGCATCCAGCAAACTTTCTGGGAAACTTCAACCAGGGAAAGATGGGCAGAATCCAAAACCATGGAACAAAATAAAGACCAGTCTTGTTTAGGAATGAGAGTTGCTAGATGAAGCCAAATTTGAAAAAGTAAGAGAGGGGGGTGGAGCCAAGATGGTGGAGTAGAAACAGCACTTCCAAGGTGCGCTCCCCCCACACCACTTCCAAACCATGCAAAAGGGGACTCTGAACAACTTCTGGAGCTCCAGCACCCACAGAACAACACAGAGAAGCTAAACTCCCACTGAGAACAGTCCAGCAGCCCTGCAGGGAGCGGCCAGCATGGTGCTCTGGGAGCCAACAGCGGAGTGCACGGGGAGCTGAGCCCAGGACCTTGTGAGCTGCAGTTTTAGCCCAAGGGTGGCCGGGCCAGCAGCCTGCTGGAGGGACCCCAGAACACCAGCAGCTGTGGTGATTCCAGAATTATCAACACAGACATGCCTAGGACAACGTGAGAGGTTAGTGCCCTATGGACTTTGGGACCACTGTTTGGGGAACATTTCTATTTCTTCCCCTGGGGTCAAGAAACATCTGAGGACACAGGGCACACACACCATTTTGCAGCTTCAGTGGCAGCTTCAGCTCCTGGCCTGCAGACTGTAGGGAGATCCAGCAATCAGTCTTGGGGGGTAATCGCTCTTGCTTTAACCTACTTGGACATGGATTGTGATCTGGAGGGGAAGTCTGGTGTCAGTATCCAACTTGCCAGAGCGTGTGGAGGCTTTACAGAGGCCACCCAAATCCGGAAGTTGTGAAGACCCCAACATTTAGGATGGAAGCTCCCCTGTCTAGTGGCAAACACTGCGACAACAAGCCCAAAAGGTCAAGTAATTAAGTGGCAACATGCTTAGGCAAAGGAAACAAAATAAACAGAAAAATTCAACAATAGACTCCTATTTTGGGGGCAAAGAAGATCAAAGCACGGAACAGGAGGAGGACTATGAGGTCAGAAATCCTGTTCCAAAAGCCCCAAATGAAAATATGAATACATCTGTGAATGTGTGTATATATGTTTACAGGTATACATGGATAGAGGGCACAGGTCGAATTTGGTGGGAAGGGATGATGCTTAAGGGGTGAAGTTAAGAAGTGAGAGAGGAATGTGACAAGAAGAGATGGGGAGAGACGGGGCGGGTAAACTATCTCATGTAGAAGAGGCAAGGGGAAGTAGTTGCAGGGGACAGGAAGAACAGGAAGGCAAAAAGACAAAACAATATTCTCATTGAATTTAGCTCAGGGAGAGAATGACACACATATTAAATGGGATATCTCACCCTGCAGGAGAGTAGAGGGGATGGATGAGAGGGGGATGATGGACGGGAGGGCATGAAGGGGGCAGGGGAGGTTGGAGGCAGCCACTTGTGAAGAGGGAGAGGATCAAAATAGGGAATAGACCACGTTGGGGGTGGGATGGGTGGGAGCTAACTATAGCCAGTCTTTTACAATATATCTACTATGGTAATATTTTGCATAGCTATACATGTATAACATATGCTGAATTGCTATACACACTCACACACACACACACACACACACACACACACACACACACACACACATACTGAATATACTGAAACTTCCCAGTGGGAGTGGTTGACAAGGGACAAAGGGAATGGATCTGGAATTTGAGGTTTTAAAATTAAATGTTGCAAATATATATTAATACTGTTATTACTACTATTTTGCATTTGATTAGGAGATAAGATGTGCAGGCATTGGGGTACAGAGATTCACCTTGCCCAAATGGAAAAGTCGAAGGGGTTTTGGGAGAAGATATGGGAGAGAGCAGATTGGATGAGGGGATATCCTGTGGGACTGCTATGCTGAGGTGGAGGGTAGGGGAAAAATGAGGAAAAAATTGTAACTCAAAATCTGGTGGAAATGAATGATGCAAACCAGAAGTTAATAAAGCATTTGGAAGAGAAAAAAAGAAAGTAAAAAAAAGTAAAAAAGAAAAAGACAAATTTTCCAGACAGAAAAAGTATCTCAAAAGTTCACTGAAGAGAATCATTCCTTGAGAATTAGATTGGAGGGGCAGCTAGGTGGTACAGTAAATAAAGCACCAGCCCTGGAGTCAGAAGGACTTGTGTTCAAATCCAGCCCAGACACTTAACACAAAAAAATAGCTGTTTGACCTTGGGAAAGTCAATTAAACCCAATTGCCCTCCAAAAAGCAAAATAAAAAAAATAAAATAAAAGAATTAGATTGAAGCAAATGGAAGTTTGTGACTTTATGAGAAATCAGGATAGTATTAAATAGATCCAAACAAATGAAAGAATAGAAGGCAATGTGAAATATCTCATTGGGAAATCCACTGACCTGGAAAATAGATAAAGGAGAGATAATTTAAAAATTATTGGACTACCTGGAAGCCATGATCAAAAAAAGGACCTGGAAATCATCCTTCAAGAAATTCTCAAGGAAAATTGCTCTGATGTTTTAGAACCAGAGGGCAAAATAGAGGTTGAAAGAATTCACCAATCACCTCCTGAAAAAGATCCCTAAAAGAAAACTCCTAAGATTATTATAGCCAGGTTCTGGAATTCCCAGATCAAGGAGAAAATATTACAAGCAACCAGAAAGAAACAATTTTAATATTGTGGAAACACAATCAGCATAACACAGGATCTGGCAGCTTCTACAATGAGGAATCAAAGGGCTTGGAATATGATATTTCAGAGGTCAAAGAAGCTGGGATTAAAAGCAAGAATCACCTACCCAGCAAAACTGAGTATCATGTTTCAGGGGAAAATATGGTCATTCAATGGAACAGAGGACTTTCAAGCATTCTTGAGGAAAAAACCAGGGTTGAATAGAAAATTTGACATTCAGATACAAGAAGCAAGAGAAGCAAGAGAATGTAATCAGGGGAAAGAAATTATAAGGAACTATTTACATCCCTACATGGAAAAACAATAATTGTAACTTATGAAACTTTTCTTTTTTTATTAAACAAATGCTTTATTAACTTCTGTTTCACATCATTCATTTCCACCAGATGTTGAGTTACAATTATTTCCCCCCCTGTTTTTCTCCTACCCACCCTCCCAGAATAGTCCCACAAGATATCGCTTCCTCCAGTCTGCTCTCTCCCCTATCTTCTCCCATACCCTCTTCGACTTTTCCATTAGAGGAAGGTGAATCTTTGTGTCCCAATGCCTGCATATCTTATCTCCCAATTACAAGCAAAAGAGTATTAATAATAGTATTTATATATATTTGAAACATTTAATTTTAAGACCTCAAATTTCAGATCCATTCCTTTCCTCCCTTGTCACCCATTCCCTCTGGAAAATAAATAATTCAGTATATGTTGTACATGTCTAGCTATGCAAAACATTACCATAGTAGATATATTGTACAAGGATGCTTATAATTCCCTCCCACTCCCCCATCCCCCACACCTGGTCCATTCCCTACATGATACTGTCCCTCTTCTACAGTGGGTACTTCCAACCTCCCCTCCCCCCAAGGATGCCCTCCCATCCATCATCCCTCCTCTCATCCCCCTTCATTAGCTTCCATTTGCTCCAGTCTAACTCTGAAGGAATGAATCTCCTCAGTGAACTTTTGAGATTCTTTTTCCATCTGGCAAATTCGACTTTTTAAGGCATTCTTCTCCTCATTGCCCTTTTGGGTCTCCTTTGCCATTTGAGTTAGTCTATTTTTTACGGTGTTGTTTTCCTCAACCAGGCTGTTGACCCTCATTTCATACTTTTCCTGCATCCTTCTCATTTCTCTTCCCACTTTTTCCTCCACTTCTCTTATTTGGTTTTTAAATTCCTTCTTAAGGTACTCTAAGGTACCTGCTCATGTTTTCCCCTGGGTCTTTTGGAGCAGGACTTCTGACCTCACAGCTGTCCTCTTGCTCTATGCTTCGATCATTTTTGCCCCCAAAGTAGGAGTCTAAGGTTGCATTTTTCTGTTTAATTTGTTTCCTTTGCCTTGTCATGTTGCCACTTAATTACTTGGATTTTGGGCTTGTTGCCACAGTATGGCCTGGCACCAGAGAGGAACTTTCACCCCAAAAGTGGGGGGGGCAAGCTGGAAACCCACCCACGACCTCCACCCCAGATCATAATCCAGATCCAGGGAGGTTAAAGCAAGAGCAATTACCCCCCAAGACTGATCGCTAGATCTCCCTACAGTTCGCAGGCCAGGAGCTGGAACTGCCTCTGAAAACTGCAAAATGGCGTGTCTCCTCAGTGGCTTCTAGCCCCCAGGGGAGGAAGCCTACACATTCCCCAAATACTGGTCCCAAAGTCCATAGGGCACTACCCTCTCACTTTGTCGTAGGCATGTCTATGTTAATAATTCTGGAGTCGCCACAGCTGCTGGTGTTCTTGGGTCCTGCCAGCTGGCTGCTGGCCCTGCCATCCTGGCACTAAAACCGCGACTCAGGCGCTCCCCGCTCTCTGCACTGCCGGCACTGTGCTGGTCCTTCCTGCAGGGCTGCTGGGCTGTCCTTAGCGGGAGGTTAGCTTCTCTGTGTTGTTCTGTGGGTGATGGGGCTCCAGAAGTTCTTCAGAGTCCCTTTTTACGTAGTTTGGAGGTGATCTGGGGCAAGAGTGGCTTGGACTCACTGTTTCTACTCCGCCATCTTGGCTCCACTCCCCTGAAACTTTTCTCAGTGTGAGAATAGCTGAAGGTAATATAGATAGATAGATAGATAGATAGATAGATAGATAGATAGATAGATAGTTATAGTTACAAATAGAGATAGATATAGATATATATGAGTGTGTGCATGTATATACACACACATACATGCAAATATATGTATATGTCTATATAGGAGGGTATATGGACATATGAATATATATGTGAATGTGTGTATATATGTTTACAGGTATACATTGATAGAGGGCACAGGACCAATTGAATAGGAAAGGATGATACTTAAAAGCTGAAATTAAAAGGTAAGAGAGGAATATAATGAGAGGAGATGGGGAGAGACAGAATGGGGTGAACTATCTCATATAGAAGAGGGAAGGGAAAATGGTTACAATGGAGGGAAAGTACAGGAATGCAAAAGGGAATGAGTTAACCTTATTCTCAATGAATTTGGCTTAGGGAGAGAATGAGGTACACACTAAATATGGTCTCTCACCCTACAGCAGAGTAGGGGGGAAGGGGATGACAGAAGGGAGGGCAGGCGGTGGGGGAGGGAAGTTGGAAGCACCCACTTTTGAAAACGGACAGGATGAAAGTAGAGAATAGAACAAGTCAGTGGTGTGATAGGAGGGAGGGAAATATAGTCAGTCTTTTGCAATATATCCACTATGGAAATGTTTTGCATAGCTGCACATGTACAACCTATACTGAATTGCTTATCTTCCCAGTAAGGTGGATGACAAGGGAAGAAGCAAATGAATCTGGACTTCAAATTTTTGAAATTAAATATTATATATATATATATATATATTATTAAAAATTATTTTACACGTAACTGGGAAATAAGACATACAGGCACTGGGGCATAGAGGTCCCAGTGGCATACTGGAAAGTTGGAGGGGAGTATGGGAGAAGATATTAGAGAGAGCATATTGGAGGAGGGGATATTTTGGGGTTGTGGGTAGGGGAAAAACAGGGAGAAAATTTGTAATTCAAAATCTTGTAGCAATAAATGATGTAAATTAGAAGTCAGTAAAGCATTTGATTAAAAAAATACAGGACATTTGGACAGAAGTAGAAATAGATGAGAAGTATGGGAAACATTGACAATCTACCACATTGCTAAGATAGAGAGCATTGACTGTGTTTGTTTTATCAGACCATAATTTCAATGAATTTGGGAGCTCCCAGGGAGGAGCTTCTTCTATCAATGCAGATTGGTTCCTCCTCTGCTATAATCTTAGAAAGTTGATTTGTAACACTAAGAATTTAAATAATAAGACTTGCCTAAGGTCACAGAGCAAATGTACTTCAGAGGTGGAACTGGAGCCAAGATCCTTCTGAATCCAAAACTCACTTTCTAACTGCTCTGTAATGATGCTTTTCTTGGTAATGATAGAAAAATTTAATTATCCAAGCATCTATTGAACCACTCTTTTTGCTAAAGGCAAAGTAGTTAACAATTTCTTGAATTGCTTTAATGATAATGTCATTCAAAAGGGGAATTTCATTCAGATTTTATATTTATTTCTGACATTCAACCTGATTCATATAAATAGGAAGTAATTAGTAGCAGGGATAAAAATGATGGAAACTTTGGGGGAAAGTAATTACTCCCTCCTACAGTACATGTTGTGAAAGAGATGAAATCTGAATATAATCCAACATAAATTCTAGATTTTGAAAGAATATATTTGAAAAGTTTCAGAGGAAGTGTCAGTAAGATAGAGAAGAAATTAAATACAGAAGAAATTAGACATATGAAGATAATAATTTCTTGAGAAATAAGAGAAACAATTCCTTTAAGAAGGAAAAATGAGGCTTATTTAAATAAATCAACTAGTGTAAGTAAAGAAATTAGCAAATTAAAGATTTAAATTGGGCATAAGAGATGGAACAAGGGCAAGTAAAAGGATGAATGCAAAAAGTGTGTCACTATTCCTCTAAGAAGAGTATTACAAGCATGAAGCTTAAATAGACTGGTAAAAAAGGCAAAGGATGACAACAACAACAAAAGAGGGGAGGGAGGAATTTCTATATACTGGGAAAAGAAGAAGGTAAAGAGAATGCATAGGACTGCTACTTAGGATAGATGGGACAATGATAACACATAGCAGAGAAAACGCAAATCTCATTCAATTCTGTTTTTTTCTGCCAATGAATATGAACTATGAACTGGAAATTACAGAAGCTTTTAAATGACTGATGGAGAGTTCATTCTCAAGATAAGAAAATATTAGGTGAGCAATTTAACTTCCCTTGATCAATTCAAGTCACTTGGTTCAGATGAGTTATATCCTTAATTACTAAAAAGAAGTGGTAGAAGCAAATATTAAGTCATTTTTATTGATATATGAAAGATTACTAGCCATGTGACCTTGGGCAAGTCACTTAACCCCAATTGCCCTCCAAAATGAAAAAAAACAAAACCTAACCCCCCCCCCAAAAAAAACAGTGGATAAAAGGAGACAAAGTAGGACTGAAATTTTAAAAAAAAGCAAACAAAACAATTACTAACAATCAAACAACTTAAAAATGGCACGGGTGGTTTACCTAAAGAAATAGTGAGTTCTTGTTCACTGGAGGTCTTCTAATAAAGACTGGATGACCACTGGTCAGGTGTGTTATAACTGGGATTCTTTGTTGAGTTTTGGCAAGACTAGATAGCCAGTGAAATTTTCTTTCAGTTCTTGTAAAAACACACAGGAGCAGCTTTCCAGAGGACTGCTGCTGCTGTGAACATCTTTCAAGGTTCTGATTACATACCATTTATTCCTTAACAAATCACAGAAAATCAAGGTACAGCATTCACAATATTACAACTTATCACAGAAAATCACAATATAGCATACACAAAAGCTTATCATTAAAATGGCCACATAGTTTTTACCAAAGTGGTCACAGTATTTAGAACAAAGAACAATCATCTCAAAGTACAATAGTCAAAGTCTTATGCTCATGGGCACACTAAATTAACTCATTCATTCAGCAATCAATTACTAAGCAGTGATTAATATCACTAAATACAATAATTAGAAAATACACAAACCCTCCACCTCTAGGTCACTAATAAACTACAATTTCATCATTGATCAATACCCACAGAGAGGTCTTTTCATCTTGACTTGGGGCTGGTTCTCAGATTCCCTTGATCCCCTTCCATGGTTCCAGATTCCACCTGTATTCACCAGATTGTCACCTGGGTTCAATGGCAGATAGCTCCCAGTTCCCTGTCCAGCTGTCTGGGTAGGTCCTGCTCCACACTAAAGTTCACAGGGTCCAGTCCAACTCAAATAATTCACAATTTCTGCTTCCTGGAATTCAATGCTCAACCAAGTCACAAACAGACAAAGTCTCTGCATCCTGGTCATGCTTCTTCAGTCTTCTGCAGCTCATTCAAAATATTAGAATCATCTTATCCAGCCTGGTGGGAGGGGGTTCCTGGGCTCCTGGGATCCTCTTCAGATCAGCTTCTGCCACCAGATTCTTGTCCCAAGAAATGCTGACCCTTCCTCTCTGGGGCTTTTCCTTACATACACACAGCATTAGATACTTCCTGTTTCAGCCAACCCCTTCCTGTCACTTCAGGTTCATACCTTCTGCTTCTTTCAAAGAGGTTTGATTAATTACTATTACTAAGTGCTAAGTACCTGCTTACTTGCCAATACAAAAAGGGGTCTTCAAATTCAAATTACATTACCATTACAGTTCTGAAATTCTATAATTCAAAGAATGGTGACCAACTCTAAATATGGCTACAGGCACAAGAATTATTTCACACTATTATAGTTTATGTTAACAAATGAAATAGAAGCAGAAGACAGTTTGGATCATAGTGGGAATGAACTTCAGAGGTTCCACCCACATTTGGTTCAAAGAAAGACACATACAATCTTACCTTGCACCACAGAAAGGGCTGGTATACTATCTTATGCTAGTCCATTTTTCAGTGAGGTCCACAGCACAGATGGTAGCAGCTGTTATATTTCTAAGGAAAGCAATCAGAAACTCATGTAGCATTCCTTTGGTTCCCTGGGTTTCTCATGTGGTCTATGACTTAGCTCCAGAATTAGATTAGGACATAGAGTAAATCTAAATGGGAATATGATAGAGATGACATATCCCCTCTGTATCACCTGACATCAATGTATTTTATATGATCGCTAGATGGTGTAGTGGATAGAGTGATCAAACCTCAGAAATACCTAGGTTCAGTTCTAGCTTCAGATACGTGTTAGCTATATGCTTCTTAAGTCACTTAACCTCTATTTGCCTTAATTTCCTCATCTGTAAAATGGTGATAATAGCTCCCACCTCCCAGGGTTGGTTGAAAGCATCAAATTAGATAAGAATTAAAATAATTTAGCAACTTTATTGTTATTTTCCTATGTATCTGACACATAATAGGTAAAGGATGGTGGTTGTTATCATCATCATCATCATCATCATCATCATCATCATCATCATCATAGGGAAGCTTTCCCAGCAGCCATATTCATGACAGACTTTCTTTGGTCCCATCTATAATGGCCACTCTTACCCCCACCTAATTCTCCTATATTTTTCTTGGGGGCAAATAGATGACACATTAATTTAACTCACATATTATTAAGTGCATTTTATTGTTCATGTTTGAGTTCATGGTATCTTACACATGTTTTCAGGCATTGAAATGAAATAAGTATAACATAACTTTTCCTAGTATTGCATTCCATATTTATAAATATGGTGCTAGTATAATCTTTGTATAAGCATAGAGAATTTCTGATTTTGTGTTTAAAATTATAATAATCAATGTATTTCCAAATATGTGATCAAGATGTTATGACCTAAATACTATTTGTTTTTATATGAATTCAAGTCAAATTCTCAAAATATAAATGCTTCATAAATAAGTAAGATGGGGCTAGATAGCTTTCCTCTATCTGATTAGCACAAGTATCTACCTTGGTTGGCCCCATCCCTAAAGTTAAATTGACTAGGAAAGTTGATTAGAGGAAACCAAGAGGGAAATCACAGTCTTGAAAGAATAGAACCTGCACATGAAAAAAGGCTGAGCTTCTCATTGATACTAAAAGAAGGTAAAGTCATGATGGGGTGATTAGAGCCTCCCTTTGACTATTCCCTACCACTTAATGAGAGCTGAAAGATACAGGAGTGGCTCAAGTTCTATAGAGTTCAGCCAAGACACAACATGAGACAAAAAGAAGAATAATTCTTCCTGTGACAGAACTGTGAGTATGACATCTTGTCTATGGTTGGGCTCCAGGGTTCCTCAATTTTCTACTACCCTCTTTCTCTTGCCTATGAATTTAAGGTCATGCCATTAAACACTAGGAAAATTCTTTTCTTTGCCCTCTGTGATTGGTTTACCTTAACCTTAGCAGTGAAAAATATTTAAGGACAAAGTCTTAACTGAATACTTATCTTTTAAAATCTAGCAAACAATATGCTCATTGAAATAACAGAAATCCCATTAAATTTGCCAAGCTTCCATTATAGAGACTGTTTAATCAGGGTTAATCAGGAAATATACCCCAATAAACTTGATGTACTTCTAAATTATTGAACCTCTGGAAATTCTGATTGATTTTCCATACCTTCCAATTTGAGGAATGACTGGGTAAACTGTGGTATATTAATATCATAGATGACTATTGTACTGTAAAAAATGAGGACATAGATGATTGCAAAAGGATGTGGAAAGATTTATACAAGCTGATGCAGAGTGGAATGAGCAGTACCAAAAGAACAATTTATACTTTATCATCCAAATTAAAAAAAAAAATTCACAAAGAAGAAAGTGAGCCAAACCAGGAAAACAAAACATACAATGACAACTTTGAAAGCTTTAAGAATGATCAATACAGGGGCGGAGCCAAGATGGCTGAGTAGAAACACCTCTTCCAAGCCTCTCTGCCCCCAGATTCCCCACAAACTATGTAAAAAAGGACTGTGAACAACTTCTGGAGCCCCAGCACCCACAGAACGACACAGAGAAGCTAACCTCCCGCTGAGGACAGCCCAACAGCCCTACAGGAAGGACCAGCGCAGCGGTCTGGGAGCCGGCAGCACACAGAGCGCAGAGCTCAGGAGTCGAGCCGAGCAGAGCCCAGGTCCGTGTGAGCCGAGGTTTTAGCTCCAGGGCGGCAGGGCCAGCAGCTGGCTGGAGGAACCCCAGAACACCAGGAGCTGTGGCGATTCCAGAATTATCAACATAGACATGCCTAGGACAAAGTAAGAGGTTAGTGTCCTATGGACTTTGGGGCCTGTATTTGGGGAATGCGTCAGCTCCCTCCCCTGGGGGCTAGAAGCCGCTGAGGAGACACACCATTTTGTCGTTTTCAGAGGCAAGTCTGGCTCCCAGCCTACAAATCGTGGGGAGATCCAGCGATCAGTCGTGGGGGGTAATCGCTCTTGCTTTAACCTCCCTGGATCTGGATTGTGATCTAGGGTGGAAGTTGTGGGTGGGTTTACAGCTTGCCAGAAATGGAAGTTGCCCCCCCACACGTTTGGGACGAAAATTCCTCTAGCTGTCCTTAAAGCCATAGTGTGGCAACAAGCCCAAAAGTCAAGCAATTAAGTGGCAACATGCCAAGGCAAAGGAAACAGAAAAATGCAACCCTAGACTCCTATTTTGGGGGCATAGAGCGGGAAAAGGACTGTGAGGTCAGAAGTCCTGCTCCAAAAGCCCCAGGGGAAAACATGAGTGGGTTGCAGGCCATAGAGGACCTTAAGAAGGACTTTAAAAATCAAATAAGAGAAGTGGAGGAAAAATTGGAAAGAGAAATGAGAAGGATGCAGGAAAAGTATGAAATGAGGGTCAACATCCTGACTGAGGAAAACAACACCTTAAAAAATAGACTAACTCAAATGGCAAAGGAGGCCCAAAAGGGCAATGAGGAGAAGAATGCCTTAAAAAGTCGAATTTGCCAGATGGAAAAAGAATCTCAAAAGTTCACTGAGGAGATTCATTCCTTCAGAGTTAGACTGGAGCAAATGGAAGCTAATGACTTTATGAGAAATCAAGATGCTGTTAAGCAGATCCAAACAAACGAAAGATTAGAAGGCAATGTGAAATATCTCATGGGAAAAACCACTGACCTGGAAAATAGATCCAGGAGAGACAATTTAAAAATTATTGGACTACCTGAAAGCCATGATCAAAGAAAGAACCTAGAAATCACCCTTCAAGAAATTCTCAAGGAAAACTGCCCTGATGTTTTAGATCCAGAGGGCAAAATAGAGGTTGAAAGAATCCACCAATCACCTCCTGAAAAAGATCCCAAAAAGAAAACTCCCAGGAATATTATAGCCAGGTTCCAGAATCCCCAGATCAAGGAGAAAATACTACAAGCAGCCAGGAAGAAACAATTTCAATATTGTGGAAACACAATCAGAATAGCCCAGGACCTGGCAGCTTCTACACTGAGGGATTGAAGGGCATGGAATATGATATTCCAGAGGGCAAAAGAACTGGGAATGAACCCAAGGGTCACCTACCCAGCAAAACTGAGTATTTTGTTTCAGGGGAAAATATGGTCATTCAGTGGAATAGAGGACTTTCAAGCATTCTTGAGGAAAAAACCAGAATTGAATAGAAAATTTGACATCCAGACACAAGAAGCAAGAGATGCCTGAGAAGGTAATCAGGGAAAAGAAATCAAAAGGAACTTATCAAAGTTGAACTATTTACATTCCTATATGGAAAAGCAATAACTGTGACTGATGATATCTTTCTCACTATGAAAATAATGGAAGAAGGGGGTGTGGTCATATGAATACATATGTGAATGTGTGTGTATATGGTTACAGTTATATATGGATAGAGGGCATAGGTTGAATTTGTTGGGAAGGGAGAATACTCAAGGGATGAAATTATGAGGTGAGAGAGGAAAGTGGCAAGAGGAGATGGGGAGAGACAGGGTAGGGTAAACTATCCCATGTAGAAGAAGCAAGGGGATGTGGTTGCAAAGGAGGGGGAGAATAAGGAAGGCTAAAAAGACAAAACCACATTCCCATTGAATTTGGCTCAGGGAGAAAATGACATACATACTAAATGGGATATCTCAACCTGCAGCAGGATAGGGGGAAGGGGGATGAGAGGAGGGATGATGGATGGGAGGGCATCCTTGGGGGGAGGGGAGGTTGGAAGTACCCACTATAGAAGAGGGACAGGATCATGTAGGGAATGGACCAGGTGGGGGTGGGATGAGTGGGAGGGAATTATAAGCAGCCTTGTACAATATATCTACTATGATAATGTTTTGCATAGCTAGACATGTACAACATATACTGAATTGCTTATCTCCCAAGAAGGAATGGGTGACAAGGGAGGGAGGAAATGGATCTGAAATTCGAGGTCGTAACATTAAATGTTTCAAATATATATAAATACTATTAGTAATACTCTTTCGCTTGTAATAGGGAGATAAGATGTGCAGGCATTGGGACACAAAGATTCACCTTCCTCTAATGGAAAAGTCGATGGGGGTATGGGAGAAGGTATGGGAGAGAGCAGATTGGAGGAAGTGATATCTTGTGGGACTACTATTCTGGGAGGTTGGGTAGGGGAATAATGGGGGGAAAATGATTGTAACTCAAAATCTGGCGGAAATGAATGATGTAAAACAGAAGTTAATAAAGCATTTGTTTAAAAAAAAAAAGAATGATCAATAGAAAGAGCATTTAGGATCTCAGTGAACCAATGTTAAAAATACCCTAACTATGACAGAGAAGGTATGGGTTTGTGGTGAGCAATGAAATATAGTTTTTTGTTCACAGCTATTTGGCGTATTTATTTTTCTTAACTAAATATTTGTTATAAGAAATGGTTTGTTTATCAATGGTATGGTGGATGGAAAGTAGAAGAAATAGATTTCTCTTTAAAATATATGTGGCGGGGGGACACAGAGCCAAGATGGCAGAGTAGAAACAGCACATCCATGGAGCTCCAGCCCACACCACTTAAAAATTACCTAAAAGGGGAATTCTGAACAACCTCTGGAGCTAAAATACCCACAGAATGAAACAGAGAAGGTAACCTCCCACTGAGGACAGCCAGACAGCCCGGCAGGGAGTAACAATCACAGCATGCTAGGAGCTGATAGCACAGCAATCTGGGAGCTGATCCCAGGACCACCTGAGTCTGCGGTTTTAGTCCCAAGGCAGCCAGTCCAGCAGCTGGATGGAGGGACCCCAGAACACCATCAGCTGTGGTTTTCTAGACTTCCCAACACAAAGTGAGAGGATAGTGCCTTATGGACTTTGGGAGCAGTAGGTAGGAGTCAGCTTCTTCCCCTGGGGGCTAGAAGCAGTTGAGGAGACATTGCACAGATGCCATTTTGTACCTTCAGTTGCAGCTTCACCTACTGGCCTGTGGACTGTAGGGGGTTCTGGCAATCAATCTGGGGGGTAATCGCGCTTGCTTTAACCTCCCTGGATCTGGATTGTGGTCCAGGGTAGAGGTCTTGGAGTTTGTGTCCAGCTTCCCAGAGTGTGGGGGGGCTTCAGGGAGGGCATGCAAATAATACCTTGGTGTAATGGAAATGCAGATTTAAAGATCTTCCCTGCCCCTAGCTTAAGTGCACCTGGAGCCTGTGGTGGGAGGCTTGTTTTTCAGGAAAGCCCACACCTTGATACTTTGTGATTGGGCTGTGGGTCAAGAAGTTGTTACAATCTCTGAGCCAGGAGAAGGCTATATAAGCCCTGAGGAGAGGCTTTGCTTTGGGGCTCACTTTGAGAAGTGTTGTGTGATTTGACCAGGTGAGACTCTGGGAAGCCGTTGTTGAGAGCTCCCTGGCTTTGAAAACCCAGATGTTGATGCTTCCCTCTCTGGTAACTGTGATTTGGTATTGATATAATGGTAGGACAGTTTGGAAGCCTGTCTCTTTGATATGTAAGTTCTGTAACTCTGAAGTTCGGGGTGCTGACCTTTTTCCCCTGAACTAGGTAATGTATGTTTGTTTGATTAAAGTAAGCTTGTTAACCCATTTTGAGTTACTTTCCTTTTGAAAAGCAGATCTAAGAACCTGTGTTGGCAGTCACCCTGGGGATACTGGGGTGCTTGCCGCTACACTTGGGCAGTTGAGAAGACCCCAACATTTGGGATGGAAGCTCCACAGTCTGGTGGCAGAGTCTTACTGTGGCAACAAGCCCCAAAGTCAAGTAATTAAGTGGCAACATGCCTAGGCAAAGGAAACAAAATAAACAGAAAAATGAAACATTAGACTCCTATTTTGGGGGCAAAGAGATGGAAGGGTGGAATAGAAGGAGGACTGTGAGGCCAGAACTCCTACACCAAAATCCCCAAATGAAAATATGAGCAGGTTTCAGGCCATAGAGGACCTTGAGAAGGATTTTAAAAACCAAATAAGAGAAGTGGAGGGAAAATTGGGAAGAGAAATGAGAAGGATGCAGGAAAAGTATGAAATGAGTCAACAGCCTGACTGAGGAAAATAACATCTTAAAAAATAGACTAACTCAAGTGGCAAAAGAGGCTCAAAAAGGCAATGAGGAGAAGAAGGCCTTAAAAAGCTGCCTTGGCCAGATGGAAAAAGAATCTCAAAAGCTCATTGAGGAGATTCATTCCTTCAGAATTAGACTGGAGCAAATGGAAGCTAGTGAGTTTATGAGAAACCAAGATGCTGTTAAACAGATCCAAGCAATGGAAAGAATAGAAGGCAATGTGAAATATCTCATGGGAAAAACCTCTGACCTGGAAAATAGATCCAGGAGAGATAATTTAAAAATTATTGGACTACCTGAAAGCCATGATCAAAGAAAGAACCTAGAAATCATGTCAAGAAATTCTCAAGGAAAATTGCCCTGATGTTTTAGACCCAGAGGGCAAAAGAGAGGTTGAAAGAATCCACTGATAACCTCCTGAAAAAGAAAAGAAAAGAAAGAAAACTTCCAGGAATGTTATAGCCAGGTTCCAGAATTCCCAGATCAAGTAAAAAATATTACAAGCAGCCAGGAAGAAACAATTTCAATGTTGTGGAAACACAATCAGAATAGCACAGGACCTGGCAGCTTCTACATTGAGGGATCAAAGGGGATCGAATATGATATTCCAGAAGGCAAAGGACCTGGGATTAAAACCAAGAATCACCTACCCAGCAAAACTGAGTATCTTATTTCAGGGAAAAATAGGGTCATTCAGTGGAATGGAGGACTTTCAAGCATTCTTGAGGAAAAAACCAGAGTTGAATAGAAATTTTGACATTCAGACACAAGAAGCAAGAGATACTTGAGAAGGTAAACAGGGAAAAGAAATCAAAACGAACTTATCAAAGTTGAACTATTTACATTCCTATATGGAAAAACAATAACTGTTTCTGATGAAACCATTCTCAGTATGAAAATAATGGAAGAAGGGTATACAGGCATGTGAATACATCTGTGAATGTGTTTATATATTTTATATCCCTTTGGGAAGGGATGATACTTAAGTGGTGAAGTTAAGAGGTGAGAGAGGAATGTGGCAAGAGGAGATGAGGAGAGACAGGGTAGGGTAAACTATCTCATGTAGAAAAGGCAAGGGGAAATAGTCACAGGGGAGAGGAAGAATAGGAAGGCAAAAAGGCAAAACCATATTCTCATTGAATTTGGCTCAGGGAGAGAATGACATACAAACTAAATGGGATATCTCACCCTGCAGGAGAGTAGGGGAAAGGAGGATGAGAGGGGGGATGATTGAGGGGAGGGCATTGTGGGGGGAGGGGAGGTTGAAAGTACCCCCTGTTGAAGAGGGACAGGATCATGTAGGGAATGGACCAGGTGGAGGGTGGAATGGGTTAGAGGGAAATATAAGCAGTCTTTTACAATATATCTACTATGGTAATGTTTTGCATAGCTATACATGTACAACATATACTGAATTGCTTATCTTCCCAGCAGCAGTGGGTGATAAGGGACAAATGGAATAGATCTGGGATTCAAAGTTTTAAAATTAAATGTTTCATATATATATATATATGCT
The DNA here is from genome assembly GCA_011680675.1 of Gymnobelideus leadbeateri. Classification (NCBI taxonomy): domain Eukaryota; kingdom Metazoa; phylum Chordata; class Mammalia; order Diprotodontia; family Petauridae; genus Gymnobelideus; species Gymnobelideus leadbeateri. The sequence goes on along the minus strand of WOXC01009237.1, from coordinate 42,711 downwards.
ATTATTAATACTATTTTGCATGTAACTGGGAGATAGGATGTGCAGGCATTGGGGCACAGAGATTCACCTTGCCCTAATGGAAAAGTCAAAGGAGGTATGGGAGAATATATGGGAGAGAGCAGATTGGATGAGGCGATATCCTGTGGGACTGCTATGTTGAGGGGGTGGGTAGGGAAAAAATGGAGAAAAAAATTGTAACTCAAAATATGGCGGAAATGAATGATGTAAACCAGAAGTTAATAAAGCATTTGGGAAAAAATATGTGTGGAAGTCCTATAGATATGAAATGCTGCACACATTTTACTATTAGTCTTATTTAACTTCCTTGTTTTGTTACAAAAGTGTTTTTATGAAGTCAAAATAATCCACAAATGTATGTAACATAAATCAAAATACACCAATAGTTTTTGTTTTGTTTTGTTTTTTGCTTTTTGCTTTTTGGAAGGCAATTAGGGTTAAGTGGCTTACCCAAGGCCACATAGCTAGTTTTTGTATTAAGTGTCTGAGGCCAGATTTAAACTTAGGTCCTCCTCACTCCAGGGCCAGTGCTCTTTTCACTGTGCCATCCAGCTGTCCCCCCCCCAAAAAAAAATAAAAACAGTTATGAGGAGAAAAAGAAGCAAAGTCAGTGGAGAAAAAAAGAAGTATTCTAACAAAACTCTCCCAATGTTGCCCTCTAAATAAAATAACAGATCGAGTGAATTCTAAAATGTGGTAATCAACAAATGGTCTAAGTGAAATATTTTTTCCAGTCTAGGACAATTTAGGAGAATAGAAATAAAAGTCTGTGACATAAGGGTGGGGATGGAATCTAGGAATAAAATATAGTAACAAAGCCAGTTATGGGTTTTGGAGACTGAGGCAATGGTAGAAGTGGTGGTGGTAGCAGTACCAGAAACTCTCACTGTCTATAAAGGGATTAAATATGTGGTAAAAAAAAAAAAAAGATCACAAGAGAACCCTGTGCTAGCACTGGGCACAGGGCCAGTTGCTATTTGGCAAATCTAATGCCCATTACCCAGTTCTAGATATCAGTTCCAGGGCAGAGAAGAGAACTTACTATTTCAAAGAAGCAAGGGACCTAGTTCTGTATCACACAGTTCCAGGGAGGAAAGGGATTGTGGTTGGGATCTAGTTCTGCATCATATTTTTCAGGGAGGAGAGGGGATCTAGTTGTGAAAGGAGGGTTCCAACCTGGGTAAGGACCAGAAGATAGATCAGTAGAACAGTGACCACATCTTTCTCCAGATCACACCAACTTGGAAGCACTAAAAAAAGTCCAGGCATAAAAAAATAGTTGTGAAAACAGCAAGGGGAAAAGCCTGAAGCTTGGGACAATGATCCTCCACCATGTCAGAAGTAAGCAGAACTTACTCCTAACAAAGTCTGAAGTCACAAAATAGGTTTAGAAAATGAGCAAACAACAAAAATAATCATAAACAGTTACAATGGTGATAGAGAAGCTCAAGAAACAAATTCTGAAGAATTCTGAAAGATAAATGCAGATTGGACCCACACTCAAAAAGAACCAAAAAAAGAAATAAAAGAGAACCAGAAAATATGAAACAGAGAAAGATAAAATTATTTTAAAAATCAAACAAGAGCATGAAAGGAAAAATTGGGAAAATAAATGAGAAATTCAGAAACATAATGAAAAGGAAATTAATGGCTTGGTAAAAGAGGAATGAAAAATATTAAAGGAAAACTATCTAATTAAAAAAAAAAACAGTTGGTCCAATGGTAAAAGAGAGAAACAGTGTCACTGAAGTGAAGAATTCCCCTAAAAAATACAGAATTGCTTTGACCCAGCAATACCATTTCTAGGTCTGTATCCCAAAGATATCATAAAATGGGAAAAGGACCCACATATACAAAAATATTTATAGTAGCTCTTTTTGGGGTGGCAAAGAATTGGAAGTTGAAAGTATGTCCATCAATTGGGGAATGGCTGAATAAGTTGTGGTATATGAATGTAATGGAATACTATTGTGCTATAAGAAATGATGAGCAGGCAGACTTCTGAAAAACTTGGAAAGACTTAGATAAACTGATGTTGAATAAAGTAAGCAGAACCAGGAGAACATTATACATAGTAACTGCCAAATTGTACAGTGACTAACTTTGGTAGGCTAGCTCTTCTCAGCAATGCAAGGATCTAAGACAACTCCAAAAGTGTCATGATAGAAAATATTATACATATCCAGAGAAAGAACTTTGGAATCTGAATGCAGATGGCAACATATTTTTTGCTTTCTTTGTTTGATGTTGTTTTGTTTCATTTCTTCTTTCTCATGGCTCTTTGCATTATTTCTAAGTCTTCTTTGCATCATGATTAATATAAAAATATGATTAATATGAATGGGTATGTAGAGCCGATATCAGATTGCATGCCATCTTGAGGAGGGAGGAGAAGAAGGAGGGGGAGAAAATTTAAAGTTCAAAATCTTAGGGAAGATTGAATGTTGAAAATTAAAAATTAAGTAATTAATTTTTTTAAAACAGAACTAGTCAAATTGAAAAATGGGTACAAGGTCGGTCTCACTGAAGAAAACAATTTATTAAAAATGGAATTGATCAAGTAGGAGCTAATAATACCATTATAATTTATTTTAATTTAATTTAAAATAATGAAAATATAGAAGAAAATGTGAAAACGGAAAGTAATTGACATAGAAATTACAAAGAAATGATTGTGAATGACCAAATGATAGAAAAGATCACAAGAAATAAAATGTAGAATTTTGACTACGTGAAATTTTTTTAAAGTTTTGCAAAAAAAAAAAAATATGCAGCCAAAATTATATGAAAGCAGGAAATGGGGGGAGGGGTAGTATTACAAAAATTCCTCTGATAAAGGCCCCATTTCTCAAATATATAGGGAACTGAGTTAAATTTATGAAAAATAACAATCATTCCATAATTAAAAGTACAAATGATAAATTCAAGAAGGTATGTGAAAAAATGCATACAGTTATACACTGTTGCTGGAGTTGTGAACTGATTCAATCATTCTGAAGAACAATTTGGACCTATGACCAAAAGTCTATGAAATTGTGCTAGCCCTTGTGACTCAACAATACCCCTACTAGGTCTATGTCCCAAAGATATAAAAGAAAAGGAAAGGGTCATCTTTGTGCAAAAATATTTATAGCAGGTTTTTTTGTTTTTGTTTTTTCTGTGGTGGCAAAGAAGTGGAAATTGAGGGGAAATATTTTGGGAAATGGCTAAACAAGTTGTAGTATGTGATTGTGATGGGATGGTGTTATGCTATAAGAAATGGTGCACTGGATAGTTTCACAGAAACCTGAAAAGACTTGTTCAAAGTTCTACAAAGTGAATTGAGCAGAAGCAAGAACATTAACACAGTAATAGAAATATTGCAACGATAATCAGCTGTGACAGACTTAGCTGCTATAATCAATGAAATGATCCAAGAGAGTTCCAAAGGACCCATGACAAAAAATGCTTACCACCACCAGAGAGAGATATAATGAAGTCTGGGCACAGATTGAAGTATAATATTTTCCCCTTTATGTTTCTTGCTCTTTGTTTTGTTTTTTTTTTTTGCCACATAGGTGCTGCGCAAACATTCTTTGCATGACTTCACTTGTAGAATGAATATTATATTACTTTCTCAATGGGTGGTTGAGGTAGTAGAGGGACAGAGAGAAGCTGGAAATAAAAATACAAATTTAATTTTTTTCATCTAAAAGCACAACAATAAAACCATAAGTTACCCCCTCCCAAAAGACTTTCTAATTAAGTCTGTTACTAAGGCTTCCTCCGTCACAGGTTACTTTTTTGGTTTTGAGCTAAATATTGGAATCTCCTAGAGAAAGGGTTTCAGTGACTAGGGTTTCCTCCAAGATGTGTGGGTGGGCTCCTGGGAAGATGCATTCTGTTCAGTGTAGACACACTTTTTAATAGCATATAAAAGTTAGTCAACAGAGATGATCAATCCTTTTTGGCTTATTTCTCAGGCTTGGAATATTTTGAAAGATCAAAAAAAGTACAGCAAAGTTAAGATTCATGACCTCACATCCTTGGTCTGAATTATTGATACTACCTTGGGGCAAAAGCACATAGAATCCTCAAGTACTTGCCCACGTAGCCTCAGAGGGTTATCATGAAGAAGATAATATTAAACTCTTACTACATACTTAGAGAAGTTAGATAAATTATTTAATAGGAAACTGGAATCTCAGAAATTTCTTATATTACTGGTTTCCAACAACTGAGACAATATAAGATAAGGAATCAGGAGCAGACAAAGGTTAAGTTACTTGTTCATGGTCACATAGCTATCTGTATCTGAGGCAGAATGAATGAGTTTTTCTGACTCCAGATCCAGTGCTCTATCCACTGTACCATATAGCTCCCACATGAATATATGTGTGTGTTTGTGTGTGTGTCTCTGTGTATGTATAAGCAAAAGTTTTAAATTAGCCCTGAAAATTTTCAGAACTATTTCATTTTTGGTAGTTTTTTTGCCTAAACCATCTCTCAGTCTCCATCAGAAATTTTGGAGTTATCAAAATGTTATAACCCCATTTCCATTCTAGATGTTTTAATTTTAGTGCACAATACACAATTTGGCACATAGTAGGAATTCAATGAAAGTTACTAATTAGAGTACAATCATTTATAAACATTTGTGATGTTTTTATTTTACTTTGTTCAAATGAGTACATAGTTTTCTTTTTTTTTTCTCTTTTTGGAGGGCAACTAGGATTAAGTAACTTGCTCAGAGTCACAGGCCTAGTAAGTGAACCAAGTATCTGAGGCAGGATTTGAACTCAGGACCTCCTGACTCCAGGACCAGTGCTCTATTCATTTCACCACCTAGCTGCCCCTATAGTTTTCTTATGAACAATAACTATGATGCTTGGAATGCCTCTCATTTGCTCACAGATTTTTTTCCTCCTTTCATATGGAAATATTGATCTTGATCAATACCACAAATTCAACATATTCTCCAATAAAACTCGTCACTTACATCCAAAGCCTGCCTTACCATCCAAATTCCTTAATGTCATATAAGCTCAAATTCTCTCATTCATAGTATTATAGATTTAGATCTGGAAAAAAATAGAAGCTATTCTGCCTAATCTTTTTACTTTGCTGAGGAAACAGATATAGAGAGCCTAAGTAACTTTCCCCAGAGTTATATAGCTAATCTCAGAAATGGCATTCATTCTTTTTCCTTCCTTCTACCCATTTCCCTCATCTAGTCCATGCCCATGTTTAGCCACTATCTATCATATTTCTCAAATGTATATTTATACACTGGTCCCAGCATAGTTCAGAGACTTCTTATAACCTACCTATGAAAACCACTCAACAGACCTAAACGTTTCCAGATAGCCCTTTCTCTAATACAACATTCCTGGAGCTACAAATTGTCATCTTACAAATGATTCTGAATATGTTGCTCCCTAGTTCATAAATTTTCAGTAGTCACCCTCACCCATGTCCTATAAAATGAAATAAAAATTGCTTAGACTGATATTCAAGGCCTTCCGTTAAATTATCCTGTTCCAGATTAGCCCATGTCATTACACATTCATATACTGCATATTCCATTTATATTTAAATTGCAATCTCCTGATCATATTATAATAGTTCATAACTTATCCATGCAAATATTATACATACATAATTTGAGATTTTTTAAAAGACTGCCTCACAGGTATCTTCAATCTCAAAACAGTCTTAGAAAATGCAAGATTAATATTCCACTGAATCACTTAAGGCAGATTACCCAAACAATTTAAGGAAGGTATTTTCAAAAGATAGAAGAGTAGATAATAAAGGATAAAGATACAAGAATTGCATTGTACTTGAGAAAAATGATGTCTGGAGGGCTACAAATCAGAATGAGTGAGTGAATAGCACAACAAAAATGTTTAGCCATATTATAAATAAAAAGAGGATGAGTCGGGTAGAGTCAAGATGGCAGAGTACAAACAGCACTTCACAGAGCTCCAGCACACACCACCTCAAAATTATGTAAAAGGGGGACTCTAAACGACCTCAGGATGTCCAGAACACACAAAATGACACAGAGAAGCTAAAATCACACTGAGGACAGCTTGGCAGCCCAGCAGGGAGTGGCCAACACAGTGCTCTGTGAGGTGAGTGCAGGCCCACATGAGTGTGAGGTTTTAGCCCCAGGGTACTCGGACCAGCAGTGCACTGGAAGGACCCTAAAACACCAGCAGCTGTGGTGTTTACAGAATTATCAACACATAGATTCCCAGGACAAAGTGAGAGGTCAGTGCCCTATGGACTTTGGGACTCCTTGGGAGAGCACATCAGCTTTTTCCCCTAGAGGCAAGAAGCCACTGAGTAGCTGTGCCACATTGCCACATTGAAGCTTCAGCTCCTGGCCTGAGAACTGAACAGGGATCCAGGGATCAGTCTCGTGTGTAATCGCTCTTGCTTTACCCTTCTTGGATCTGGATTGCAGTCTGGGGTGGAGGTCTTGGGGTGTGTGACCAGCTTGCCAGAGAGTGTGGAGGCTTCAGAGAAGCCACCCAACTAATACATCCGGCAGTTAAGAAAACCCCAGCATTTGGGATGGAAGTTCCTCTGGCTAGTAGCGGAGTCCTACCTTGGCAACAAGCACAAAAGTCAAGTAACCAAGTGGCAACATGCCTAGGCAAAGGAAACAAAATAAACAGAAAACTTCAACATTAAAATCCTATTTTCAGGGTAAAGATGATCGAAGCATGGAACAGGAGGAAGACTGGGAGGTCAGAAATCCTGCACTAAAAGCCCCAAATGAAAATATGAGCAGGTTACAGGCTATAGAGAACCTTAAGAAACAGATAAGAGAAGTGGGGGAAAATTGGGAAGACAAATAAGAAAGATGCAAGAAAAGTAGGAAATGAGAGTCAACAGCCTGACTGAGGAAAATAGCACCCTTAAAAAATAGATTAACTCAAGTGGCAAAAGAGGCTCAAAAAGGCAATGAGGAGAAGAATGCCTTAAAAAGCCAACTTTGCCAGATGGAAAAAGAATCTTAAAAGCTCACTGAGGAGATTCATTCCTTCAGAATTAGACTGGAGCAAATGGAAGCTAGTGACTCCATGAGAAACCAAAATGCTGTTAAAAAGATCCAAGCAATTGAAAGAATAGAAGGCAATGTGAAATATCTCATGGGAAAAACCACTGCCCTGGAAAACAGATCCAGGAGAGATAATCTAAATATTATTGGACTACCTGAAAACCATGATCAAAGAAAGAACCCAGAAATCATCCTTCAAGAAATTCTCAAGGAAAATCGCCCTGATGTTTTAGAACCAGAGTGCAAAACAGAGGTTGAAAGAATCCACCTATAATCTCCTGAAAAAGATCCCAAAATGAAAACTCCTAGGAATATTGTAGCCAGGTTCCAGAATTCCCAGATGAAGGAGAGAATATTGCAAGCAGCCAGGAAGAAACAATTTCGATATTGTGGAAACACAATCAGGATAGCACAGGATCTGGCAGCTTCTACACTGTGGAGTAGAAGGGCTTGGAATATGATATACCAGAGGGCAAAGGACCTGGGATTAAAATCAAGAATCACCTACCCAGCTAAACTGATTATCATGTTTCAGGGTGGGAAATGGTCATTCAGTGGAATAGAGGACTTTCAATCATTCTTGAGGAAAAAACCAGAGTTGAATAGAAAATTTGACATTCAGACACAAGAAGCAAGAGATGCTTGAGAAAGTAAACAGGGAAAATAAATCATAAGGAACTTATAAAATTTGAAGTATTTACATTCCATGTGGAAAAAATTATAATTATAACTGATGAAACCTTTCTCAGTATGAAAATAGCTGAAGAAGGATATTTGGGCATAATAATACAAATGTAAATATGTGTATATATGTTTACATGTATACATAGATAGAGGGCACAGGTTGAACGTAATGGGAAGGGATGATACATAAGGAGTGAAATTGAGAGGTGAGAGAGGAACATAATGAGAGGAGATGGAGAAAGACAGAATGGGATAAACCATCTCTTGTAGAAGAGGCAAGGGAAAGTGGTTGCAGGGGAGGGGAAGAACAGGAAGGTAAAAAGGAAAAAGCTTATTCTCATTGAATTTGGCTCAGGGAAAGAATAATATACATATTAAATGGGATATCTCACCCTATAGGAGAGTGGGGGGAGGGCAATGGAGGAAAGATGATAGAAGGAAGGGCAGGCTGGAGGTGAGAGAAGTTGGAAGGACCCATGTTTGAAAACGGACAGGATCAAAATGAGGAGGGGACCCAAAGGTGGGAGGTGGGATAGGAGGGAGGAAATTATAGTCAGTCTTTTACAATGTATCTACTATGTTAATGTTTTGCATAGCTACACATGTACAACATATGTGAGGGTTGTGAACCCGTGTGAGGGGGTGATTAGTCACAAGTGCCGACTCAAACACTGCTGGTCACGTGAGTACGGACTTGACAATCATTTAAGGCCAGAGAGGGTGCACATGGCTTTCTGAGGGGCATTATTGGGACAAGTTTGCCTGAGGTGTAATGACCCAGGAAAAGGAAACAAAGAGCACTGACAGGGGATATTGCTCTACATGTCAGTGCCCTGAGGATTTCCGGTAAGGACGGTGGTCCCTTGTCTCTTATGACATACTCGGGAAAGAACATGATTGGCGCCCGCATGGCCCTCCTCCACAGGGTATATAGTAAGAGTTTGGAGGAAGTTGCAACAGTTACAGTTACAGTTGGAGTTACAGTTAGAGTTGGAGTTACGGTTCCAGTTCCTGCTTGCTTGCTGTGCACTTAAGATGTAGTTGAATAAACAGCTTTGTCTCGCTACTACCATGTCCATGGGTGCTCTGTTGGAGTAAAGTTCTTCTTGGTAACAAGAAGCTGGAGACATCAGATGACCTGTTGATAAGGTAAGATAAGGCTGGGGTTGAGACCTTGATCTCAACAAACATATATTGAATTGCTTATCTTCCCAGTAAGAGTGGATGACAAGGGGCATGGAGCCAAGATGGAGGAGTAGAAACAGCACTTCCAAGGTGCTCTCCCCCACACCAATTCAAAAGCATGTAAAAGGGGACTCTGAACAACTTCTGGAGCTCCAGCACCCACAGAACGACAGAGAGAAGCTAAACTCCCACTGAGAACAGCCCAGCAGCCCTGCAGGGAGTGGCCAGCACAGTGCTCTGACAGCGCAGCCCTCTGGAAGCTGATAGAGCAGAGCTCTGAGTCAAGCCCAGGCCAGTGTGAGCCATGGTTTTAGAGCCAGGGCGGCCAGGCCAGCAGCCAGCTGGAGGGACCCCAGAACACCAGCAGCTGTGGTGATTCCAGAATTATCAACACAGATATGCCTAGGACAAAGTGAGAGGTTAGTGCCCTATGGACTTTGGGAAAAGTATTTGGGGAACATTTTGGCTTCTTCCCCTGGGGGCAAAAAGCAGCTGAGGAGACATGGCACAGACACCATTTTGGAGCTTCAAGGGCAGCTTCAGCTCCTGGTCTGCAAACTGTAGGGAGATCCAGCAATCAGTCTTGGGGGGTAATCACTCTTGCTTTAACCTCCCTGGATATGGATTGTGGTCTGGGGGGGAGGTCTGGGGGGGGTATCCAGCTTGCCAGACGGTGTGGACACTTCACAGAGGCCACCCAACTAATACCTCCCGAAGTTTTGAAGACCACAACGTTTGGGACGGAAACTCCCCTGTCTGGTGGCAGAGTCCTACTGTGGCAACAAGCCCAAATGTCAAGTAATTAAGTGGCAACATGCCTAGGCAAAGGAAACAAAATAAACAGAAAAATGAAACATTAGACTTTTATTTTGGGGGCAAAAAATATCGAAGCATGGTATAGAAAGAGGACTGTGAGGTCAAAAACACTGCACCAAAAGCCCCAAAATAAAATATGAGTGGGTTACAGGCCATAGAGGACCTTAAGAAGGATTTTAAAAACCAAATAAGAGAAGTAGAGGGAAAATTGGGAAGAGAAATGAGAAGGATGTAGGAAAAGTATGAAATGAGAGTCAACAGCCTGACTGAGGAAAATAACACCTTAAAAATAGACTAACTCAAATGGCAAAGGAGGCTCAAAAGGGCAATGAGGAGAAGAATGCCTTAAAAACCCAAATTTGTCAGGTGGAAAAAGAATCTCAAAAGCTCATTGAGGAGATTCATTCCTTCAGAGTTAGACTGGAGCAAATGGAAGCTAGTGACTTTATGAGAAATCAAGATGCTATTAAGCAGATCTAAACAAACGAAAGACGAGAAGGCGATGTGAAATATCTCATGGGAAAAACCACTGACCTAGAAAGTGGATCCAGGAGAGATAATTTAAAAAGTATTGGACTACTTGAAAGCCATGATCAAAGAAAGAACCTAGAAATCATCCTTCAAGAAATTCTCAAGGAAAATTGTGCTGATGTTTTAGACCCAGAGGGCAAAAGAGAGGTTGAAAGAATCCACAGATCACCTCCTGAAAAAGATCCCAAAAAGAAAACTCCTAGGAATATTATAGCCAGGTTCCAGAATTCCCAGATCAAGGAGAAAATACTACAAGCAGCCAGGAAGAAACAATTTCAATAGTGCGGAAACACAATCAGAATAGCAAAGGACTTTGCAGCGTCTACACTGAGGGATCTAAGGGCATGGAATATGATATTCCAGAGGGCAAAAGAGCTGGGATTAAAACCAAGAATCACCTACCCAGCAAAACTGAGTATCTTGTTTTAGGAGAAAATATGGTCATTTAGTGGAATTGAGGACTTTCAAGCATTCTTGAGGTAAAAAAACCAGAGTTGAATAGAAAATTTGACATTCAGACACAAGAAGCAAGAGATGCTTGAGAAGGTAATCGGGAAAAAGAAATCAAAAGGAACTTATCAAGGTTGAACTATTTACATTCCTACATGGAAAAACAATAACTCTGACTGATGAAACCTTCTTCATTATGAAAATAATTGAAGAAGGGTATATGGGCATATGAATACATATGTGAATGTGTGTATATATATATATATATATATATATATATATACATATATATGTATATATATATATATATATATATATATATGTTTACAGGTATACATGGATAGAGGGCATAGGTTGAATTTGGTGGGAAGGGATGATACATAAGGGGTGAAGTTAAGAGGTGAGAGAGGAAAGTGTTAAGAGTAGATGGGGAGAGACAGGGTAGGGTAAACTATCTCATGTAAAAGAGACAAGGGTAAGTAGTTGCAAGGGAGGGGAATAACAGGAAGGCAAAAAGGCAAAACCATATTTTCATTGAATTTGGCTCATGGAGAGAATGACATACATACTAAATGGGACATCTCACCCTGCAGGAGAGTAGGGGGAAGGGGGATGAGAGAGGAGATGATGGAGGGAGGGCATTCTGGGAGGAGGGGAGGTTGGAAGTACCCACTGTTGAAGAGGGACAGGATCAAAGTAGTGAATGGACCAGGTAGGGGGTGGGATGGGTAGGAGGGAAATATAAGCAGTCTTTTACAATATATCTACTATGGTAATGTTTTGCATAGCTATACATGTACAACATGTACTGAATTGCTTATCTTCCCAGAGGGGGGTGGGTGACAAGGGAGGAAGGGAATTGATCTGAAATTCAAAGTTTTAAAATTAAATGTTTCATATATATACAAATACTATTATTAATACTACTTTGCATGTAATTGGGAGATAAGATGTGCAGGCATTGGGGCACAGAGATTTTCTTTGCCCTAATGGTAAAGTCAAAGGGGGTATCGGAGAAGATATGGGAGAGAGCAGATTGGATAAGGGGATATCTTGTGGAACTGCTATTCTGGGGAGGTAGGTAGAAGAAAAATGGTGAAAAGACTGTAACTCAAAATCTGGCATAAATGAATTATGTAAAACAGAAATTAATAAAGCATTTGTTTTAAAAAAGAGTGGATGAAAAGGGAGGAAGGGAATGAATCTGGAATTCAAAGTTTTTAAATCAAATGTTTTAAAATATGTAAATACTATTATTCATACTATGTTACATGTAATTGGGAGATAAGATGTGCAGGCATTGGGGCATGGGGATTCACCTTGCCCTACTGGAAAAGTCAAAGGGGGTATTGGAGAAGAGATGGGAGAGAGCAGATTGGATGAGGGGATATCCTGTGGGACTGCTATCCTGGGGTTGTAGGCAGGGGAAAAATCGGGGGAAAAGTTCTTGTTCATAATCTGATGGAAATGAATGATGTTATCCAGAAGTTAATAAAGTATTTGAAAAATAAATAAAATTAAAAAATAAAAAATAAATAAAAAGAGGATGAGAAGAGAGAAGCCTACTGATGGCAGAGTGGAATGAAAATAATAGGTCAGAGAAAGAAGGTAGAGTTACTAATCTCTTGATTTTCCTTCTATTTCCTCTACTAAGGAAAATAATTTTCAACTTGAGAAGTGGATGGGGGGAGTTAAGTCTGTTTAGAAGAGAGTTGAAATTCATATTAAGTTAGGAGTCAAAGATTACACCATTACTCTCAATGCATGTCTGTCAAGATGTTGGGATGAATTCCATCCCAAAGTACCAAAAGCACCAGTGCCAATGACTGCTTAACTACTTAGGTCACTGTCATGATTTCTGAAAAATTTGAAGAATTATAAAAAATGACACAAGACTATTTTGTTGAAAGTCTATTATATGTAAGATACTGCATAATATTCAAAGATCCAAATGACCTAACACCTGTACCAGATTTCAAACTATATTATAGAGCAAAAACCATGAAAACTATCTGAGATAAATTTGAAGAAAAAAAAAAACAGAAAAACCGCTCAGACTATTTACAGAAGCAATCTTATAGCAAACTATGTAGAGGAAAGATTTCCTCTTTGATAAGGTCAGGAAAACTGGAAAACAGGCTTGCAAAATTTAGCTCTAGAAAAGCATCAAAATCAACTGCAGAAGGATTTCTTTCATGTATTCTTATTCATACCCTGATATGTCAACAGCCTTATTACTTGGCTGGGCATATAGGAGATCAGTAGATGGACTAGAATATCATATTGTGTCATTCCTACTTTTTTAGAATACCTATTTGCTGAAAATACAGCTGCCACCATTTTTACTTTCTTCCTTTTTTCCCACTTGTTTCCTCTCCACTGTTGTTATAAGCCTGCGAGCGCACATGTGTGTGTGTGGGGGTGTATATGTGTATGTGTGTATATGTTTATGTATGTTATGGTTGTGTATGCACATGTGTGTGCACATACACACATATATTTAAAAGCAAATAAAATAAGATTGAAAATATTGCTATATATTTTAAGGGAAGGGGAATGGCTTAATTAAAAGATCCCGTTGCAAAGTTTCTATTTTAAATTAATTCAAGTTAAAATTTAAGTTAAATTAAACCCTAATGAATTTAGCTACTGACACAAAAACAGAATATTATATATCAAACTAAAATAAGAACCAATAGATTTTATCTTAATTTTACAAGTCTCTCTCTCTCTCTCAAACACACACACACACACACACACACACATACACACACACACACACACACACAAACGCACACATTGTAATGGGAATTTGAGGATCTTCACTTCACCTTGATAGGACTGGGGGGGGGGGGATTTGAAGACTTTCCCTGCTTTAAAAGTAAACTCTGCCCGTTAATAGGCTGAATGTAATCACATGCAGCCTGTGGTGGGAGGAGTTTGCTAAAAGGTAGAGCAGAGCCACAGGAAGCTGGAAGTTAGAAGTAAACTAGATGGCTGCTGCAGAGGATGCTCAGGCAAGGATTTAGATAGGCTGGTCAGTAAATATTGATCTTGTGTTGGTTCATGGAAAGGCTGAAGGATGTTCTGTTGTTATGGCTTATTAATTTCTTTGCTAGTATGATGGAATTGGCTTACTGGTTTTAAGATTTGGTTTTCTGGTGTCCAAATAAACACTTTACTTCTCTCCTCTATGTGGAGAGTTTGCTATATTTTGTGATTGAGCGCCATGTAGGAATATTTACAGTCATAGTCTTTATCATGATTGTGGGTGCTGTAAATATTGCCTTGGCACTACATCCACACAAAATCAAGAACCATTCCTTACTAGATAAGTGGTAATAGTATATGAACAGTTTTCAGAAGAAATGCAAATTATTAATAATCATAGGAAAATGTTCCAAATTATGAATTTGGATAATGCAAAGTAAAAAAAAAATCACTGAGATTTTACTTCACATCTAGCAAATTGGCTCAGAAAAGAAAATTGAATAATCAGTTTTGGAAATGGTTTGGAAACAGAGACACACTAATAAAACTATAAATTGTTTCACTTTTTCTGAAAAACAAATTGAAATTATTAGACAAAAATATTAAACCGCTTATACTTTTTGACTCAGTGATACCATTATTGGGCATAAACCAAGAAAGTGAAACACTGAGGGATAGGACCCATATATATCTTAATATTAATAGGTGAACCTTTTGTGGTAACAAGGGAAAAAAAGGAAATAGCAGGTGTTCAGTTTGGAAATAACTGGCCTAATTGTGCTATATGAGTGTATGGGAATGATACTACAGAATAAAATAGCGACAAATTGGCGCAGTGAATAGAGCGCCGGCCCTGGAGTCAGAAGGACCTGAATTCGGAGCCGGCCTCTGACACTTAATCCACACAAACAAAAACCTAGCCGTGTAACCTTGGGCAAGTTACTTAACCCCAATTGCCCTAAAGGGGCGGCTAGGTGGCGCAGTGAGCAAGAGCGCCGGCCTCGGAGTTGGGATGACCCGAGATCAGATCCAGCCTCAGAAAATGAGCACCCACGCATAAATAATGACTAGCCATGTAACCTTGAGCAAGTTACTTAACCCCAATTGCTTAAAAAAAAAAAAAGAATTCAAAGAACTTGGGGAAATACATAAACTAGAACAGAAAAAAGTAAGGAGAACTAAGAGAACGATCCACCTGTGACCAAAAGAACATAAATGTCAAAAGCACTAAAGAAAATCAGAATTCAGACCAATACAATGACCAGAATGAAATTTATTTTGTTCTTTTCATTTGTAAAGTTATGGACTATGAATCAGAAAAGGGAACAGAACTAATATTCACCAAACCTAGAAAGGTTGTCAGTTGGCTATGCTTAACTTTCTTTGTTACAGGAGTGTGATCTATTTCGGAATGAGGAATGAGTTGGAGAGAGACAGAGTAGCAGAAAGTTGATGATAATGTAATTTTTTAAAAAATTATTTGTTTAAATGACCTACCTGTTTCTATGACAGTATTTGTTTTCTCGATGGGAAGAAAAGCCATGTGATTTAGCTGAGTATGCATGCACACACACAAGTACATCCCTTTAGGATATGGTAATACCTTGAGCAATAAATACAAAGTTCTATAAGAGTTCACAAGGGGAAAGTATACTTTCGACTGAGAATAATAGTTAAGATTCTACATTGAGGTAAATGATGCATACTTCATTTTATAGCAAGGAATCATCAGTGAAAAACAATTATGCACATTTAAGTTATATGGTAAGCAATAAGCATCCGAAAATTGATGGGGACTGAGCATTACTCATTTGAATAAAGAGCCCAAATAACATTCAAATGGCATAGTTCACAGTGACCTCCCAAGGGTCATATTAGAAAAAGTCTTGATCAGTTCCTTTTAAACAAGTTTTAGACAATCTCCAGCTTCCAATCTTTAAGGAGGACCTAGGCCTCTTACAGTTTATGGGTCTGAAGATCATTATCACCCCAAACACAATCATGCAAATTCAACAAACGATCATTTATAATATTTATTGTCTTGAGGGTATAGCTCTTCAAGTCTCAGTGAAAATTTATAAATGTCTCTATTTCCCAAATACCCTTAGATATTTTACTCTCTTAATCTCCTCAGAATAATAGGAGATACCTCACAGTCAGCTCTGTAAGTATGTAACAAGGAGTACAAAGAGCTCACCTTCCTCTGCATTGCCCTTACCTAACTTCAACAAGGTAATTCCAATCCAGTACTGCCAACCTCCAACAATGCTGCTTGAATAGGGCAAATGTGATACTTTACTTACAAAATTTCATCAAAAAATAATTCCTCAAAAACTAAACAGTTAACAAAAAAGAGCTAAATTAGAGAAAATATTTTCAATCCTCAAGAATACAGCATTGATTCAGTAAAGTACAAAATCTCTACCATTATGTTGGCCATGAAGATTAGGCAACCAGAGCCCTTAGGGCAGGAGCTGCTGTTTTGTTCTTTCTTTGTACATGGTCTTTTGTACTTAGATGATCAGGACCTAAGTACATTGCCCCAGTCTATCTCCTTAGGTAATTCGTCTATATGGCAGACATTGCTGCTACCATAACAGAATATAGAATACATCCAACTAATGGAAACCATCAGAAATACTATTTAGAGTAATTTGGGGCAATAACTATTCAGATATTTTACTGTAATAAGAGTATTGATAAATGCACAGTAGAGGTTGACAAGGGTTATGTCAAATGTATAAATTATGTGTGATTTATACATATACAAATACATAAATTATGCATAAATGACAAGGGTTAAGAGACTATAAAAAGAGGCAATAACTTCTAGTGTCTCATCCTCCTTGAAACACTGTTGACCAGTCCCTTCTCTCAGACTTCTCCTTCCTTGGGTTCAGAGAAAATACACTTTCCTTGTTCTACTATTTCTTTAGCTCCCCCTCAAGTTTCTTCCTTATTGTCTTCTTCTCGACCTATTAAAGCTAGATTTTCCCCAAAGTTCTGTTTTTCATCTTATTCTCTTTTTTTTCTATGCTTCATGATAAGGTAGGCACAGAGGTGGTCAATGGAGCGTGTCATATACAAGGAATATAAAGTAAACAGTTACTGGATTGTAGAGCAGATAAAAGTGTGCAAATATTGGAATAGTTAGGAAAAAACTAGGTTGTGAAAAAACTTAAATGGCAGTGATTTTGTATTTATTCTTGGAGCTATCACCCTTTTTCTAAGTAGGAGAAGGGAGTGACATGATCAGTCCTATAGTTGTGACAAAAATCACTTTGGCAGCTGTGTGAACAAGAGAAAAGAAAGATCTTGAGGCAGGGAGACCAAATATTAGGCTATTGCAATAATCAAAGTAAGAGTTGAAGAGGGCCTTTATGAGGGCAGTGGTTATGTAAGTAGAGAAAAAGGAATGTATATAAGACCTAAGGGCTCTATACATGAGAAATATTTGGCAATGATTTGGATATGTGATATGAGTAAATGAGGAGTGACAGAAAATGCTGAGGTTAGAACGTCTGTGATTGGGAAGGTCACAACAGTGATGGAGATGCTCATCTCCCTATGTAAGGACTATGCTCAAAAGAGAGACTAGAGTTGGGTATATACATATGGAAATCACACACACACACACACACACACACACACACACATATATATATATATAAATGATAAAGCACTGGAGAGGATGAAATCACCAAGTGAGATATGGAGAGAGAAAAGAAGAAATCCCAGAACAAAGCCTTAAAGGACTTCGGCAATGAAGGGGCCATAAAAAGGACAAAGATTCAAAATCGAAATTTAAAAAAAAAAGTGTAGTTAGATATGTAGGAGAAAAATCAAGAGAGCAGTACCATGAAAATTCAGAAAAAAAGGAGTATCTAAGAAAAGGTGATTAACAATATCAAATACTGCTGGAAGGTTGGGAAGGATTAGGATCTAGAAAAGGCCATTAGATCTGGCAATTATGAAA
Source organism: Gymnobelideus leadbeateri (assembly GCA_011680675.1). Lineage (NCBI taxonomy): Eukaryota > Metazoa > Chordata > Mammalia > Diprotodontia > Petauridae > Gymnobelideus > Gymnobelideus leadbeateri. The sequence goes on along the minus strand of WOXC01009237.1, from coordinate 25,009 downwards.
CCATTGGTTTATTTGGAAAAAGCAATTTTCATTGAATGATGAACTTGGAAGTCAGATTGCAGAGAGATTAGAAGAGAATGAGATCTAAGGAAGTAGAGGAATGTAGACAACTGTTTCCAAAAAGGTTAGTAGAGAAAAGAAGGGTGACTCTTAAATCTCTCTCTGCAGCCTAGAACTAGGCTAGCAGCTCCAGGGCTTCATTTTTAGCTAACCTTTTGCACATCTCTGACTTAATAATAACTTATATTTATAAAGCACTTTAAAGTCCATGAAGTGCTTTCCTTTGTGATGTAGGTAGAAGTATTAGTATTATAATCTGAACTTTTAGACAAAGAAATTGAGGTGAGAGGTTCAATAATTTTCCCAGTTCCGACAGTTCCTAAAGATTTAATGTGAGATTCAAATCAAATTCTCCTAACTTCAGGTCTAGTGTTCTATCCATTATACTAGCCAGTCTTATAACTCAAAAAGTCCAAAATCAATCCTGTTATTTTTGTCCCAAACCTGCTTCTCTTTCTGATTTCACTCTAGATGTGCCATTGCAATTCATTAGCCCCAAATTAAATGCAATCTTTCACTTCTCAGCTTACCAGGATACTGATCATTGTCGGGATAATCAAGACACTAGAATTATTCATAGTAGCAAAGTAGGGTTTTACCCATAGTTCACAAGAACCAGGGCATTTGGATTTAGCATTGAACACATTCACATGTGTGTGCAGCACAAATCCTTGTTATCTTTTTTCATCTCACTTCACTTTGAATCAGTTACCAATTATTTTCAGTTCTACTCACACAACATCTCTGCATCCATCCTTTCATCTCTGTACCCCTTGCCACTAACCCAGTGCACACCCTCATAGTTACCTACCTGGAATATTGTGACCTCTTTTCTACTTCCTCTTCTTTCCAATTCAACCTCTGTACCAGTTCTAGACTAATCTTTTATAAGCATAGATCTCTTTATGCTGATCTTTTACTCAGTTATCTTTAGATGACCCTTATCAGCTGCCAAATAAAGTAGATATTTCTATACCTAGAATTCAAAGCCCTCCCCTACATTCCCAGTTTTCTAGAATATTACTTACCTTCTTGTACTTTATGCTCCAGCCAAACTGGTTATTAATGGTTTCCCCTAATGTACCCTGAACTTTTCAGCTTCCATATATTTGCTCACATTATTCCTCATACACTGAATGACCGCCCTTCCCCTCTTGACTTCATGGATTTTTTATCATACTTTAAAGTCCCATTAAATACTACTTCTTCCATGAAGATTTCTTTAATCTGACCTGTTAGAGTTGATCTATATTGTCATCCAAGACATCACAGAGCATTTTGATTTATATTTCTCTAATGTACTCATTATGAGTTAGGACATGCCAACCATTTGCATATATGTATGTAAAGTGTGTGTGCTATTTCCCTCTGCTTTAGGATTCAAATGAAGTTCAAGATTATACACACACACACAGACATATATATATATGTATATATATATACTTTAATTTCTTCGAGAACAAAGTTTAACTAAGTTTTTATCCCCTATAGCACCTAACAGAGCTCTATGCAGTAGTTACTTTATAAATGGGTCAGATTAAATTTAATTCATTAAAAATACTTATTTTTAATATATTTTAAGGATGACATGGCATTTTATCATATCAACTTCCTCATTTGTCATATCAGGAAACTGAGGCATAGAAGGGGTAAATTACTTGCCCAAGGTTACAAATGTAGTAAATAACAGAGCTAATGTTCTAACCTAGATATAATAACTCCTCTGACTCTAAATTTGGCCCCTTTTCCACTACACTACCTTAAAAGTACTATTTTTAGAAACAACAATATTGCAAGCACCCATAATTCATCCTAGGCTCTTTAGCCCCTTCTCTTATAAAAAGGTCATCATACATCTCACATATCAAGAGGTTTTTGGTGGTGGTGGTTTTTCTGTTCCTTTTCTTTCTCCTAGCAACCAACTTTCTGCTTGCCCCTCACTTTCCTTATCAGGTACCATACACAAGACTCTCCTAGGAAATAAGGATGCTGCAAAGGCCTCAGTCAAGTTTGTAAACTGATATGGATTCTCTTTTTCATCAGAACCTATAGAGTAGGACTTCTTATCTTATTAATATATCATAAACACCTTCTCAAAAAATTTTTAAAACAGTTTTTGAGCAGTTTTTAAACAGTTTGAAACAGGAAATGCTACATTAGTTAGAGGTTAATAAAAGATGTATTTTTTCCCATTCAAGTTCACAGACTCCTTGAAATGTATCCATAAGTCAATGGAGCCCAGATAGAATTCTTACTTCAAAACTCTAATAAGCTAAGGGGCTTATTAGAGAAGAATGAGCCCCTCAAAATTGGTTTCTATTTCAAAATAATACCAAAAGCAGGAGGTCCTAGAGTGACTATCCCAAGAAGAGCTGTTGAACAGGGCTTTCCTCCATGTCTGCACCTCCTTGAGGGGGCTGCTAAGTGAGACTAAAATAGCATGTTATGGCTAGAAGAAATAAACTGAAGGCTTGGTTGATTTCCATCACTCTGAGCATTTGAGTTCAAATTCTTTCTATGCACATTATCTCTGTGACTTTGAATAAACAACATAAATAAATTGAGGGGACTGGATTACATGATTTCTGAGGTCCCTTTCAGCTTGAAATCTATGATTTCCACCTAGGAATCTCTTCATATCCTTGCAATAAAAATGCCTTGTTATCAAGTATAAATGCTCTGTGTATTTTTTTTTCTTTTTGAGAACCCTTGAACTCACTAATTTCCTTAGGACTAAGTAAAGACTTATATACCCCTTACTCCTTTTATTTATATTTATAAGTGTATATTTATTACTCTCCCTTCAACCCACCCCAACCCTTCCACATACCAGATTTTAAAAACAAACCTTAAAGAAAATTTAATTTAGAGATTCTCTCAAGTTAAAAAATCAGACTGAAAAGAAAAACACCTAGACAGAATAACATTTTAAATGAAAAACAAAACAAAACACTGAAAACAATTTTAAAGGAAATGACTTTTTTATCTATATTTAAAAATTCATTTCTACTAAGTAAGAGGACCACACTAAATAAAGAAGGAAATTTCTCTCAGCAATGATGTCACAAAGTTTCAACATACTTTCCAGTCTTTCCCAAAAGGCAACTTATTTATTTTGGAATGCTGTTCTCTTACCTGACCTGATATATAGATATTCACCTTTTTTACCCATTTCATGAAATCTTATTTTTTTAGAGAACAAAAGAAAAGAAACAATCATTAGAATGAATGTTTTATTAGCATCCTACTTGTTTTATAATTTTTAAAATTTATTTAGTATTTTATTTTATTTTTCCCCAGTTAACAATTTAGCATTTGTTTTTAAAACTTTGAGTTCCAAATTCTCTCCCTTTACTCTTCACCTCTCTCCCACTGAGAAGGCAAGCAATTAGATATAGGTTTTACAGTGCATCCTACTTTTATGAGAGGCAATACGACTTTGAGGATAGATAAATGGCCTAGGGAACCAGGAAGACCCCAGATTCAGTTCTAGCCTCTGACATCCACTGGCTGTTTAACCACTCATTGTGTCACTCAGACTCTCAAGGGAACTATGTAAACCTGTAAGTTTTTATTTAAACCTGTAAGTTATTACCTGTAAGGTAATAACCTGCATTTTTAGAGAGAGTTTCCTCTTCTGGAAAGTTCCTAATTCTAATAATAGTACTTATCCCTTAGCAATGGTGTTAATCTCAACACTAAACTAATAAAAATGTTGTAGGCTTCATGTCCACTGGAAAAAAAAAACACATATCAATAATATCTATGTTATTTTGTATTTTTTATTTATTTTATTAAATTTATTATATTACATTCATTATTATTTATGTAAATGTTATTTTGTTAAATATTTTTGAAATATTATTTTGGTAAATATTTCCAGTTTTTAATCTGATGGAGGGGTGTCTGACCATTCTGCCTTAGTCCATACTCTCATAAATAATTTTAGAACAATACGGTACCTTGTACATATTGGGTGCTCAATTAATATTTTTTTACTTTAGTTGTAGTAGCCTGAGGTGGCTAGATGGCACAGTGAATAGAGCACTGGCCCTGAAGTCAGGAGGACCTGAATTCAAATCCAGCCTCAGGTACCTAACACTTATTAGCTGTGTGATCTTGGGCAAGTCACTTAAACCCAATTGTCTTGCCCTCTCCCCTCTAAGAAAAAAAGCAAAAAATGAAGTGGTCTAACTAAATTTATGAAAAAGTGATACATTATGGAGTATCCAAAAATTATACAGTAATCTGTGCTTGGTAAAAGTTTTCAGCCCTCTATTCATACATATTTTCTCTTTCAATCTATAAGCAACAAGAATGAGACTTTTCCATGCCGAAAGGTAATGAAATTTTCAAGTCAAAGACTTTAACTTATGGGAATCTGTAGCACTAGTGCACATGAAATTGTCAATTTTTTCCTTTTGTTTTCGGGGGTGGGGGAATAGAAGGGGGTTGATCCTGACCTATGATTTTATTTGTGTAAGAAGCTCCCTGTGGGAGAAAAGCCCACTCAGAGCTCCCTCCTAGCCCACTGCAACATCAATGCAGATGAACCTCTGTTCTTCACTTTAAAGTCTTACAGAGATATATAGGGAGCTGAGAGGATAAACAATGTGACCGTGATCACGCAGCCTATTTTTGTCAGAGGCAAGACACGAACCTATTCCTTATTGATTCTAAGGCCAGTTTGCTAGGCACTAACATGAGATTGCCTCTCCAATCAGTCCATTTTCTGGTTAAATTCCAGAGAACTTGATTAGCTAGCACCTGCTGGGGCAGAACTTGGCAAGAAGCATCAAAATATTGTCATTTCATTAACATTGTGAAAATGTTTAGGCAATAATCTATGTTTGGGAACAAGTCATCTGGAAAAAAAAAGAAAACACATGAAATTATTTTGTTGCTTCAATCAACTTTATTAAGTGGTTGCTATAAGCCAGGCAGTATGCTTGGTGTCCACAAGTTATTTATATAGGGAGAGCTATGATTTGCTGATTTCCCAGCCTCCTCCCCTTTATCAGTTCAGCTCCAAGAACATTAAGCAACTCTTATGTGTAATGAGTACAAAGACAATGCCATAAGGTTCTTTCCTCAAGGAGCATGCGTTTTACATAATGCAAAGATCATTTAAGGAAGCAGAGAGCACTAAGGGAGAGGGGAGAAAGGTGAAGAGATAAGGAAAGACTTTTCATGGAAGGTGGCACTCAGGCTGAGCCTTGAAGGAAATAGAGGGTAAGATGGGGAACCTAGCAGGCATGATATTGGGACTGTCCTGGTAGCATAGAAACATTCTGTGGAATATAGTGATTTGGGGAAATTTAATTAGCAGGTAAAGTATGTGAAAAGGAATAAGGTTAAAAAAAAACTTCTGGGGGCAGCTAGGTGGTACAGTGAATAGAGCACCATCCCTGGAGCCAGGAAGACCTGAGTTCAAATCTGGTTTCAGACACTTAACACAAAAACTAGCCATGTGACCTTAGGCAAGTCACTTAACCCCAATTGCCCTCCAAAAATAAAAAGAAAAAAGAAAAACCCTCTGGAAAGGTAGGTTGGAGTCTGAAGAGGTTTGGAATTCCATGTCTCACCAAAGCAACTCATTAGAAAATAGAGACACTTTATTCATTTGCATTATTTTCAATTTGTACTGGGCCAGATCCTGGGGCACTAGAGGAAATCTCGGTTATTTGTCATAGCCTAATTTATCTTACATATAAAAAGTATCTTGGATCTAGAGCTAAAAGTGTCCAAGGTAGAATTTGAACCCTTATTTTCAGATTCCAGGGCTAGTACATGATAGAACTACCTGTTCTGCTGGTGGTAAATAGATACACTATATATAAAACTACACTGTAGTTTAGCTTATCAGTATCTTACAGAGATTCTCTCTTTTAAGCAGCTGAGCTGGAGGGCCCTCAGTAAGATGCTACCTAAATACAACACCACCCTATGTGTCTATTGAAGTGAAGTGGTTTTCATAGTATGTGTTCCCAGGATACTATACGTAAATTAAAATTCTAGAACTCAAATTATACTTTAAGTGCCCCAGGGAGTTCATATTTAAAGAAACCCTGCTGTGGATGCTTTTATATAAAGTGAAGAGAACAATCATGTCCTCATTTATTTTCTTAAATGGGTCACACTCTATAGAATACTACACTGTTACTCAATTGCAGTTCATAAATAATTAGGTGAAAGAGCCCTAGCTATTCTTCAATGAGAAAGTGCAATTGTACAAGTCAAACAGTCCAGGGTTTATTCACCTGGGACCCTAAATTGATAGTTTTCTGGTACAAGGTCTTCTCTGTGCAAGCCAGGCACTCAAATTTATATTTAAAGGCATCCTGATATGAAATATTTTATAAATAAAAAAATTATTCTATAAAAAATAAAATTTCCCCAATCTGTCTTATTAAAAAAAGTACAGTGTGATAAAATTCTCTCTGGAATACTAGACAAGAATTTGGGTGGCACAATCTGAAGTTGAAATAATAAAGTGATAATACCTTACATAAAGTTTGTTTTTCAAAGCACTTTCATGGACTCCAGTAATACAGGACTTCAGAGGTTATCTAGCCAAATTCTTACTCCCCAAACATAAATTCAAGCCTCTATAAGATCCCTGACAAATGATCACAGGGGTGGGGGCAAAGGAAAAAGATATTTGCAAACATCATGTTACATTGTGTTAGGTCATCCTTACAGATGTATAGGAAGGACAAGGAAACCCCCATCTTGCTTTGGTGTTTGTGTGCAGGGAGAGAGAGAAATGAACTGAGATTATTCTGTGGAACCATTCGTGTGCCTAATATTGAATATGAGTGGAAACATAGAAGAGTGGAAGACTGGAGGGTCTACAGACACTGAGAAAAGCCAAACCCTGTTCTTGCAGGTCAAGACCAAAGCAGAAGAGGACAATAGCTGTTTGAAACAAAGCCATTGTGGTAAAATCAAATGAAATGTCATTAGACTCAACTATTTATTTTTGCTCCATTTTCTTAGAGTACCTACTAATGAAATTTCTGTAAGTTTTAACTTTGTTCAGTCCTTTCTTTTCTTTCCCTTACTCAGCTTGGCTAGAAGGAGGTGGGAGGCAGGGGAGGAAAAGGGATAAGAAGAAAGGTTATAATGCTTTCTACTTAAAAGCCTATTGTTTTACACTGTGTTTCGGTTTCTAGGCTACCTAATTATCTTAAATCATATGGCTATTGAGAATAAATTATTAGATCCCATGAATTAGAGGTCAAGTTTTCCAGATAGTCCTCTCAGTAGACCTCTAATGAACATGAAAACTAGTTCAGTCACACCTGGCCTCTCTGAGCTCTGGAGGTTCCTTGGGGAGAAGAGGGAGGGAGAAAGGAATTTCAGGGTAGTCAGAGTTCCTATTAGGGATCAAACAATATAACTCCACCCCACTTAGCTGGGTAAGTGAATAACTGATCATGTGAAAGCTTCCAACTGTGTGTGTTTTCAGAAAGGAGAAAGATCTTGAATATATTACTACAGTTTACTAACCTGGAGCACTCATGACCCACACCACCTGTCACACATGGGGGAAAATGCTAAACTCACTGACCTATAGTTTGGAAAACAATTTCTTCCTTTGGTTACCAAAAAATATAAATATTCTTCCTTTCACATTCCTCTTCATTCCTAAAAGATTATATGTAGGTTTATCTGTGTGACTTTCTGAAGTACAATACTAGAGAATAGCAAGGAGTCTTAAGGCTTTATTCAGCCTACAACTGAATTGGGATTGCCATCTCATCACAAACATATCCAAAAGGTATAACCTCCCCAGTTCTTTGGTACAGCATAACCACAGTGCATGAGACAGCTAAGATAAAAGGAAACGCAAACTACACGAAGACTGGTAATCTTCCCAGTTTAGTATAATAGCAAAACATAAACACAAAACAAATAGAGGGGAAAGCCTAAGACACCTAGCCTACCATGGTTATATAACATCAGCAAAGTTAAATGTATCATCCTCTTCTTAATTGCCCCCAACTGAAGACTATCTCCATATACTAAGAAAGTTAACGATGCCCAATCACTCCAAAGCAAACCTACCTGATCCCTTCTGACTCCAAGGCTCCACTGAGTTCTCCTAGTGAAAATTTCTCACTTAGTAGGATATCAATAACATTTGGAAATTATTTTAGTACCCTCCTGGGATTTGCTTCATCTATGCTTCATAGGATAAATTCATTGAGGACTGCATGAAGCTCTCTCTTATTGTCCCATTTCTTATAATAGAATCTAAGAAGCAATTCTTAAGCACTTCATATGTGACCTCTACCTACTGTTCCTAGTTCCAGCCTCTAGGACCAAGCTGAAGAAGCCTACACCCTCTTCCTCAGAAGAGTCCTTCAAACGTTTTAGTATTATTATAATGCCCTCTGCCCAGTTATTCTCTTCCACAAGCAAAATATGAACAATTCTTCAAAGGATCACTGAATATCTTATTCTCTGTCCTCTCACCATTATAGCTCATCTCTTTAGATGAAACCCCAGGTTTTCATTATACTCCCTAAAATGCAACTCTTAACACTAAACACAATAATCTTGATGTGATCTGACCAGGGTTGAATAGAGTTCTTACCTGCTTTGCTTTGGATGCTATTTCTTAATTTCATCTAGGATAGCATTACATTTTGGGTTGCTATGCCATTCTGTTGGTTAATGATTAAGCTTTCACTCAATACTTGTTTTGCAGGCACATCTTTCTTTACCTCCTGTGCTTGTAAAGCTAATTTTTATAAAACCTCATATATCTTATTAATTACATTTTGTTGACTTTTTCTTTTACCATGTCAAGATTCTTTTTAATGCTTTCACACTACATTCTTTCTACTTTCAAATTATATGCAAATTTGATGTTCAGACATATATATGCCTTCTGCATCCTCACCCTTGCCATTCCTCAGATAGTTTGATCATTTGCACAGCTGGGTGGGGGGAGTAGTCAGGCTCCTAATTTATCATATTGTTAGTGTCTTCCCTCTGAGATTACTCCCAATTTATCCAGTATTTGTTTTGTGTTGTCTCTATTTTGTCCATTATGTTGTTGTTTCTTATAGTCTCTTCCATTATCATCTGAACACCTTGAGGGCAAAAACTGTTTTTTGCCTCTGTTTCTCAGATGCCTAGTATAGCTCCTGGCAATGTGCTAAATTCTTAATACCTGATTCAGTCAACCCTGGAAAATAGGTGCTATCATTATCAACATTTTAAAGGTGGAGTACAGTGGCCCTAGTCATGGTTTCTGGGCAGGAAAGAGTTTTTGTGGTAGGTCTCAGAGAAAAGCATAGACCAAGATAGAAATGACCACAATTCTCCTTGGGTCATGACACCTTGGAAGAATTGAGGGCATGCAGATCCCCAGAACTAGCTCAAATAACACACAAACAAAAAACACCTGGCACAAATGAAAGTCTATCTTGGAGATATATCAGGGAAAATGAGGCTAGGGAAGTTTATTCTAACTCCCTTGCAGCCACACATAAGTACCACTCTTTCCCACATATGTTCCCTCTCTCTGCTTGGGGCACTATATCCTCACATGTGAATGTTCTATCAGAATGATGGTATATAGGCTTTGGGAACCCTCCTTGAACTCTTCTTGAATCTTTCCACTGGATCTCGCATTCACCTGAGGCTATAAGCTTTTCATTATCACTACGAACAAATATCTTGTTACTTCTGGATTGGATTACTTCCCACCCTGGATTCTATCAAAATCCCATTCTTTTGGTTCCTGGCATCTCAACTCTAGTCACTCTGGTCTCCTCAAGATCCTCCTTAGACTCCTCCTCAAGATCCTCCCTGGATCTCTCTTCCAGTCACCCAGACTACCTGATAAACCCTAGATCCCTCCCACAGTCTTTCTGTATATAAAATCCATCTCAACCTCCATGAATGTGTTCAGATTCTCTCTGGCCTGATTACAGAGACTCAGTTTCAATCTGGCCCACTGACATCAGTGATACAAATGCTCAAATTCCTTAAGAGATCACGCAATAGAGCAGATCTTTAATAAACATTGTTTTTCTTTAGCTGGATGAAAGCCTGGGTTGAATTCATTCAGGCAGGACCATGTGTCACTATTTGGGGGTGCCAGCACCCTTAAAACTCAACAAGAACATAATATGTGTTTATGTTTTATAAGATATTTTGGGGTTGGGAGGCCAGATCTTTTCTAAAAGCTGGAATAATTTACTTTTTGTCTTATTCAATTTTCACTTATGATTTCTTGAAATATAGCTCTGAACAAAAACAGTCTTTAAAAAAAAATAATCCTTTTAAAGCATCTGATTATTTTCTGGACCAGTCCATTGTCAAATGGAGCTATTTGACTAAGCCATTAAACCCAAATCCCTCTTGTTTTCATTGAATGGCTAATAATAGGTTCAAGCCCAAGTCTCTCTGACTCATTGTTTAGACTTCCAGGGCTTAGAATGATAGCAAATAACAATTGTTTTCTGTTCTGGAAGAACTTTGAGTGTCTTCCCCTCCAAGATCGTTATTTTGTGATGGGATTTTAGGTCATCTTTTATCTCAATTGTCATTGCTTTAGATGAACTGAGGTCTAGGAAAAATCTTAATTTAATCAGGCCAACATCATCCACTGAATCCCAGGTCATCCCCAGTGGACTTGATTTTTGTTTTGCCACGGAATTTCAATGACTGGAGGACAGAGTAAGGCTGAAGACTTTGTGCAATTCTGCCTTAGATTTAAGTGAAATTCAATTTACTGGCAAGTCAAGACATCATCCTTTTGATGTCATTGGTTCTTGTCAAGAACAACCCTCCAACTTGACATCATCCCATTGATGATTACTTTTCAGGTCTAATCATTCAAGAAGTTCCAATTCCACCTAACTGTATTATAATCCTACCCATATATCTCTCCATACTTTTCCTGAAGCTTGCATGAAAGAGTTTTTTGTCAAATGTTTTGCTAAATTACAAGCATAGAAGTTCTATATCATTTTCCTGGTATACTTGTCTACTTTTCAACTTGATTTAAAAATAAATAAATGCATTTATGTCTGAAATATTTCCTTTCCTGTTTAACCATTGTTTCCATTCATTCTAGCTTGATTATCATTCCTTTTATAAAGAAGATAGAAGCAAAATCGAAGTAAAATGGTTTTATTTTCTATTATCTGGTACCATTGTGCCACCGGTCCCAAGGAAGTAAGGCTTTTCATTTCTTGTCCTTTGTCTTACCCTTAACATAATTTTAAAAAGCCTCACTATGATTGTTAACATTTTCTTTAAGTTCATCTCTTTCTGTCACAACTTTTTAACACCATTCTTCCCAGATTCCAGGATTCTTTTGTATTCATTCTTAATTGTATACTCGTATTTCCTGTTTGGGAAGATAAATGTTAAATTTCTGAGTTAGTCCATTACTGGTCTCCTTAGATACTTCTTTTTTAAATTAAATTTTATGTTTATTTTTAGTTTACATCATTCATTTCCACAAGATTTTGAGTTACAAATTTTCTTCCCATCTTTCCCCTACCTACCACCACAAAACAGTGATCCCACTGTATACCCCCTCCCCCAATCTGCTCTCTCCTATAACCTCCCCCATCCCCCTCTGACTTTCCAGTAGGGCAAGATGGATTAGATACTTCTTTAATGGAAAATTTTTCCTTTTGGGAAATTTTTAAAACTGAATCATTACAAATTATTTTGCACATATTATTATATTTGATCATCATGATAGTCATCTTGGAAAGTAAAGACATATAACACAATTCACATTTAAACAACAAATACAGAACACTCAGAGAAAGAACCCTGGACCAAAATTGAGAATACATGAGCTATTCTTCTTTAGATTGAAATTACTGAGTATAAATGTTTATGTTGACTTTGTATAAAAGTTTTTGTAAAGGTCTTCATAATTTTTTTCTACTTCATCCTCTGCAACAGATTATGCTGCATACAGTTCATCATTGTCTTTTTGTCAGTATTTAACATGAATCCTGAAAGGCAAAATGACCACATTTCCCATGAACTGATGGTTTTTATTGATCTTGGTTGCCAAATGAAGCCAAATCTACTAAGTATTTTATCTACCTATCAACCAACTCACTTCTAGGAGGAGAAGCTTAGACACATCCTTCCACTTAGCTGCAAATTCTTTGTGTTCTGTTTTCCTTTATATAGAGAATATCGACACTGATATTCTGTTATCTCTCCCCATTTCCTATCCACTTTATAATCATTTAGGTAGTGTCAGGTAGTTAGCCACTCCTGCTAAGTCATTTTATAAAGATTTATTTTTTATAGTTCTTCCCTACAAAATACTAATGATTTCCAAAGAAAGTAAGATGACTAAAATGTTCCAGGAGCATGTCTTTGAACTTTCTCACAAAAGTTTCTGCCTGAGATGACACAAAGAATATAATGAATCTTGCTCAGATATTATTAGAGAATTCTACCTAAGCTAAAGAAAAATCTCATTCTTTTAGGTCTCCTGGGTTCAGATTCATGAGATGCCTGCAGGCTAAAAATCATTCATAGTAAACTCACTGTAGGATCAGCACACATCATCTGGGTATACTTTTTGAATTGTTAAACTGGTTCCACCCACATCAATTCACAGTGTATAGTAACCTCCTTGCATGTCTGCTATTTCCTTGGAATAATTGAATCTAAAAATAGATGTCAGGAGGAGAGCAAATCCTTTCTTATTGATAGTGAATGTCATGTAACAGAACTCATACTCTGTGCTTTACAAAAATATTTCTATATAGCAGGTATCCAGTCTGAAAGCCTAAATGTAGATAATGAATAAGGAAGGGAAGTGATTACTGAATCAGTTCCATGATTATCTGTATTACTTTTAAATGGTTAAATGTTAATATATTTCATGATTTTATCTCTATTAAGGTTCCCTTTGTAAAATTCCATTGAACAGATTTTATTCCTTTATGATACAGTCACTTCATAGGGGGAACCAAAGGGATTTCATTAGCTCATTTGCCAAATCTAAGAATAAGAGGAATTCTGAAAGTATCCACTTTGAATATTTAAACATTGAATTCATTTTCATACTACGTATTCTTTTAGAAAACCCATGATATAAAAATTCTGTGGGATTTGAAATTTTATTACATTTGTTCTGATTTTTTTTTAATGTTTTGTTACCTTTTTACATGTACTTTTTTTTTTTTTAAGCAACTGGGGTTAAGTAACTTGCTCAAGGTTACACGGGCAGTCATTATTTATGTGTGGGTGCTCATTTTCTGAGGCTGGATTCGATCTCGGGTCATCCCAACTCCAAGGCCGGCGCTCTTACTTACTGCGCCACCTAGCCGCCCTGACATGTACTTTTCTTATAGTTTCACATTTCTTTTCCTACTACAGATATACACAAGGACAGCATAGTGTGAAGAACATTGGACTAGGAGGCAGAAGAGGAAAAGTTGAGTCCTGGTCTTGCCATTTAGGTAGCTCTGTGACCATGGTCAAATCACCTAATTTCCGAGTCTGACCATCCTCAACTATAAAATGGAAATAATAGAAAAAAAAAAACAATGACTCTCAATACCAGTGAAATTCATTTACAGCCTCACCCAATAAATATGAGTGTCAAGTGATAATATGTAGTAAATGTTTGCTCTTTAAATATATTTTTTTTCTACTTTTTTGCTTAGTTTCATAAATGTCCAAAGCCAGCAGCTTGCTCAACACTAGAGTGTAATGTCCTTTCTTTTTATCTTATTTCCACTTCCATTTTAATAATGTGGCTATTTCCACTTTAATAAAGAGGGGTACGGGGGCAGCTAGGTGGTGCAGTGAGTAGAGCGTAGGCCCTGGAGTCAGAAGGACCTGAGTTCGGATCCAGCCTCAGACACTTAATGCACACACAAACAAAAACCTAGCCATGTGACCTTGGGCAAGTTACTTAACCCCAATTGCCCTCCAAAAAGCAAAAATAAAAATAAAAATAAAGGGGGGGTACGTTATAAGGTAAATTTATAATATTGACATTGATAATAAGTAAGCAAAGTAGAGGATGGATCCGATTGAGGACAGTCTCTACACATAAAAGGTTGCCTAACAGTTTGATTTGAAAGGGGTTGCTTCCAAATTTGTCTTCAATCTTTCATCCATCATCTCACACCCATCATTAAAGTCATTCCTTTTCTTAAAGTAATATCTTAGGAAGACCATGTTAAAATACAAAAAGTTTAACCACTACTCTGTGTAAGCTCATATACACAGATGTTAGCCACCTAGCAATTAGCCCCCACTTTTACATTAGCTTCAATTAGTTTGTCGGAAAAAATGAGTTTCAACCAAAGGTTCCAGAGAGAAGAAATATAGGTAAGATTTGATAGGAACTAAGAAGAAAGTAGTGGGTTTCAGTAGGATGCCATGAATAGGCATTGTGGAAAAGCTATATAGCAAGAGGAGGGCTGTGGGAGCTTGGAGAAGAGAGAATAGTAAAGAACACTGAAGGCCCATATAAATTTTTTTTCAATTAATTTATTTATTTTTAGTTTTCAACATTCATTTCCACAAGATATTGAGTTACAAATTTTTCTCCCCATCTTTCCCCAACCCCCACCCCAAAATAGTAAGCCTACCGAATAAACCTTCCCCCAATTTATTCTCTCTTACATCCTCCCTCATCCCACCCCCCCAATGTTCTAGCAGGGCAAGAAAGATTTCTATACCACAGTGCCTGTATGTCTTAGTTGCCTGTCAAAAGCAATTGTTTTATACATTTGTTTTTAACACTTTGAGTTCCAGATTTTTTCCCTTCTTCCATCCTCATCTACCCCCACTGGGAGGATAAGCAATTCCCTATAGGTTGTACATATGTAGTTATGCAAAACATTTCCATAGTAGTTACACTGTGAAATACTAACTATAATTCCATCCTTTCTATCCCGCCTCCCACTTATTCTATATTCACCTTTGACCCTGTCCCTTTTCAAAAGTGTTTGCTTCTAACTGTCCTCTCTCCCAATCTACCCTCCCTTCTATCATCCCTGATTTTATACCCTCCCCCACTATTTTCCTGTAGCGTAAGATACTTAATTGAGTATGTATATTATTCCTTTCTTAAGCTAAATTCAATGAGAGTAAGATTGATCCATTCCCTTTTACCCTCCTGCTCTTCCCCTCCATTGTAAGTTTTCTCTTGCCTCTTTTTTTTATTTTAAGCAATTGGGGTTAAGTAACTTGCTCAAGGTTACACAGCTAGTCATTATTTGTGTGTAGGTGCTCATTTTCTGAGGCCGGATTCAATCTCAGGTCATCTCAACTCCGAGGCCGGCGCTCTTAATCACTGTGCCACCTAGCCGCCCCTTTTTTAGGGCAATTGGGGTTAAGTAACTTGCCCAAGGTCACACGGCTAGGTTTTTGTTTGTGTGGGTTGTCTGAGGCCGGATCCGAACTCAGGTCCTTCTGACTCCAGGGCCGGCTCTCTATTCACTGCGCCACCTAGCCGCCCCTCTCTTGCCTCTTTTATATGAGATAATTTATCCTGATCTATCTGTCCTTTTCTCCTTCTCCCTCTCACCACTTAATTTTATTTTTTTAGATAACATCCTATTATATTCAACTCATCCTGTGCCTTTTGTCTATATATGCATATGCACACACCTACATGTATATTTATATACACATACACACTCTATTCAGCTCTGATCTTTTCAACAAGAATACTTGAAAATCTTCTATTTCATTGAATGAAAATATTTTCCCTGAAGCATTATATTCAGTTTTGCTGGGTAGGTAACTCTTAGTTTTAGTCCTATCTCCTTTAACCCTCCAGAATATCATATTCCAAACCCTTCAATCCCTTAACAAAGAAGCTTCTAGGTCTTGGGTTATCCTGATTGTGTTTCCACAATACTAAAATTGTTTCTTCATGACTGCTTGCAGCATTTTCTCCTTGACCTGGGAAGTCTGGAATTTGGCTATAATATTCCAAGGAGTTTTCTTTTAGGGATCTTTTTTCAAGAAGTGAACAGTGGGGGGGGGCAGAGCCAAGATGGCAGAGTAGAAACAGCTCGTCCAAGCCACTCTGCCCTCAGATTCCCCCCAAACTATGTAAAAGGGAACTCTGAACAATTTCTGGAGCCCCAGCACCCACAGAACAACACAGAGAAGCTAATCTCCCGCTGAGGGAGAGCTAATCTCCCGCTGAGGACAGCCCAGCAGCCCTGCAGGAAGGACCAGCACAAGATTCTGGGAGCCAGCAGCGTGCAGAGCGCAGGAGCGGAGCCAAGCCCAGGTCCGCGTGAGCCGAGGTTTTAGCCCCAGGGCAGCAGGGCCAGCAACTGGCTAGAGGAACCCCAGAACACCAGGAACTGTGGCGACTCCAGAATTATCAACATAGACATGCCTAGGACAAAGTAAGAGGTCAGTGTCCTATGGTCTTTGGGACCAGTATTTGGGGAATGTGTCAGCTCCCTCCCCTGGGGGCTAGAAGCCCCTGAGGAGACACGCCATTTGGTAGTTTTCAGAGGCAGCTCCAGCTCTTGGCCTGCAAATTGTAGGGAGATCCAGCGATCAGTCTTGGGGGGTAATTGCTCTTGCTTTAACCTCCCTGGATCTGGACTGTGATCTAGAGTGGAAGTTGTGGGTGGGTTTACAGCTTGCAGAAACGGAAGTTGCCCCCCACATGTTCAGGACAAAAATTCCTCTATCTGGCCTTAAAGCCATAGTGTGGCAACAAGCCCCAAAGTCAAGTAATTAAGTGGCAACATGCCAAGGCAAAGGAAACAGAAAAATGCAACCCTAGACTCCTATTCTGGGGGCATGGAGCGGGAAAAGGACTGTGAGGTCAGAAGTCCTTCTCCAAAAGCCCCAGGGGAAAACATGAGCGGATTGCAGGCCACAGAGGACCTTAAGAAGGACTTTAAAAATCAAGTAAGAGAAGTGGAGGAAAAATTGGAAAGAGAAATGAGAAGGATGCAGGAAAAGTATGAAATGAGGGTCAACAGCCTGACTGGGGAAAACAACACCTTAAAAAATAGACTAACTCAAATGGCAAAGGAGGCCCAAAAGGGCAATGAGGAGAAGAACACCTTAAAAATTCGAATTTGCCAGATGGAAAAAGAATCTCAAAGGTTCACTGAGGAGATTCATTCCTTCAGAGTTAGACTGGAGCAAATGGAAGCTAATGACTTTATGAGAAATCAAGATGCTGTTAAGCAGATCCAAACAAATGAAAGATTAGAAGGCAATGTGAAATATCTCATGGGAAAAACCACTGACCTGGAAATAGATCCAGGAGAGACAATTTAAAAATTATTGGACTACCTGAAAGCCATGATCAAGGAAAGAACCTAGAAATCACCCTTCAAGAAATTCTCAAGGAAAACTGCCCTGATGTTTTAGATCCAGAGGGCAAAATAGAGGTTGAAAGAATCCACAGATCACCTCCTGAAAAAGATCCCAAAAGAAAACTCCCAGGAATATTATAGCCAGGTTCCAGAATCCCCAGATCAAGGAGAAAATACTACAAGCAGCCAGGAAGAAACAATTTCAATATTGTGGAAACACAATCAGAATAGCCCAGGACCTGGCAGCTTCTACACTGAGGGACTGAAGGGCATGGAATATGACAGTCCAGAGGGCAAAAGAACTGGGAATGAACCCAAGGGTCACCTATCCAGCAAAACTGAGTATTTTGTTTCAGGGGAAAACATGGTCATTCAGTGGAATAGAGGACTTCCAAGCATTCTTGAGGAAAAAACCAGAACTGAATATAAAATTTGACACCCAGACACAAGAAGGAAGAGATGCCTGAGAAGGTAATCAGGGAAAAGAAATCAAAAGGAACTTATCAAAGTTGAACTATTTACATTCCTATATGGAAAAGCAATAACTGTGACTGATGATATCTTTCTCACTATGAAAATAATGGAAGAAGGTGTGTGGTCATATGAATACATATGTGAATGTGTGTGTATATGGTTACAGTTATATATGGATAGAGGGCATAGGTTGAATTTGTTAGGAAGGGAGAATACTCAAGGGATGAAATTATGAGGTGAGAGAGGAAAGTGGCAAGAGGAGATGGGGAGAGACAGGGTAGGGTAAACTATCCCATGTAGAAGAAGCAAGGGGAAGTGGTTGCAAAGGAGGGGGAGAATAAGGAAGGCTAAAAAGGCAAAAGAATATTCACATTGAATTTGGTTCAGGGAGTAAATGACATACATACTAAATGGGATATCTCAACCTGCAGCAGGATAGGGGGAAGAGGGATGAGAGGAGGGATGATGGATGGGAGGGCATCCTTGGGGTGAGGGGAGGTTGGAAGTACCCACTATAGAAGAGGGACAGGATCATGTAGGGAATGGACCAGGTGGGGGCTGGGATGAGTGGGAGGGAATGATAAGCAGCCTTGTGCAATATATCTACTATGATAATGTTTTGCATAGCTAGACATGTACAACATATACTGAATTACTTATCTCCCAAGAAGGAATGGGTGACAAGGGAGGAAGGGAATGGATCTGAAATGTGAGGTCATAACATTAAATGTTTCAAATATATATAAATACTATTATTAATACTCTTTTGCTTGTAATAGGGAAATAAGATGTGCAGGCATTGGGACACAAAGACTCACCTTCCTCTAATGGAAAAGTCGATGGGGGGTATGGGAGAAGGTATGGGAGAGAGCAGATTGGAGGAAGCAATATCTTGTGAGACTGCTATTCTGGGAGGTTGGGTAGGGGAATAATGGGGGGGGAAATGATTGTAACTCAAAATCTGGCAGAAATGAATGATGTAAAACAGTAGTTAATAAAGCATTTGTTTAAAAAAAAAGAAGTGAACAGTGAATTCTCTCAATTTCTATTTTGCCCTCTGGTTCTAGAATAGCAGGGTAATTTTTCTTGAGAATTTCATGAAAGATGCTGTCTAGGCTCTTATTTTTATCATGGCTTTCAGGTAGTCCAATAATTTTTAAATTATTTCTCCTAGAGTTATTTTCCAGGTCAGCAGTATTTTTCCAATTAGATATCCTACATTGCCTTCTGTTTTTTTCATTTGTTTGGATCTGTTTTATTGTATCTTGATTCCTCATAAAGTCATTAGCTTCCATTTGCTCCAATCTAATTTTGAAGGAATTATTCTCTTCAGTGAGTTTTTGAAATTCCTTTTTCATCTGACAAATTTGTCTTTTTAAGGCATTCTTCTCCTCATTGGCTTTTGGGCCCCTTTTGCCATTTGAGTTAGTCTATTTTTTATGGTCTTATTTTCTTCTGGATTTTCTTTTGGGGTGGGGAGGTCTCTTTAAGCAGTCCTTTGACTTTCTTTTCATGATTTTCTGCCACTTTTTTTCTGCCAATTTTTCTGCCACTTCTCTTACTTGATTTTCAAAATCCTTCTTGATCTTGTCCATGGCCTGTAATCAGTTCTAATTTTCCTTGAAGCTTTTGATGCAGGAGCTCTGACTCTGTCATCTTCCTTCTGTTCCATGCTTTGATCCTTTTTATTTTAATTTTTATTTTCTAAATCTACAAAGAGCTAACTACAGAGCTAGAAAAATAACAACAAAATTCATCTGGAAAAACAAAAGTTCAAGAATATCAAGGGAATTAATGAAAAAAATATAAAGAAAGTGATAGCCATACGAGATCTAAAACTATATTATAAAGCATCAATCATTAAAACTATTTGCTACTAAGTAAGAAATACAGTGGAATACATTAGGTGCACAAGTCATAGAAGTAAATGACCATCCTGATCTACCATTCAATAAATCCAAAGATTCCAGGTTCTGGGATAAGAACTTACTACTTGACAAAAACTTCTGGGAAAATTGGAAAAGAGTACGGCAGAAACTATACATAGATCACCATCTCACACCATGTAATAACATCAAAATGGGCACATAATTTAGACATAAAGGGTAATTCCATAAGCAAATTAGGAGAGCAAGGAATAGTTTACTTGTCACATCTATGGAGATGGGAAAAATTATGACAAAATAAGAGTTAGAGAACATTATGAAATGCAGAATAGCTACTTATGGTTACATTAAATTAAAAATGTTTTACAAAAACAGAATCAAGATTGGAAGGAAACAGAAAGTTGGGAAACAATTTTTAAAGCAAATATTTCTGATAAAGGCCTCATTTCTCAAATCTATAGAGAACTAACTCAAATTTACAAGAATATAAGTCATTCCCAGTTGATAAATGGTCAAAGGATATTAACAGGAAGTTTTCAGATAAAGAAATTAAAGCTGTCTATAATGACATGAAAAACTGTTCTAAATCACCGTTGATTAGAGAAATGCAAATTAAAACAACCCTGAGTAACCACCTCATACCTCCAGATTGGCTAGTATGAGGGAAAAGGAAAATGATAAATTTTGGAAAAGAATTGGGGAAATTTGAACACTAATGCATGGTTAGTGGACTTGTGAACTGATCCAAACATTCTGGAGAGAAATTTGGAAATATGTCCAATGGGCTATAAAAATGATGCATACAATCTGATCCAGCAATTGGACTACTAGGTCTATATCTCAAAGAGATCATAAAAAGGGAAAAGGACCCACACATATGAAAATATTTCTAGCAGCTCTCTTTGTGGTGTAAAATAATTGAAAATTGAGGGAATACCCATAAACTGGACTGAACAAGTGGTATATGAATATATGGAATACTATTGTGCTATAAGAAATGATGAACAAGCAGATTTCAGACAACCCTGAAAATACTTACATGAACTGATGCTGAGTGAAATGAGCAAAACCAGGAGAACACTATACATATTAACAGCTACATTGTGCAAGGATCAACTATGATTGACTTAGTAATTTGCAATAATACAATGATCCAAGCCCATTATGGAAAATGCTATTCACATGGGGGGAGGGAGGGTGACAAAAATTATGGAGTCTGAATGCAGATACAAGAATATTATTTTCACTTTTTTTTGTTCTTTTTGTTCTTCCTTTGTTGTTATTGTTGGCTTTCCCTTTAGTTCTGTTTATTTTTTCACTACATGACTAATGTGGAAAATATGTTTACATGATTGCACATGTATTACCTATATTAGATTGCTTGCTGTGTTGGGGAGGGATTTGGAAAGGTGGGAGAGAGAAAAAAATTGAAACTCAAAATCTTATAAAAATGAATGTTGAAAACTTTACTCATATTGGAAAAATAAAATGTTATTTATCCAAATATATAAATAAATAAATTGAAAAGAAAGACTAATTCTGATTAAGGAGAGCTGAAGGATTCTTCAATCACATACTTGAAAGTAATACATAACGATGAATTAATTTGAATATAAAGACTTTTTTTAAACTTAAGAGTATGTTCTTTAACTCACTGGAATTGTTAACAAAATTTTACTGTTTTTAGTATATTAATATATGTATACTTATGATAGTAAAAGATAAGATAGATTAATATTATTCAGTATTTATGCATTTATGACTTACTAAAACATTTTACTTTACATAAAAGAGAGTCAATAGGTTAGTAAAGGAAGTTTAAAAATAGTGTAGAAACAAAACAGTAAAAAAGAGAATTAACCCAATGATAAGTGTTGGGAAAAGAGTTTCAAAAACCTCACTGAAAAAAACCTCAAAGTCAAAGTAGAGATTAATAACATTGGAAGTAAGAAAACTACAGAACTAATAAACAAAATTAGGTGCATATTCTATGAAAAATGCCAATTAAAATAGATAAAAAATTGATTAATTTGATCAAAATAAAAGAAAAAGTCAAGTTACTAGTATTACAAATGAAATTGGGTGAATGTACCACCAATCAAGATTAAATTAAAGCAAATATATATTAAAGCAAATATATAATAAAGTAGTGATTTTACCCAATTATATGTCAATAAACCTATCAATCCACACAAAATTGATGAATATTTCCAAAATATTAAATTGTCCAAGTTAACAGAAAAGGAAACAAAATACTTTAATAATCATTTATTAGAAAAGGAAATTGAACAATTTTATGCTTGTTTTTGCTCCCTAAGAAAAATATCCCCAGAACAAATGGATTCACAAGTTAATTTAACCAAATATTTAAAGAACAATTAATTCCAACACTATTTAAACTATTTAGAAAAAATAGGCAAAGGAGTACTACCAATTTCCTATTACTACACAAATATGTTGCTCATAGCAAGAATAGGAAAAGCAAAAACAAAGAAAACTATAGACCAATTTTCTAATTAACATTGATACGAAATAATTAATAAAATACTCGCAAGGAGGTTATAGAAACATAATACAAATATCATACACTATGACCATGTGGGATTTAAAACAAGAATGCAGGGTAAGTTCAATATTAGGTAAACTATCAGCATTATTAACCATAGCAGTAACAAAACCAACATAAATCCTATGATTATCTCAAGGGAGGCAGAAAAAAAAACAACTTTGACAAAATATAGCACTTTTTTTTTTCTTTTGGTGAAATAATCGGGGTTAAGTGACTTGTCCAGGGTCACATGGTTAATAAGGGTCAAGTTTTGAGGCTGGAATCGAACTCAAATCATTCTGACACCAGGGCAA
Source organism: Gymnobelideus leadbeateri (assembly GCA_011680675.1). NCBI lineage: Eukaryota > Metazoa > Chordata > Mammalia > Diprotodontia > Petauridae > Gymnobelideus > Gymnobelideus leadbeateri. Next base: position 2,403 of record WOXC01009237.1, on the reverse strand, counting down.
GTGCACTATCCACTTTGCAACCTAGCTGCCCCTAACATTCATTTCTATTAAAAACACTAGAATTTATGGGAATAAATGGAACTTTCCTTATAATGATAAGTAATGTCTCTCAAACCATCAGCCAACATTATATGTAATGAAAATAACCCAGAAAATTTCCTAATAAGATCAAGGATGAAGCAGATATATTTAATACCATTATTATTGAATATTTTACTAGAAATGTTAGTTATAACAGTAAAAAAAGAAAAAGAAATTGAAGGAATTAGCATAGGTAATGCAAATCCAAAACTATCCCTCTTTGCAAGTGATATGATGGTATATTTAGAGAATCTTAGAAAACTAATAACTAGTTGAAGCAAATAACAATTTCAGTATAGTTGCAGGATATAAAATGAATCTACATAATCATTAATATTTCTATGTATTGCCAACAAACTCCAGCAGAAAAAGATATAAAAAGAAATTCCATTTAAAGTAATTGCAGATAATCTAAAATATCTAGGAGTCTGCCTATCAATGCAAACCCAGTAACTATATGGACACAGTTATAAAATACTTTTCCCACAAATAAATTCAGACCTAAACAATTGGGGAAAATATATTAATTATTCCTGGGGCAGGTCAAGCCAATATAATAAAAATGATCATTCTGCCTAAATTTATTTACTTATTCACTGTTATACTAATCAAACCACCAAAAAAAAAGCATTTTAGAGAGCTAGAAAAGATAATACCAAAATTTATCTGGAAGTAAAAAAGGTCAAGAATATCAAGGGAATCAATGAAGAATAATGTGAAGGTGGCCTAGCAGTACTATATCTCAAAATGTATTACAAAGTAGTAATCATCAAAGCAATCTGGTATAGGCTATTAAATAAAGTGATGGCTCAGTGGAATAGATTAGGTAAACAATAGACAGCAGTAAATAACCATACTAACATGGCACTTGATAAACCAAAGGATATAAGCTTTTGGAACAAGAATTCACTATTTGACAAAAATTGCTACAAAAACTGGAAAACAATTTGGTATAAACTAGATATAGAGCAACATCTTACACCATATCCCAAGATAAGGTCAAATGCATAATTTAGATATAAAGGGTTTTATCATAAGCAAATTATGGGAACAAGAAAAATTTTAAGCCAGATCCTTAGATAAAAATAGCATTTTGACCAAACAAGAGATGGTAACCATTATAGGATATAAGGTAGATAATTTCAATTAAATGAAATTAAAATGTTTTTGCACAAGCAAAACCAATGCTGCCGAGATTAGAAGGAAAGTAGGAAACTGGGGAAACTTTCTGATAGCATGTTTCTTTGCCTAAGGTCTCATTGCTAAAATAAAGAACTGAGTCAAATGTAGAAGAATACAAGTCATTGCCAAATCAATAAATGGTCAAAGGATATGAACAGGCAATTTCCTTTTATTTTCTAATCTTATCTTTTAGTTTACATTATTAATTTCCACAAGATTTTGACTTACAAATGTTCTCCCCATTTTTCCCCTATCCACCACCCAAAAATTGTGATACCACTGAATATCCCTTCCCTGAATCTGCTCTCTCCCATATCTACCCCCATCCCTCCTCTGACTTTCCAATAGGGCAGAGTGGATCTCTATGCTCCAGTGCCTGTATGTGTTATTTGACAGTTACACATAAAATAATAATAATAACAATGATATATGTATATTTTTAAATATTTGATTTTAAAACTTTGAATTCCAGATTCTTTCCCTTCCTCCCTCATCCTCCACCTTTACTGGTAAGATACGCAATTCAATATAAGTTGTACATGTGCAGCTATGCAAAACATTTCCATAGTGGATATATTGTGAAAGATGGACTATATTTCCTCCATTCTATCCCACCCCCCACTTGTTCTATTCTTTACTTTGATCCTGTCCCTTTTCAAAAGTGGGGGCTTCCAACTTCCCTCCCCACCAGCCTGCCCTCCCTTCCATTATACCCCCTCTCATACCCTTCCCCCTTACTCTCCTGTAGGGTGAGATACCCTATTTAATATGTATGTCATTCCCTCCCTAAGCCAAATTCAATGAGAATAAGGTTGACTCATTCCCTTTTGCCTTCCTGTTCTTCCCCTCCATTGTGACAGTTTTCCCTTGCCTCTTCTATATGAGACAATATACCCAGTTCTGTCTCTCCCCATCTCCTCTCATTATATTCCTTTTTCACCTCTTAATTTCACCTTGTAAGTATCATCCCTTCCTAATAATTGGTCCTGTGCCCTTTGTCTATGTATACCTGTACACATATATACATACACTCACATATGTGTTCATATACACATACACCCTCCTATATAGACATATATCTGTAGGTATATATATATATATATATATATATATATATATATATATATATATGTATATATA